>CM035162.1:50874452-51474452 GCA_020205615.1 Panax quinquefolius
TGGGAGTACCAAAATGTATCATGATCTTCGACATACATTTTGGTGGAATAATATGAAAAGACAGATCGCGGAGTTTATCTCGAGGTGTTTAACTTATCAACGTGTAAAGGCAGAGCATCATGTGCCAAAGGGTCCATTGCAACCACTTGAGATTCCGAAATGGAAGTGGGAACACATTACTATGGATTTCGTTACAGGTCTTCCCAAGGTTTCTTAAAGCATAGATGCGATTTGGGTTATTGTTGATATATTAACCAAGTCTGCTCATTTCTTGCCTTTACGGGAGACTTATTCCCTTGAACGTCTTGCTCGTATGTACTTGAATGAGATTTTAAGATTGCATGGCATGCAAGTATCCATAGTTTCGGATCATGACCCAAGATTCACTTCACGATTTTGGGTTAGCTTGCAAAAAGTTATGGGCTCGGATTTACAATTCAGTTCGGCATACCATCCTCAAACGGACGGGCAATCAGAGAGGACTATTCAAACACTTGAAGATCTATTAAGACTCTGTGTCCTAGATTTCAAAGGGAGTTGGGATAAGTACTTACCATTGGTGGAATTCTCCTACAACAATAGTTATCAGGCAAGTATAGGTGTGGCTCCATTTGAAGCATTGTATGGACGAAAGTGTCACTCTCTAGTATGCTGGGACGAGGTGGGTGAAGTAACGTTGTTGGGACCAGAATTGGTACGCATAACTACAGAGAAGATCCAAATGATCCGACAACATATACAAACGACACATGATCGACAAAAGAGTTATGCGGGTCTACATCGAAAGGACGTGGACTTTAATATTGGGGATCATGTATTGTTACGTGTTGCACCATGGAAGGGAGTTAAAAGATTTGGGAAGAGAAGAAAGCTCAATCCACGATTTGTCGGTCCATTCGAGGAACATGGGGACTAGTTGAAGTAATGAGCCCCCCCCCCCCAATAGGAAATGTGGCCTATAGACTCGCATTACCTCCAAGCATGTCTCGTGTTCATAATGTTTTTTAAATATCTATGCTTCATAAATATGTTAAAGACCCGAACCACATTATTGAGTTAGAACCGGACGAGATAACCGAAGATTTAACGTACGAGGAGGTACCTATTAAGATCTTGGATAAGAAAGAGCATGTCCTACGCACGAAGGTTATACCACAAATTAAGGGTTTGTGGAGGAACCATGCTATTGAAGAAATGACCTGGGAGTTGGAATCAGAAATAAAAGCGAGGTATCCTCACCTTTTCGAAACACCAGGTACGTACGTCAATTTCGAGGACGAAATTTCATAAGGAGGGGAAGTTGTAAGACCCCAACTTATTATAAATAAAATCGAATTTTCTCTATTTATTATTGTGAATAATAAGGTGTTAATTTGATATAATGCTTTAGTTATGGGTGAAATGTGTAAATTTTGCAAAATAAGCAAGTGGTTATAAAATATTCATTGTGTCGGGGAATATTCGTTTGGTCGTGGAATATTCTTTCTGTCGGGGAATATTCGTACGATGGCGCAACCATTTGTGGGCCCCATAACGGATAACTATCGGATGAAGAAAATGATAAGTTTGAGTTTTTATAAATAACGACATAGTTGTTAATGTTAACACTGTTGGAATACCCAGTGGTTAAAATACAGTAAGACGCGTGGTGGCACAGTAGCACACGCTATTGCACAGTATATTTGAATTATTGATTCTTACGTAAGAAGGCACTACTCAATAATTGTTACAGTAATTACTGTTCAATATTTTATTTTATTGATTCAATAATTGCTGCGTTGATATTTTATATTATTGTTGTTCAATAATTGTCACTACACAGTATCTCCATTATCAGATCAATAATTAATATTATTTGAATAATATTATTTGTGACGCCCCCAAAATAGGTATACATCACCCATTTTGAGTCGCCAAATACATGTTACATAATCCAAATACAACTTAATTATACAACAGTCGTGTAAAATACGACAAAACATAATCTAAGAGTTTTAATAAGAATATTGTCATCTAGACAATATCCACACTCAATGGAGTCCTCATTACATTTATTGTCACACTATTTAACAGAATAGTGAGGACTACTAATGCTATCATCTGGGCCGTCACTCCGTTCCCCGACTAGTCCCGGTTATGTTCTCATTTCCTGAAGAGAACAGTGAAAGAAAGGGTGAGCTCAACTAGCCCAGTAAGAAATATTATGACTAAGATAATACAGAATAAATTATCATTAGCCTTCAACAGTGTTAAACTGATAAAATATAATAAACATCAAGTTTAACTGCAGCGAAATAAGCAATCCATTAAAAGAGTCAAGTAGAGAATAAAATCTACCATCTTCTATGATTTAAAAGGTTTTTCATCAATTTTATCGCTGAGACTCAGCTTAATAAATAAACCACATCATCCCTGCACTACGACCAATTATATTCATTAGTATAACAACCACAAATTATCCATGCACTACGGGCCAAAGATATTTGTGTATTCATCAATGGTCATGATCATGCCAACAACTGCCCATCAATGCACTACGGCCAATGAGGACTTTTACCACAACATTTATAATATTACGGTCATGATTATACCGAATAATCCCTGGTCATAATCATACCAAGTCCATCTATGCATTACAGGCCATAGATGACTTTCAATATATTATAAACATGAGGATGATGACAATGACATAAGAATTCAATAAAACAAGTTCAAGGATAAATTTGTAAAGATTTATAATTTAATTTATCCAGAAATCAATAACGTCTAAATTGTCAACATGATACTGCTTTGTGGAGTAAAATTCAAGAATGCTCAGAAGAATATTTCCATGAAAAGATACTGGATGAAGCACAAATATCAAGGATATTCCACTAATTTCATGGAGTATAGAAGCCAAAACTTTAATCAACTTAGTATAATAGAATATATGAAACCGCAAATGGATTTTTGCCGCCATGCAGTAATCCACGTAGACAGATTATTCCAACAGAAAAATAAAGAATGGAATAAAAGAAGAATTCACTAGGCATGCGTAATCCGCACAGATAGGTTATTCCAACAGAATAATAAAGAATGTAACCAGGTCATGTGTAATCCGCACAAACAGGATGTTCCAACAGAATAATAAAGAATGGAACCAGGTCATGCGTAATCCGCACATATAGGATGTTCCAACAGAATAATAAAGAATGAAACCAGGTCATGCGTAATCCGCACAGACAGGATGTTCCAACAAAATAATAAAGAATGGAACCAGGTCATGCGTAATCCGCACAGACATGATGTTCCAACAGAATAATAAAGAATGGAACGAGGTCATGTATAATCCACACAGACTGGATGTTCCAACAGAATAATAAAGAATGGAACCAACCCTTACGAGTATTGAAAGAAAATAACTCTATTCATGAATACGAAAGAATAATACCCCTTACCTTAGAAAAATTGGATACTGGAATAGTGAGGTAGCAGACTTCTCTTCTTCTTTCACTCTATAATATTTGCTCTAAAGCTTTTGTCAATTGGTGAGAAATGAAGGAAGAATGAGCTTCTATTTATAGGAAAATATAGTTTCAATAATTGCACGTTTTGGGGCTCGAAATACAACAATATAATACCTTCCTCTTTTTTTTTTCATTTTTAATTTAGTCCTGCAAGTATTATTAAACTTTCACCACCTCCCCTAATAGTAAATAATGTGAATTAATAGTTCATTCATGTGACTCAATAGTATAATCATGTGAAAAAACTAATTATAGTATAGTACCTTCAACTATACCTCCATTTTTAATTTAGTCATGCAAGTATTATCAATCTTGCACCACCTCCCCTAATACTACATGAATGTGAATCAATAGTACACACATGTGAACAAATAGTTATAAACATTTGAAATAATAGCAATTAATTGCTCATTTATCTGATTAATTACCCAATTGGTCAGTATAACTTCCAAATATCAATTAATATCGAAATAAACGTCGATTTCCACTAACACTAATAATCCCAACACAATGGAACTATCAATTTCATCTTTAATCAACACAACTTATTCATCATTAATATTATAACTCACAATATTTAACAACCAGGTCGTTCCTAGGAAAGAGGGGGCTTTTCGATAAGGATTTCTTTTTATCATGCGTAGCAATTAGGTGACCAAACCTCTCATCGCGTAACTTCTAGACATCGATAATATTGCAAATAATAATATGAATAACTTTATCGTCTCAATTATTAATTTAATAATAATAAATATTATGCAGATGATACTGTGACAATAATTGAATCAATAATATGAGAGATATGATGCAGCAATTAGTGTATCAATAATTGAGTATAACTGAG
This sequence comes from Panax quinquefolius, assembly GCA_020205615.1. Classification (NCBI taxonomy): domain Eukaryota; kingdom Viridiplantae; phylum Streptophyta; class Magnoliopsida; order Apiales; family Araliaceae; genus Panax; species Panax quinquefolius. The sequence goes on from CM035162.1 coordinate 50,878,803, forward strand.
TGACTTCTCACGTAAGCATTAATAATCAATATCGTGTGCTACTATGCAACCACGCGTATTACTGTACTTTTACTACCGGGTAGTTCAACAGTTTTAACGGTAACACTTTCGCCGTTATTTTTATAAAAAGATAATTCTATCGTTTTCTAACTACGATAATACTTTTGTTGTGGGGTCCACCAATGATTGATGTCGTCGTACGAATATTCCCTGTTAAAACAAATATTCCCCGACCAATCGAATATTATATTACCACTTGCTTACTTTGCAATATTTGTAAATATTACCCACAACTATAACATTATACCAAATCCACACCATAATATTCAAAAATATATTTCGAGAAAATTATTCTTTATTCATAAAAGGGGGGGGGGTCTTAAAACTTCCCTTTCTTATGAAATTTCATCCTCAAAATTAGGGTACGTACCTGGTATATCAAAGAGGTGAGGATACCTTGATTTTATTTCAGATTCTAACTCCCAGGTCATTTCCTCAACATCGTGGTTTCTCCACAAAACTTTGACTTGAGGTATAACTTTAGAGCGTAGAATATGATCCTTCTTATCTAAGATTTTAACAGGTAACTCTTCATACGTTAAATCTTCCTCTATCTCGTCTAGTTCTAATTCAATAATGTGGTTCGGGTCTTTCACATATTTACGTAACATAGATATGTGAAAAATGTTTGGAACACGAGACATACTTGGCGGTAAGGCGAGTCTATAAGCCACAGTTTCTACTCGATCGAGGATTAAAAATGGGCCAATGAATCGAGGGTTGAGCTTTCCTCTCTTTCCAAATCTCGTAACTCCCTTCCATGGAGCAACATGTAACAACACATGATCTCCAATATCGAATTTCACGTCCTTTCGATGAAGATCAACATAACTCTTTTGTTGATCTTGTGAGGTTTTTATACGTTGTCGGATCGTTTGAATCTTTTTCGTAGTCATACGTACCAACTCCGGTCCCAACAACGTTTCTTCACCCACCTCATCCCAGCATACTGGAGAACGACACTTTCTTCCATACAACGCCTCAAATGGAGCCATGCCAATACTTGCTTGATAACTGTTGTTGTAGGAAAACTCCACCAATGGTAAGAACTTGTCCCAACTTCCTTTCCAGTCAAGGACATAGAGTCTTAATAAATCTTCAAGAGTTTGAATAGTCCTCTCCGACTGCCCGTCCGTCTGAAGATGATATGCCGAGCTAAATCGTAAATTCGTGCCCATAGCTTTTTACAAACTAACCCAAAATCTTGAATTGAATCTTGGCTCTCGATTAGAAACTATGGATACCGGCATACCATACAGTCTTACAATCTCGATTATGTACATACGAGCAAGACGTTCAAGTGTATAAGTTTCTTGTATAGGTAGGATATGAGCAGACTTGGTCAATCTATCAACAATGACCCAAATTGCATCTATGCCTTAAGAAACCTTGGGAAGACCAGTAACGAAATCTATAGTAATGTGCTCCCACTTCCATTTTGAAATTTCAAGTGGTTGCAATGGACCTTTTGGTACTTGATGCTCCGCCTTGACTCATTGACAAGTTAAACACATTGAGATAAACTCTGCTATCTCTCTCTTCATATTGCTCCACCAAAATGTATGTCAAGATCACGATACATTTTGGTACTCCTGAGATGGATTGTAAGCTGGTGTGTTGTGCGCCTCCATCATGATTTTATACTTTAAATCAGGGTTGTTAGGAACACAAAGTCTGGAGTTAACTTGAAGTATTCCTTCTTCATCGATTCTTGCTTCCGACATAGCACCTTCTTGCACTTTCTTCCTCATACGCATCAGCTCCAGGTCTGTTGTTTGAGCAACTTTAACTTTATCGATTAAAGTCGGTTCTACTCGTATATTCGCCATCATCACATGGGTCCCTGGAGTCTTTAACTCTATCTCCATCCTTTGTAAGTCATATAAAATGGGCCTTTGCGTTGACAATAATGCACTCATACCCGCATATGATCTTCTACTCAATGCATCAACTACTGCGTTCGCTTTTCCAGGATGGTATTGAATGGTATAATCGTAATCTTTCAACAAATCAAGCCATCGTCGTTACCGCATGTTGAGTTCCTTTTGAGTGAAGAAATATTTGAGGCTTTTATGATCCGTATAGATCTCCACCTTATCTCCATATAGGTAATGCCTCCAACTCTTAAGAGCAAAAACGACTGCTGCCAACTCTAGATCATGAGTAGGATAATTCCTCTCATATTCTTTGAGTTGTCGTGAGGCATAGGCTATGACTTTCCCATGTTGCATGAGAACACATCCTAACCCTTTGCCTAAAGCATCATCAGATGATGACAAATCCTCGAGGCGGATGGTATTGTCGTAGCAAAATAAATGAGTCTCCTCTTTAGTTCTTGAAAACTCTTCTCACATTCCTCGCTCCAACCGAATTTTGTATCTTTTTGAGTCAGCTGAGTTAATGGAGTAGCGATTCGAGAAAACCCTTCTATGAATATCCAATAATAACCAGCTAAGTAGTAGAAAGCTACGATTTTGGCCATCGATTTTTGTTACTCCCACTTTGAATTGCTTCAATCTTTTTGTCGGTCAATGAGATATCCCATGATTTGATATCACGTGCGCCAAGGAATATAACTTCCTCAAGCCAGAACTCGCATTTCTTCAACTTGGCATATAGCTTGTTTTCACGAAGCTTTTGGAGCATCAACCTCAAGTGTTGCTCATGGTCTTCACGGGTTGTGGAGTATATGAGGATGTCATCAATAAAGACGACCACAAAGTGATCCAAATATTCCTTGAATACTCGGTTCATCATATCCATGAAGACAGCAGGAGCATTAGTCAATCCAAAAGACATGACTAAGAATTCATAATGTTCGTCATTCGAGTTTAAGCGTCTTTGGAATGTCATCGATTTGAATCTTTCTTTGAATTGATGATATCCTAATGAAGATCAATCTTTGAAAAGAATTTGGCACCTGAATCAAAAGGTCAAACATAATGTCATCAATGCGAGGCAATGGGTGAAAAGAATTTATTTTTGATGGTGACATGATTCAACTCCCGATAATCAATATAAAGTCGCATACGTCCATCTTTCTTCTTTACGAATAGAACAGGAGCACCCCAAGGAGACGTACTAGGACGAGTTAAACCGATGTCTAACAATTCCTGTAATTGGGTCTTTAACTCTTGAAGTTCAATAGGAGCCATTCGATATGGGGCTTTGGAAATGGGTTTTCTACTGGGTTCAAGGTCGATAAAAAGATTTAATTTCACGCTCTGGGGTAGGCCAGGAAGTTCTTCGGGGAATACGTCAGAAAATATATTAACAATAGAAATATCTTTCAAATTTGACGTATTTTTGTTTAAATCTGTGACATGAGCTAACAAAGCTTGACATCCATTTTTCAATAAACGGATAGCTTTATGGCTTGAGATGACCGTGATTGATTTTAATTGTTTGGTCGCTTGAATTCGCATAATTGGTTGATTAGGAATATGAAAGCTAACAACCTTACAAAAATAATCAATTTTAGCATGATGAGTAGTTAACCAATCAATTCCTAGAATCACGTCAAATGCAAGTATTTTTAAAGAAATAAGATCGACAGGTAACGTGCGGTTACTGATTTGAATTAAAGAAGACTTATAAATAGTGGATGTAATGAAGGTTTCTCCCAACGGAGTTTCAACCGATAAGTCAAAGTCTAATTTCTCCGGAGTCAAATTTAAACGTTGAGCGCAAGTAGGAGAAATAAAAGAATGGGTAGAACCGGTATCAAATAAGGTATAGACTTCGCTAGAGTTTATGATAAGCTTACAGTGATGACCTCATTCGGGTTCCTTGCTTTCTGGGTGGTTACGACAAACTCTCTCCCTTGAACTACCGGCTTTGACTTTTCTGGGACGGCCTTTGGTGCCTCCATCCTAGTTGGACTTGTCTTTGGTGCATGACAAAATTGGGCTAGGTGACCATCTCTTCTACAATTATAACACGTTTTGGACTGCATCGCGCAGTTTGGACTGATATGTCCCTCCCCTCTGCATTTGAAGCATATGATAGGTGGTCGTTCTCCTTCCTTAACAACGTGGTCTTTGGTCTTGCCGACGTCTTTCCATCATTGTTGAATCTCCTTTTCTTGAAATGTCCATTTTTACTGTCTTGGCCATAATTACCATCGAAGTGGTTACCATTTCTGGCATGTTGATTCCCTCCACGTTTGTTGTCACCGCTTTGATGACTACTACCACTGGTATTATCATTTTGCCGGCTGCTTTCTCTTAGTTGAGTTGACTCGTTATCGCACTCCAATAACTGAACTCTATTAACAACATCTGAATACAAACACAGTTTGTGAGAAATTAAGTATTGACATATCTCGGGTTTCAAACCTCTTAGAAATATCCACGTCATTCTCTCCTCATTATCAACCAAGTGAGACGCAAACCGGGACAACTCGGCAAACTTAGCTTCGTACTGTGACACGGTCATATTGTTATGCTCCAACTTGATGAACTCTACCTCTTTCATGTGACGAATACTTTTGGGAAAGTACTTGTCGTTGAATAGTTCTTGGAACTTCTCCTTAGACATCTTCAGTGCGGCAGGTTGAGTACACTTTACCGAATCCCACCAATAATCTGCCTCTCCTCGCAACATAAAGGTGGAAAATGGAACCTTTTGCTCCTCGGAGCATCCCAAAACATCAAATATCTTGCTGATTTGCTTTATCCACACTTTCGCCTTAAGTGGTTTTTGGCTCTCCAAAAAACTCCGGTGGTCCCAGCTCCTTGAACTGTTTAGCGATGACCGTCCGAGAGTTTCAAGTGTTGCCACCTACATTTTGGACAGGAGTCGCTCTCGCCTGATGTTGCATGCATTGCATAAAGCCTCTGAACATTCCATCGTTCATCATTTGGTCCGTGTTGTTGTTTGCATGAGGATTGTCGCCTTTCTGATGCACATTATCCTGATTATTGATCTGTGGAGACTTAACGGTCTCCTGTGCTCCATTACTATTCTCAACATTCTCGGATGTCATTTTCAAATACTGCCACAAAACAAGGGTTAATTGACATGTCACATATTATCCCTATATTCTGACCGACCAAATAAATACTAAATAAACTTAGGTAGGTCATACTAGCGAAGGAATTCCCCGTCCTCCCCTCCTAGTTATTGTCTGACATCTCAGCCATGGATCATATCCCTAAGCTTTGATACTAACTGTGACGCCCCCAAAATAGGTATACATCACCCATCTTGAGTCACCAAATACATGGTACATAATCCAAATACAACTTAATTATACAACAGTCGTGTAAAATACGACAAAAAATAATCTAAGAGTTTTAATAAGAATATTGTCATCTAGACAATATCCACACTCAATGGAGTCCTCGTTACATTTATTGTCACACTATTTAGCAGAGTAGTGAGGACTACTAATGCTATCATCTGGACCGTCACTCCGTTCCCCGACTAGTCCCGGCTACGTTCTCATTTCCTGAAGAGAACAATGAAAGAAACGGTGAGCTCAACTAGCCCAGTAAGAAATATTATGAGTAAGATAATACATAATAAATTATCATTAGCCTTCAACAGTGTTAAACTGATAAAATATAATAAACATCAAGTTTAACTACAGCGGAACAAGCAATCCATTAGAAGAGTTAAGTAGAGAATAAAATCTACTATCTTCTATGATTTAAAAGGTTTTTCATCACTTTTATCGTTGAGACTCAACTTAATAAATAAACCACACCATCCCTGCACTACGACCAAGGATATTTATTAGTATCACGACCATAAATTATCCATGCACTACGGGCCAAGGATATTCGTGTATTCATCGATGGTCAGGATCATGCCAACAACTGTCCATCAATGCACTATGACCAATGAGGACTTTTACCACATCATTTGTAACATTACGGTCATGATTATACCGAATAATCCCTGGTCATAATCATACCAAGTCCATCTATGCACTACAGGCCACAAATGACTTTCAACATATTATAAACATGAGGATGATGACAATGATATAAGAATTCAATAAAACAAGTTCAAGGATAAATTTGTAAAGATTTATAATTTAATTTATCCAGAAATCAATAACGTCCAAATTGTCAATATGATACTGCTTTGTGGAGTAAAATTCAAGAATGATCAGAAGAATATTTCCATGAAAAGATACTGGATGAAGCATAAATATCAAGGATATTCCACTAATTTCTTGGAGTATAGAAGCCAAAAATTTAATCAACTGAGTATAATAGAATATATGAAACCACAAATGGATTTTTGCCGCCATGCGGTAATCCACGTAAATGCATTATTCCAATGAATAATAAAGAATGGAATAATGTAAGAATTTATCAGCGCATGAATCCGAGCATGACATAGTTATTCCAATGAATAATAAAGAATGGAACCAGTCACGCGTAATCGCATGCACGAGGATGTTCCAAAGAATAATAATGAATGGAACAAAGTCGTGCGTAATCCGCATGCATACGATGTTCCAATGTAATAATAAAAGAATGGAACTAGGTCATGCGTAATCCACACATACAAGATGTTCCAACAGAATAATAAAGAACGGAACCAACCCTTACGAGTATTGAAAGAAAATAACTCTCTTCATGAATACGAAAGAATAATACCCCTTACCTTAGAAAAATTGGATACTGGAATAGTGAGGTACCAGACTTCTCTTCTTCTTTCTCTCTATAATTTCTCTCTATAATAATTGCTCTAAAGCTTTTTTGAATTGGTGAGAAATGAAGGAAGAATGAACTTCTATTTATAGGAAAATATAGTTTCGATATATAATTGCACGTTTTGGGACTCAAAATATTACAGTATAATACCTTCCTCTTTTTCTTCATTTTTAATTTAGTCCTGCAAGTATTATCAAACTTGCACCACCTCCCCTAATAGTAAATAATGTGAATTAATAGTTCATTCATGTGACTCAATAGTATAATCATGTGAAAATACTAATTACAGTATAGTACCTTCAACTATACCTTCATTTTTAATTTAGTCATGCAAGTATTATCAATCTTGCACCACCTCCCCTAATAGTACATGAATGTGAATCAATAGTACACACATGTAAACAAATAGTTATAAGCATGTAAAATAATAGCAATTAATTACTCATTTATCCGATTAATTACCCGATTGGTCAGTATAACTTTCAAACATCAATTAATATCGAAATAAATGTCGATTTCCACTTACACTAATAATCCCAACACAATGGAACTATCAATTTCATCTTTAATCAACAAAACTTATTCATCATTAATATTATATCTCACAATATTTAAAAACCAGGTCGTTCCCAGGAAAGATGGGACTTTCCGATAAGGATTTCTCCTTATTGGCGCGCAATTAGGTGACCAAACCTCTCCTTGACAGAACTTCTAAACATTGTCAATATTGCAAATAATAATATGAATAACTTTGTCGTCTCAATTATTGATTTAATAATAATAAATATTATGCAGATGATACTGTGACAATAATTGAATCAATAATATGAGAGATATGATACATCAATTACTGTAGCAATAATTAAGTATAACTGAGTGACTTCTCATGTAAACATCAATAATCAATACCGTGTGCTACTATGGAACCACGCGTATTACTATATTTTTACTACCGGATAGTTCAACAGTTTTAACGGTAACACTTTCGTCGTTATTTTTATAAAAAGATAATTTTGTCGTTTTCTAACTACGACAATACTTCCGTTGTGGGGTACACCAATGATTGTGTCGTCGTACAAATATTCCCTGTTAAAACGAATATTCCCCGACCAATCGATTATTATATAACCACTTGCTTACTTTGTAAAATTTGTAAATATTACCCACAACTATAACATTATATCAAATCCACACCATAATATTCAAAAATATATTTCGAGAAAATTATTTTTTATTCATAAAAGTTGGGGTCTTACATTATTAGATAGCATTATTGGTAATGTCTAAGGAAGTTCTGTCTAGGAAAGGGGTTTGGTCACCTAGTTGTGCGCCAATAAAGAGAAATCCTTATCGGAAAGCCCCCTCTTTCCGGGGAACGACCTAGTTGTCATAATTGTGATTCTGTAATATTATTTGTGAATAATTAGTTATTGATTTATATGATAAGGAAATATTTATTTTATGTGGATATAAATGATGGATATATTTATTTTATGTGGATATAAATGAAGGAATAAATGCTAAGGTATTTTATCAGTATTTTATTGGAATAGAGGTGTTGAAAATCGTCCGTATGTGTATTTCGGGTATTTTTTGATTGGAATTTGGAAAAACTTTATTCTACAAAGTTGTAGAGAATTAAATTTCCTATGGAAACCAAATGAGATTCGAATTTTTCTGATAAAGGGGCTATTTATTATGAATTGTTGAAGTTTTGGAAAATAAAATGTTTTTTTAAAAATATGGTGGGCCCCACTTTTGGTTGGTGAGTAATGAAATGTGCTGGAATTTATTTTCAAAAGTGGTGGGCTTGAATAGTAGCAGATAAAGCCATCAGGTAGCAAGTTAGTCTGCTATGGCATTCTAAGCATTTTCCTATAAATAGGGTGCTTAGTTAGAATTGAAAATCACACCAGAAACAAGTTTTCCCTCTTTCTCTCTATATTATCGAGAATATTTTGTGAGTATTTAGATACTTTATGAGTTGCTATTCATCAGTGCAAGTTTCCTTCAGCCTTATACCGATATTCCGATTAGAAGTACTGATATTTTGAGGTAAGGGATGTTATTTTCTTCCTAAATGATGTTATTCTTTCAATATCATTATACCAAAATATTGGTATAGATTTTATTGTGAAATTTCTACCTTTTTGTGTTGGTGTTACTATTCACGTATACGACACTATTCACGTATACGACACTATTCATGAATATGACACTATTCACCGAAAAATGAAATTTTCTTCTTTTTGTCCAAGATGTCTATTATGGTTACTATCTTTGATTGTATCCATGTTTTGATCTTTATTTTTGAATTCTGCTTCAAAATTGGTTGTTATGGAGTATTATTGAACTTGGATAAACTGTAATACGAATCCCTAATATTTTTTCTTTTATCTCACTGGATTCATTTTCTTTAAGATATTTTTCATCATCCTTAGTCCTAAATGATGATATAACTGAATATCTTTGGCCTGTAGTGCAAAGATGAATGATTACTTAATGAATATCTTTGGCCCGTAGTGCAAATATGAGCAGGTGTTGAGATGAACATGACCAACTGGTGATACAAGATGTATATTGATTGATGTTACAGGGATAAAATATTGATGATGGACTTTTAAATCTTAGAAGATAGTAGAATTCTTTCTCTACTTGACTCTTCTAATGGATTGTTGTTTCCACTGCAGTTGTTAATATAAAACTTGTTGTCTATTATACTTTATCAGATTTTTCCCTGTTGAAGACTAATGATAATTTGTTGTATATTATCTTAGTCATAATATTCTTTACTGGGTTAGTTAAGCTCACCCTTTTCCTTTTTGTTCCATTGTTCTTCTCGGGAGAAGAGAATTTAGCGAAGAACCAATGGGGTATGGAGTGATGATTCAAGATAGTTGTTTTAGTAGTCCTCACTATTTTGTAAAATAGTGTATCAATAATTGTAATGAGGTCCCATTTTGAATTTGTATACTATCTATTAGACAATATTTGTATTCAAACTCACAGTATATGTGTTGTCGTATTTTGCACGACAATTGTATTACTGAAGTTTTATTTGTTTCTGTACTATGTATTTAGTGACTCAAAATGGGTGATGTATACCTATTTTGGGGGCGTCACACAATGCAGATTCAAACATAACTCATTGGGTCCAGTTTCACAGTAATCTCATAAGCAAAAAGTGGTTTGCTAATGTTGCTAGCAATTTAGCTGATACCTTCTGCAGACTAGTAAGAATAAGGAACCTGGCACAGCTTGACCCACATGGGAACTTTAGTGCATTCAGCTTTAGAGAATTAAACTCTAGCCTTCCAAGGCTGTAAAAAATGACTTTGGAAGTAAAGTGCCAGGGGCCAGAGGCAAGAATATTATCCCTATCAGTAACTGACTTGAACTTGAAAATGTAATATCCATTATCATGAAGGAAAACTTTATGGAGACCTAGGTTTCCCTAGAGTCTAGTAGCAATAGGTTCCACAACCTTATTTGGAAGCTTTGAGTGAAGAAAGTATCTAACTAAACTAGAGGACCATAATTTGTTACCTCTAAGAAGGGCATCTACAAGAGGTTTAACAAGAATACTGCCATCTTCAGAGGCAGGGGAGGGGTTGAAAAAAGTCAAATCCAGGGAAGATTTAGCAGAGTTCTTTGAGATGATGGCACTCCAAGACTGTGTTAGGCCTGAACTAGGACCGGGGACTTCGCCCTCCTCCAAGGGGGAGCCAGAACAGAAGAGAGGCAAGCCTTTGCCAAAGGACGGACTAGGCTTGACCAGAAGAGGGGACAACACCTGCCCAAAAGGGTCATTTGGAACCGGCAAGGAGGACTCACCAACACAAAATGTGCGAACTAGAGGACTTCCAGTTAGCGGAGCATGGGAAGGAGGGGGAGGGGTGGTGCAAGATAAGGACTTCGAAGAGCTTTGTCCAAATACAGGACATGCGTCGAACACCATTCGGGCATTAGCAATAGCAGCAAAGGACCCAATGGAGGAGAGATTATTAACATCCTCGCGGGGAAGCCCCAAAGTAGTGATGTAATCCATGAGTCTGGCATTCTACTTTCTCTCAGCAAGAGCCGCATCACGATTTTCCCAGGAGAAAAATTGGGCAGCACGAAAGATCTCCTGATTGTCCGTGGGTTGGGCAAAGCCAAGATTCTCCTCCAAGTGAGCATCGAAGGCGTTAGAGTCATCGGAACTAATGAAAACATTTGAAGGGATAGCCTCAGATTCGACCATAGCAACAGAATCAGTAGGAGAGTTGGGGTTAGAAACATCAAATTCGGCAAATAGGTCATAGGACTGGCTACTAACCGAGTTAACTGCAGAGAGGTGATTAGGGTCAACCATGACAAGGAGAGAAGGGAAAGCCAGAGGAGGATGGCCGAACGAACGGGGGAAGAGAGCCAGAGGGGATCGGGAAAGAAGAGAACATGGGAGAAAGGGGAAGTAAGGAAGATTATATAATGACACGAGGCAAGAGAAGAGGGACAAGGAAGCCGGTCGAAAAAGGGGGAGCGAGGAAAATAGGTGAGGTCAGGATAGTTAGGTAGGGGCAAAGGGTGGAAGAGATGTGAAAAAATAAGAGAGAAGGCAGAACAAAGTTTCTAGAGAGAGAAACATTTTCTCCTCCATCTTCTATTTTGTGTATATTCTTCTCTCTACTTTTGGATATATCTTATATTTTATTTCAATTCCTATATTAGTTTTAGATTATATTTTAGAGATTGATGCAATTGAAGTCTACTGAAAATTCAAGGCTGGAAATGAAGAGAATTATCAGATTTGCACTTCATTTTCTACTACTCTCTATTCCCTTACTTGTAGTTTTCATGTATAATCAATTGTAGATAATGGATCTTGATTCTAATATGAACTAATTTCTATTTTGGGATTATAATGGATCTTATTGCATAATTGAAGTTGATTTGCTTCCTTGTTGATATTTAATTGATTATGAATGGATTGTCTAATATGATTTGTACTAATTGTTTAATTGCTTGATCACCAATTACTGTGATAACCTATATAAAATTGAGAAATGAATTATAGGTTCAAATATGATCATATTAGCATGTGTTTATGATTTCTACATGGCGATGGAATTCATGATTCGTGCATAGGATAGAGATATACCGAAGCACCGTGTGTATTCTATTGAGAAATTGAGCTTCAACCCCATTTAATTGTAATTCGCATAGATATATAGTGAATTAGTTAATTAAGGTGTTCTTATTATTTCAATCATCTGTGGATATAATCTGATATGAGTATGGTACATCGAGAGATGGCCATAATTTGCTTTCGTGTGCTCGACTAATAGTCTGAAGTAATCAATTGGAATTAACAGGAAGCGGGTCAACCTAAGTGTATCAATAAGTAAAATTATAATCTCAACTCTCCTCTATCTGATTTAATCATTTTTTACTTAGTTTAATTTGATTCATAGTTAATTTTAGATAAATCACAATTAATCCATCTGTTTAAAGAGATCGAAATAGTTATAAAACTAGTTCTTGATATATTAGACTTTAGTTACTATTTTCCGTGGGATCGATACTTTACTTATTCTATATTACTTGTTGACCACGTGCACTTTGCGTGTGATGTGCTTGATTTGATTAAAACCCAAACAAACCAACAAGTTTTTGGCGCTACTGTCGGGGAATATAAACTTTTTTATTACTTTCATCATCAGTTTAAATTAGATTGGTCATAGTTAAACAATCTTTCTTATCTTATTAATTTTTATATTTTTTTTTGTTTCAGGTACTCTTCACTAGTGTGTCGACGTTGGGAAAAATTTCCTTTTTTGGATTCCTTTTTTAGTCTTTCTTACCCTTTATGTTCTCTATATGTGTCTTGAATTTTGTTTGAAAGGGCGAGTTTGACAAGAGAGTCTGACCCAAAATGTTGACGATTTGAAAATTCAAAGTCGCTAGTTGGTAGTAGTGAAATGGTTGTGGACGATTTGAAAATGTCGACGATTGGATTCAGTTTTACAGGCCTTAGAAACTGAGATTAAGGTTTGAACAAGGATTGAAACCCTGGCTGTATAGCAAGGTTTCAATGTTCCAGTTAAATACATTTGCGGCTGTACTGGAAAAGGCAATTATCGCGGAAAGTGGAAGCTATGCCTTGACCAAGTACAACCAAGAACAAAAGAAGAGGAATAATGATAGTGAAAATAAGGCTGGTGGGAGTAATGTTGGAAGTAACAATCAGAAGAGAAAGTGGAATAAGAATTCGACTACGGGAGGACAGCAGAGAAGTCAGCAGAAGAAAAAGTTTGAAGCTTGCGCTACTTGTGGAAAGAACCATACTGGGGTATGTTTGAAGGGAAAGCGGGTGTGTTTCAACTGTGGTCAGGAGGGACACATTGCACCGAACTATTTTAGCCCAAAGAAAGGAGCATGTTTTACCTGCAGTTCAAAGGATCACATGGCTCGTGATTGTCCTAAAAAACCAGCGGGGGGTGAAAGTGGAGGAAAGGGAAACAACAACGGTGGTGGTGCATTGACTATCACTGGACCAGCACAGTCAAGCCGACCTATTGTGAGAACTTTCAATATGACCATGCAGGATGCTGTTCAGTCTAAGGATGTGGTGTCAGGTATCATTCCGATTATTGGTATTAATGCTTATGTACTGTTTAATTTGGGTGCTACTTGTTCATTTATATCCGATGAATTTGCTCAGAACATAGATTTGCCTCAGGAAGAATTAGATTATCCTTTGAGCATAGAGATTGCAAATATGGAAGTGATTCTTATTAGATTTATATATAAGAATTATAGAGTGGTTATAAAGGGTCAAGAGATGAGGGTAGACTTGATACCAATTAGACTGTGTGAGTTTGATGTTATCCTGGGAATGGATTGGATATTCAATCACGGAGCAGTAATTGATTGCCAAAGAAAGTGTGTTAACCTTATGACTCCATCAAAGGTTGTGTTCTATGGCAGTAAGTCGCCTCGACAAGCAAGTTGTCTGACGGTGATGAAAGCCAAAAAGTTGTTAAGACAAGGATGTGTAGGATACTTAGCCTATATAGTTGATACACAGAAGAAGAGTGTGAAGTTAGAAGAGATACCGATCATAAGAGATTTTGCAGACATTTTTCCTGACAATTTACCGGGTCTTCCGCCAGATTGACAAATTGAGTTCGTTATTGATTTGGTATTAGGAACGGGTCCGATATCTAAGGCACCATACAGAATGGCCCTAATAGAGATGAAAGAGTTGATGGTGCAATTGGAATATTTGCTCGATAAGAAGTATATCCAGCCGAGCGTATCACCATGGGGAGCGCTAGTGTTATTTGTTAAGAAGAAGGATGGATCGATGCGGCTCTACATTAATTACAGAGAATTGAATAAGGTCACGATTAAAAATAAGTATCCGTTACCAAGAATCGACAACATGTTTGATCAACTGAAGGGTGCAAGGTATTTTTCAAAGATAGACTTGAGGAGTGGTTATCATCAAATAAAGGTGAGGCCAGAAGATGTACCAAAGACGACATTCAGAACTCGGAATGGTCATTACGAGTTTCTGGTTATGTCATTTGGTTTAACCAATGCACCTGCAGCGTTCATGGATTTGATGAACAGGGTGTTTAAACCATTCTTAGATAAATTTATGGTGGTGTTTATTGATAATATCCTGGTGTATTCTAAGACCAAGGAAGAACATGTTGAACACTTAAGAGTAACGTTGAAGACATTGCGGAAAGAGAAGTTATACGCAAAATTTTCAAAATATGAGTTTTGGTTGGAACATATACAGTTTCTCGGGCATGTTATTGATAAAGACGAAATTTCGGTAGATCCATCAAAAGTTGAAGCTGTAGTAAACTGGGATCAGCCGAAAACACCGTCAGAGATAAGGAGTTTCTTAGGGTTAGCAGGTTACTATAGGCGTTTTATTCAAGATTTTGCCAAAATCGCGACCCCGTTGACGAATTTAACCAGGAAGGTAGTTAAGTTTTTTTGGACGAAGAAGTGTGAGGAAATTTTTCACGAATTGAAGAAGAGGTTAGGTACAACACCTGTGTTGTCATTGCCTGATGATATATGGAATTTTGTGGTGTATAGTGACGCATCGCATAAAGGACTAGGCTGTGTGCTTATACAGAACGACAGAGTTATTGCGTATGCATCACGTCAATTAAAAGATTATGAAAAGGGCATCTGACTCATGACTTAGAGTTGGCTGTGGTGGTGTTTGCCCTGAAGATTTGGAGATATTATCTTTATGGAGAAAGGTGTGAGATATATACTGACCATAAAAGTCTGAAGTTTATCTTTACACAAAAAGATTTGAATATGAGACAAAGAAGATGGTTGGATCTGATCAAAGACTATGACTGCGAGATTTTCTATCATCCCGGAAAGGCGAATGTTGTTGCTGATGCTTTAAGCAGGAAGGGACGAGAGAAGTTAATAATGTTGACAACTCAGGAGAAGTTAGTGTCGGAAATGGCTAAGATGGAATTGGAAATTAAATATCCTACAAAATCTGACGAGAAGTTATTCCAGATAAGAAACGATTCAATGTTGGTAGATAAAGTGAAGAATGCACAACTTCAGGATGGAGAATGCGAAAAGATAAAACAAAAAGTATCTGAAGGGGGGGAAAGCAAATTCAAAATTGATTCGGAAGGGTTACTTAGATTCGAAGGGAGAATTTGGGTTTCGCCAGTACCGGAAGTTAAAGAGGAAGTTCTAAGTGAAGCTCACAATTCAAGATATTCGATTCACCCTGGAAGTACAAAAATGTACCAGGATCTTAGACATCAATTTTAGTGGCCGAATATGAAAAAGGATGTGGTTGAGTGTGTGGCGAAATGCTTAACGTGTCAGAAAGTTAAAGCTGAACACCGAAGGCCAAGCAGATTATTGCAGCCGTTGGAGATACCAGAATTGAAATGGGAGCATATCACAATGGATTTTGTGGTAGGTCTTCCAACGACTCAGCAAGGTTATGACGTCGTTTGGGTGATTGTTAATCGACTGACGAAGTCGGCACACTTCTTACCAATCAAGATTAGATTTAACCTGGATCGGTTGACAAAGCTATACGTGAAGGAAATTGTTTCATGACACGGTGTACCTGTGTCCATTATGTCAGAGAGAGATCCACATTTCACATCAAATTTCTGGAAGCGATTACAAGAATGTTTGGGAACACAACTAAGAATGAGCACAGCGTACCATCCTCAAACAAACGGAAAGAGTGAGAGAACCATCCAGACACTAGAGGATATGCTTAGAGCGTGTATTATGGATTTTAAGGGAAATTGGGACGATCATTTATCGTTGGTTGAATTTTCCTATAATAATAGTTATCCCGCGAGTATTGGCATGCTGCCTTATGAAGCGTTATACGACAGGAAATACAGAACTCGATTATGCTGGGATGAGGTAGGTGAACGTCAACTATTGGGTCCAGAGTTGCCACAACAAACCGTCGAGATCATCAAGGTGATTCGAGCAAGATTGATAGCTGCACAGGATAGATAGAAGAAATATGCTGATCAACACCGATAAAATCGGGAATTCGATGTTGGTAGTTATGTTTTCTTGAAAGTATCTCCCTGGAAGGGGAAAATTCGATTTGGCAAGAAAGGGAAATTAAGCCCTAGGTTTATAGGTCCTTTTGAAGTGCTTCGACGTGTGGGTGAAGTGGCATACGAGGTAGCTTTACCTCCAGAATTGGTGCATATCCATAATATTTTCCACGTCTCAGTGTTGAGACCATATAAGTCTGACTATAAACATGTTATAGAATATGAGCCTTTACAGTTTGAGAAAGACTTAACATATGAAGAAATCCATGTTCAAATTGTTGACAGAAAAGAGCAAGTACTGAGGAATAAGGTGATATCTTCTGTTAAGGTAATTTGGAGGAACCACAATGATGAGGAAGCTACGTGGGAACTTGAAGATGTTATGATGAGGAATTATCCTCAGTTGTTTGCTTGATTTTGTATAGCGATTCTGGGGACAGAATATTGTTAAGGAGGGAAGAATGTAACAAATAAATTTTTCGAGTTGTGATTCTGGGGACAAAATCCTTTTAAGGAGGGAAGGATGTAACGATCGAGAAATTTGTAATTTAATTTAAATATTTATTGAATTAAATAAATATTTTAAATAATTTATTTATTGAGGGAAATAAATAATTGATGAATTATGGTGAATTAATTTAATAACTAAATTGATTAATGTTAATAAATTGAATAATGATAATTTTATCTAAAGAATTTAATTTAAGGAAATAATTAAATTAAATCGATTACTTAATATTTAAGAACATAATTAAATTAAATGAATTGTTTAATTTAAAGGAAATAAATAAATTAAATAAAGTGATGTTTCTAATTTATTAATTAAATTAGATATATAATTATTTATTAATTATAAGTATAATGGTAATAAGATTTTTATTTTTATTTTTATTATAAGTTATCTAAATTAACTAAATTAAGGTGTGACACATGAAACTATATAATATAATATTATCAAAATAATCTAGTTGGGGGATTTGGTGTGTGGCTAAACAAGGCCTTGTAA
Organism: Panax quinquefolius; assembly: GCA_020205615.1. Taxonomy (NCBI): domain Eukaryota; kingdom Viridiplantae; phylum Streptophyta; class Magnoliopsida; order Apiales; family Araliaceae; genus Panax; species Panax quinquefolius. Next base: position 50,896,115 of record CM035162.1, read on the forward strand.
CCTTTGGCTTATTTTAACGTACGCCCATTGGTTTTCTTAACTGATAACCACGATTATCAGTGGGGTTATTTCATACTTCACGTCTTATTTTTCTCCTAAGGCTGAAGATCAGGGTTGAGAGAGAGAGAGAGAGCTTGGAAGAAGAGAGAAAAACACAGAGAGAAATGCTAAAAGATTGAAGGTATTGCTTATTGAAGGTATTGTTCATGTCTTTAATATTATATATATATATATATATATATATATATGAAATAACGACATAACTTATATGTTCTGTGAATTCGATTTTGTCAAATTATTGCTATACAACTGAATTGTGATGGTTATATGGATTGGTTATGTTTGAGTTGTATGTAAACAAGAATTCGTATTCTAATTACAGTATAAAAATGAAGAAAAGTATGACAGTGTATATTTTTCCATATGACTTGTGTATAGTTTCAATTTTAGTGGCCAATTCATATGCCAAACTGCAAATTGAGTCTTGTTTATGCTAGTTCATTAAGAAACGAAGATAACGTAGTTTGAACGAAGTGATTTGGTGAAAAATTGAGATGTCAGTGATGATTTTTGTGAAGAAGTTCAAAAATGGAGTTTTATATGAAAAATATGAATTTTGAGAAAATAAACTAGTTTTAGTTGATGTTAAATTGTTCTAATTGGTTGTAAATGTTAGCAAACATGTTTGTAATAGTCTGTACCAATTGTAGATGTTAATTTCACTCTTTTGTGGGTGAAATTCGTGCTTGTTGGGATAAATTCGGCTATTGTTCACCGCTGCTTTTTCCTTCCGTCTGTCTGCACCAAAGATATTGCTACTGGTTCTAAGGCAAAAAAAGCTGCGTGGTGCACAGATCCCAAGCGGCAATTGCATATAATACAGTGCGAGGCGTTGAAGTCTTCTCTCATTTGAGTTATGTGTAAGGGACTTAGGTTGATCAAGTATGCATGTTAATGATGTTAAGACATAATATAAGCTATAATATCATATTGTAATGTGTGGTAATGCGAAGTGTGAAGATTTTTAAATAATTGTTTAATAAGTTATAAAATGAAACCAAATGTGATGTTTTCCGAAGTTAGAGATGAATGATTAAGTTATATTGGATCGTAATGAGATTTCAGATTTGTTAAGTATGTTAACCTACATGGTTAGGTGCTAGGTTAGGGTTATGACCTAAATGATGGTTTAAACCCCTAAATCTAATATTCATACAACTAATTGTTGTTGCGATTTCAATGATATATGTAGGGTAATTGGTGAATATTACATTTGTGTAGCTTACATTCAAGGCAAGTTTCTAAACCTTAACTCTTTACATTGAGCAAGCTTTCTAACTTCATTCTTTTGTTTATGAATGCAAGTTGTTTATCCTAAACTTTCATTGAGCAAGACTATTGATTCTATTCTTATGTAAGATTGATTAAGCTCTTGTAACCTAATTCGTTACATCGAATGAGTTTCACATTCTCATTTCTTGTTATTATTATTCAAAACGTATATTGTTCTAACACATTGATTCAAAGGAGATTGTTCTAATTCTTTGAATATAGTACTTTGCATGTATATCACGTTTATTCAATTATATATTGTTGATATCCGATCTTTGACTTTGATAGCCTTGTTCAGTTATACATTATTGTATTAAACCTTTATTGATGGGAATTGAATAGTGTTCTAAAATTCTAGAAACACTGATAAGCTAGTTCCAAACTAAACTTTCTTTAGTGCGGAAATTCTAAATTCAAACTGAGACGAACAACCCTATCATAGGGGATTTTGTACGTGTAACGTTTAGATGTTTGTGCTCAATACATGGTACAAAGGGATGATCCCCCTAAGTACGTTAAGAAGAGTCTGTACAGTCTAATTAACTGTTAAGGTTGGGGTATTAATACCTAATCACCGTGGACATAGTTCGTGGTCGTAAGACCCTCATATATTAAAGTTCGAACTTGTTTCTGTTTCTATTCATAGAACGAGTTCATTATTGTACAACATTCGTTGTTCATTCTCATATGGTTCTTATTACTATTCTTTATGTCAATGAGCAATTGTTTGCTCACTCTTGCAATTAAACAATGCAGCTAAAGTCGAAAGAGGTGATGAGCCATCTACTAGGAAGGGAAAGGGCAAGATGTCCAAGTGTTGAAGAATTATTTAAAGTTTATTTAAATGCATGATGTTATAAGACTTGTTTTATTTTATAATGTATTCCGCAAACTGATGTAATAATTTAAGGTTAGATTACCTGGGATTGTTTATGAGATGATGTAACCCTTTAATGGGAAAGATTATTGTTTAAGTTATTTAATGTTTGATCCTTTATTATGGGTAAATAGATGTAATTATTTTGATAGTGAGCACCAAATTCGGTGGAAATGAAGTACCCGGATTTGGGGGTATCATAGACTTGATATGATTATGACTAGGGATTATTCGGTATAATCATGACCGTAATGTTACAAATGATGTGGTAAAAGTCCTCATTAGCTCGTAGTGCATTGATGGACAGTTGTTGGCATGATCATGACCATTGATGAATACACGAATATCCTTGGCCCATAGTGCAGATACTAAAGAATATCCTTGGCCGTAGTGTAGGGCTGATTCGATGATGTGGATTATTTATTAAGCTGAGTTTCAGCGATAAAAGTGATGAAAAGCCTTTTAAATCATAGAAGATAGTAGATTTTATGCTCTACTTGACTCTTCTATTGGATTGTTTGTTCCGCTGCAGTTAAACTTGATGTTTGTTATATTTTATCAGTTTAACCCTGTTGAAGGCTAACGATAAATTATTCTACATTATCTTAGTCATAATATTTCTTACTGGGCTAGTTGAGCTCACTCTTTTGCTTTCATTGTCCTCTTCAGAAAATGAGAACGTAGCCAGGACTAGTCGGGGAACGGAGTGACGGTCCAGATGATAGCATTAGTAGTCCTCACTATTTTGTAAAATAGTGTATCAATAATTATATCGAGGACTCCATTTGAGTTGAATACTGTCTAGAAGACAATATTCGTATTTAAAACTCCCATTTTATGTTTTGTCGTATTTTACACGACAGTTGTATTATGAAGTTGTATTTGAATTTTGTACCATGTATTTGGCGACTCAAGATGGGTGATGTATACCTATTTTGGGGGCATCACATGAAGGCTTTCTCATGCGGCTAAAACTAGCCTGTTCAATGGGCATCAGGCAGTTAACTGTCTTTGGAGATTCAGAGTTAGTGGTTAGACAATCCATGGGAATCTATCAAACCAAAGAGCTACATTTGTTGCCTTACCATCGACAAGTTTTACATATGGTTTTGGAGTTTGAAGAAATCTTGTTTGTACACATTCCTCGTAATAGGAATGACTTTGCAGACGCATTAGCCACTTTGGCCTCCTTAATTCACATACCTGACAAGGGACACTTGCCAAGCGTCACAATTTCCATGCACAAGGCACCAGCCTATAGGAACTACGTTGGAGAAGTATCGGATGAGCTACCTCCCATCCAGCATCTTTGGTATCAGCATATCAAGGAGTACCTACGAGATGGATCTACACCTGCTGAGGCGAGCCCGAATGAGAAAAGGCGGATCCATCGACTTGCTATGAAATTCTACCTGAGTAGAGATGCCCTCTATAAGAGAGATGTAGGACAAGGTCTCCTCGGATTTTTAGACAAAGACCAAGCTCAAAGGCTTATAGATGAGATCCATGGTGGAGTCTGTGGCCCACACATAAGTGGCCCCCTCCTTGTTAAGAAGATCCTCAGGACAAGACATTACTGGCTCTCTCTTAAAGCTGATTGCGATGACCATGTCAGGAGATGTTATCAGTACCAAATTCATGGGAATGCTATCCACGCCCCTCCACGGGAACTCCACAATATGAGTTCGCCTTGGCCCTTCTCAATGTGGGGAATGAACATGATCGGGCCCATTGAGCCTAAAGCCAGTAATGGACATCGATATTTATCTTCACCATGATCGACTACTTCACCATGTGGGTAGAAGCAGCCTCCTTCCCCAAGGTTACCAAAGAATCATCATTGCTTTCATCAGAAACAATGTCATTTATCGATATGGACAACCCGAGGTGATTGTATCAGACAATGCTAAGAACCTCAACAATAAGATGATGGAGGAATTATGCAGTAAATTCCACATCAAACATCTTAACTCTGTCATCTATCGTCCGAAGATGAATGGTGTTGTTGAAGCGGCTAATAAAAACATTAAGAAGATTATGCAAAAGATGTCCGCCAATCACAAAGGATGACCTGACTTATTGCCTCTTACTCTGTTAGCCTACAGAACCTCAATGCGCACTTCCACTAGGGTAACCCCCTACGCATTAACCGATGGGATGGAAGCAGTGATCCCCATAGAAGTAGAAATGGAATCCCTCAGAGTGTTGATAGACGCTCAGCTGGATGAAGACTAATGGGTACAAGACATGTATCACCAATTGTCTCTAATAGACGAAAGTCGAGTCGCGACTATCTTCCATGGTCAGTTATATCTACAAAGAATCGCCATATCCTACAACAGAAAAGTCCAGCTACGGCAGTTTAGACAACATGACTTAGTTTTGAAGAAGATCATTGACAACCAAGATCGGTCCAAGGGAAAATTCGCTCCTAACTGGGAAGGTCCATGTGTTGTCAAGGAAGTATGGATAGGAGGTGCCCTCAGATTGCAAGAAATGGATGGCGATGAATTTCCACAACTCATCAACTCAAACACCGTGAAACGGTACTATGTCTGAAGTTACATTCAAGTAAACATCCTGGCGTTGGATCATCAAATCACCAGTCATTCCGATTCTTGAACCCTTTACCACATGCAACTTTTTTCCACACTTTTCCCCTTAGGGAAACATACTTTTTAAGCCAGCAGCCTAGCTTCACTGCGTCCCTACAACTTCGGTCATCCCACTAGGGATTGAACCTTTCGCGCTTACAGTTTGTTCCCCCAAACATGGGATCAAACTTTTCACACATGTAGTTTATACTCAACCTACGATTAAACTTTCTCTTCCCCGCAGTCTGACATGCACATGGGATCACACTTTTCAACTCGTCCTGAGGGGCGAACTACGTTGACCTGATCTCCTCTTTAATAGGGGTACGTAGGCAACCATTTTACATGGCCCGGTCGCAATAAAACAAAAACAAAAAAAAACATTTCTACCCCCTTCTCCTTACGAAAACAAAAACAAAAAATAAAAATAAATTCCTACACCATTCCTGCCACATACAGCGTTGAACCTCTTACACCAGGTTCGAACTACGCAGACCTGATCTCCTCTTTAATAGGAGTACGTAGGCAGCCATTCAGGGTTCAGTGTCACCCCTACCAAAACACAAACACTTGTAATCTGGTACTGGGATCAAACTTCAATCCATCGCATTTCATTGGCTTCAAACCAAAGGGATGGAATTACCTGAACTCCTCCCAAATAGGAGATTCAGCGACCATCTAAGTTGCGATTGTACCTTGAAGAGCAACACCAATCCATAAGAGATGGAATTAACTAGGCTCCTCATGAATAGGGGTACTGGCTACCATCTGTGGTGCGGTCAATCTCAGAGAGAAAAGCCACACTCCTCTCCACTTTTCCATACAGGAACTAGTCCCAAGACACCAAAGATGGTAGGGATACACCCAGATCAATGATCCATTCCGAACTATCCAGAGACAACTCAATGTCCATCTATCCAGGAGGAATTCATAATATATCAAGATCACAAGTCTGAAGAAGCAGTCAAAATATCATGCAAATATCAGACCATATCTAAAAGGGAAGTTATCAAAAAATATATTTCCCTGCTATATATAATGATGTTTGATATACACAATATAAACTGTACACGACAAAATGGCTATGCTAGTCTGTGCAGGAAAATACCAGCCCATCTACAAGTCAGGGTATATGTGAGCTAACCAGCCCAACAGGGCATCCCTCTCAGAAGAAGGAGGTGAAGCTGTGGTCTCCTGTACAAGGGTATCCACACGACCCAACAGATCTGCAGCCATCTGCATGGTGACCATATGCTCATCAATGTAAGTGCTCATCTCTGCAATCATGCCAGTGGTAAGGGACCTCACTGCAGTACTATCTATGATGGCTACATCCTGGGAAAATATGTCACTATCCCGCTCAACTATCACTGCATCTCTGGCTGATCTGGCCTCGTCTCGCTCAACAATAGTGACATCTCTGCGACCTAATGCATCGTCTCTCTCTAACAGAGCTGCGTCTCTCCCATCAATGGAAGTCAACATCAAGGCTCTAGCTTGGTCTCTCTCGAAGGTCATCAGATGAAGACTCTGCTCAAAGTATTCTGCTGAATGCTGAATCACAACAGTACTAAAACTAGGAGAATCTAAAGGAGATGCTGTCAACCCGGCATCTAATTCCTCCTCGAGAATACTCTGGTGAACATCCCAGATGGCTAACAAAGAAAGCAGCTATCTCACGCTGATCCCAACAAGCATACAAACTGCTAAAAGATAGCGAAAAGCTAAACGTTGGCCCAACGCCCCCTCGAAAGGATGAAAATCCTGAAACTGATCAAACTGCGACATCACGACCATCGGGTGATATGTAGTCATGCCCCTCAAACCAGCCAAAGGGAGGTAATCCATGCCCGTAGCATGAGTAATAAAGCTGTAAGGGGAGCTGAGTCCCGAGCACAACAATATGCTAAACGGATCACTGATCTCCATCAAAAATACCGACCAAGACATAGCATCCAAACACTCTGCAGGCTGAAAGGAGTATGACATGGCTATATCATGGGAGAAACAAATACCCATGCCGTCTAAAAGTTCTAATCGGTCTCAAGTGTGACATAAACCATACGTACAGCATAACCGAGTTTCCCATAAACACTCCTGTCGGATAAGTACAACAGTATGTAGCTGACCTCAGAGTCTCTGCTATAATCATCGGTATAATGATATGACCCTCCCTGAGAGCTCTCACTGCCATGATAACTCCTATGTCCAACTCATCCATATACCGTGGCATATATACATATGACAGTACACACAATAGTAGTACATCCACCCCGACTAGACGCCAATGATCCTCCGGTGTGGTGAAATCCCCGGAATGTCGTGTATAAACTATCCTCATAGCCAAATCTATCAAACAGAAAATGCTGGGATATAACGTGGCCAGATGTAAGCTCATCTTGCACCACCCTACGCTTCAATCCAGTAATGGTCATGAACTGTCGACTCCTGTCCCCAAAGCCAAATGCACGCAAGGTCTATCCAGTGGAAGCATCGTCAATCGTGCATACTCCTCCAGAGTGGGAGTCAATTCCTAGGTCCCAAATCAGAAAACCTACCTCTTCAATGCACAGTGCTCCAGCATGCCATCCATAAATCCCGTGGGAATCTGAAACATCAACAGGGTCATAGTATACTACAACAAGTGGTCTACTGTCACCATGTCTGATGGTGACATGCTCTCATACCACGATCGCATACCAGATGCCACTAATAATGGCGGGGTATGATAAATACGGCTAACTGTCGAAGAAGACATCTGTACTGGTCGTGTCATAAGACCATCCTGGGGTCAATGCTGAATATCTCTGGAAATACATACATATGCATAACATGATACATGCATTACAGGTAATAGATGGCAATATGATATAGGGAATGGAAAACTGTACATACATTCCTAAATATATCATCATATACATACATCATCTCTATACAACTAAAAATACAAGGAAATGGGGGACATACGCCCTACTACTAACAGAGGCCTATCAAAAGATATAGCGAGAATGGGGCACAACCGCCCAATATCTAACAGAGGCCTATCAAAAGAGATAACGAGAATACACATCAGAAGAAGACAATGGTGTCAATATCTACATCATCAATCTTGTCCACCTGATGTAACTCCTCCTGAGTCACTGGATCTCTATCAACAGGGAAGTCAGGCCTATACAGAGGAGGATCTGCACTGGAAAAGCTAAATGGGTCATCTGAGGGGCCAACGCCTAAGCTGTAAGGATCAAATGAATCTGCCTCTGCCGGATCTCTGCCCAAATGCCAGATAAAGAAATGTGCCCAGTCCAGTCGCTGGGTCAAACTGTCGATCTGTGTCACATGAGTCGGATCTCAGACACAGGCTAGCTAATCCGTCATCATCACAGATCACGGAACCCATATCCCCATGGCCGAGTAGGCGAGGTGCAGGCTCTAATAGTGTGAGGGAACCACCAATACTGGAATATCTCCCGAGTGCAGGGGCCCTCTGATAATGAAAAATCGTCAACCCCCAACAATGGGATGTCAGTGACGGGTAACTACGATACAGGCCAGTAACACCTGACAGGAAGCAAGATCGGCATACAGATCTCTCATGTAGTGCTCCTAATAGCACGCTCTCCTAAGTAGAGCTCCCATCCTCTATCTATAAAGAGATGAACTCTCCGAGTGGAAATCACATACTCGACGCCAGTCGGGTACCCATCCGCAAAACCGATGGCCAAGTGCTCCCCAGAATAGGGAATCCATGTAATAATATCAGTTGTCAACAACTCCAGCTGTAGGCGACAATGAGTGAAAACCTCAGCTATAGGGACCTCTGCCAATATGGAATGATGCCATAGTCGTCCTCATGGATAGGTATCTAAACCTAATATGCTTATAGGGCGCAAATATGGAAGCCTCTCATAGGCCCAAAACTTCCAACACAAAGGCAATCATGTGCGGTCAGTAAACACTCTTAACCTATACATGGGAAATTACAAGTGAAATATTCACCAACAGAAATGGGTAGAAACCTAACCAAGCCTCAGTCAAACCCTGCGAGCGCATACACATGCCTCTGAGGAAATAGGCAAAAGGTATAGGAACCCCAATCATACTCTCCAGTACGGTCCACATGATGCATGGCGCTGACCAAAGCGAACTACACCATAGAAGAGTTATTTGCTATGAAGCAGCCTCTAATGATCATTAGGAACAATCGCCGAAGAATGCGATCCCTGACTCTGACATCATCTGGCATGGGCTCACTCAAAAGCCCACTTATAGCATCCACGCTCAAAGGACCCGTACATATAGTAATGCCTTTGAGCGCCTCCGCTGGAACTCCTAGCAAGGATCTGACGGTAGTAGGGGTAATATCTGCCATGCAAGGCACTGATGCCCCTCCAAACTCTATACCTGTGATAAACCGCCAATCCATCGGCGTCATCATCACCTCACAGTCCAGCAAATGGAGTGATTGAGTTTGGTGAAACCAGCGCTCAGACAATGCCTTGAGGTAACCCCAGGGGAAACGGTGGGGAAGGATGGAAAAGAATGCTCCAAAGCCCCAGTCATGCACAATCGCTCTATAGTTAGGATGAAGAGCCTGGTACATGGAGTGTATGCTAAACCAGTTCCCTCAAGGCTGTGTAAAGCCGGGAACCTACAAGAAATGGAGATCAACATCAAAATCCTTTACTCCTCATCAATAGGAAAGAAGGAAGATCAAGATCTAACGTCATAACTCATTGGCATGCAAATACATCGAGGGATGTCGACTCAAATCACCCGGGAGCTCTGGGTTTGCCTCCTGAATACTCGGGAGGTCCCTACGGGGAACATGTGCAGCAGGAGTGGGGTCCGCAACCGGAACATCCTCCTCCTCATCCTCGATGTCCGGCACATCAACCCGGACTGGACGTATCACCAGCTCCACCACCCGACAAGGCTGTCTAACAGAGCGGGGTCGAGGCACTTAAGAAGCCCTCCTCCGTACACCAGAAGTGGTCATACGAGAACTACTCGGCTGATCCGAATCCATAATATCTGGACAACAAGTCTCTAAATCACCTCAGAAAGGGTGTGGTATTTTCTAAATTGGAGCTTTTCAAAATGCATTGTATGACTACATGCATGCATTACTTTAACATACGTTTACAGTAAAGTTAAAAATGCATGATTAATCAAATGCCTACACTTTGGAAATTTTTTGTCATAGTCCCCTTTGTAAAGAGGACTATCCACATACACATAGGCATGACTAGGTGGCCATTTAGTAGCACACCTGCCCACAGTCATATACATAATACATGCATTAAAAATCAAAGTCATCAATACACAAGGTTAACCTCAATACCAGGAGTACTTTGCCTTTAAATGAATTAAATACCACATAATTCTTTTGTCATTAATATTTATTTATTATCAAATATTAATGAAAATCATCACATAATATTATAATATATTTATAATATATCAAAGTATTTTTAATACCTTAAAATCATATTTATATGATTTATAAACATTTAAATCCATTATCAGATAATCGCTTTTTATATTAAAATATTAATATTTTCATGACAAAATATCAAAAGTTATATTTTATAACTCAAAATATTTTTATAACACTTAAATCATATTTATATGATTTATAAAGCATTAATTCTATTTTTCCATAATTTATTTAATATAGTTATTAAATAAATAAATTATCATTAATATTAATTAATTAATGAAATTCATCACAAAATATTAAAAGTCACTAAAAATAACTTAAAATATTTTATTATACCATAATATTATTTTTCATGATTTTTCAAGTATTTAAATCATTTTTAAATAATTTATTTAATATTATAATTAAAGAAATTAAATACCATTTATATTCCAAAAATATTAAATATTTATGAAATATACTTAAAATAATTAAAAATTATTTTTCAGACTTTAAAACAATTTTTTCAGAATTTATTTAGTATTTTTAATAATTAAAAACTATTTTTTTCTATTTATTTAATTAAAATAATTAATTTCCGAAATTAAGTGTCGCTATAGGGGTTTTTTGTGATAAGTCCGTCGCTGTTGGTGTTCTTGAGCCTCAAGAACACTGACAAGCCGGTTCTCCAGGTTGCTCGTCAGACTGTGTTTAATTTCGTGGATATTGATGTTTCTGGGTACGGTTTTGGGTTAGTATTATAGTACTGATGCAATACTACAACTTTAAACAAACATCATGGCCATACAACCTCATACTTAGCAAATCTGAGCCTCACAAAAATCTAACAATGCTGTTCTTGAATTTCTGGGTTGCCCAGAAACTGAAGCAGTGTTAGGGTCATTCTATTGTAATAACCCGATATTTTTATATAAATAAATAAAAAAATTTGCGTATAATTTTTTTTATTTATTATTTTAAGGATGATGATTTGTACAAGATAATGTGTGTATGTAATTATATAATAAATAAAAATATATTTATTACATGAATGTTTATAAATAATTTTATTTTAGAATGATTGACTATTATAAAGTTTATTCTTATAATAATTAATTTTATAGTAGAAATGTTTTTATTAATTATTTTCCACGAAAATATAATTATATATTATTTAAATAATATATGAAATGATTTTTAGAATAATTATAATAATTATTTTATTATATGAATTTTGGTACAGATTATTAAGTTAATTATTTTACCTTAATTATTAAGGTAAAATATGGAATAATAAATCAGATATGGAATCCAAACCCTAATTTTGGATTATTGTCAAGGTATGAGAATAATAATATAATATTAATTATATTTTGATTTTTCAGTGCTATAAATATGTATTGTATGTATGGACTAACAATGATTGGTCAATAATGGTGCGGTATTTGAAAAATCCTAGTTTAAACCGAAAACCCTAATTCAAACCCTAAGTAGGAAACTAAGACTGATTGTTAATCAGGTTGATGTGATCAAGGAGACATGTTAGTGATTATGAAATTAATTAGGGGAAACCCTAACGATTATCAAGAAACCCTAAATGCTAAGTTAAAAACCCTAATTTCATTACCGAGAAACCCTAAACCCTAATTTTTGAACCCTAATTGGAAATTAGCAAACTCTAATGTTAATTAGCAAGCCCTAGTGTTAATTAGCAAATGATAAGATTAAAGCTATGGGAAATATATGAGATTACCAAACTACCCTTAAAATCCAAGTGGAAAAGACCAAAATACCCTTTAGTATGTAAAATGACCATTTTACCCTTTACTTAACTTGTAATAAAAAAGATTTTCTAGAAGGGGTATGACTCATCACTTGCTAAGATCTCCCATGTGTGTAAATCTCAGCCAAAATCTTATCACAATAGCCACCTTGCAAGTCTAGCAACATTAAATCAAAGTATAAGATAAAAAGAAAGAAAAATTCTAAGAAATTTGCACATTTTTACCAAACACTCAACCAACTCTTTTCTCTCTCCAAGCCACGAAATTTCTTAGCAAAATCAGTCCCCAAACAAGTTCTTAGAACATCACAAACCGAATAGGAAGCAAGGATTCAAAGCTTGTCAAGAAAGAGGTAAAACCCTAAAAGTATCCTAGATCTTGTATGCTCAATCAAATTTTGTGTTTATGTGTTTATCTAAGTGTTAGAAGATGTTATATGATGATCTATGATGTTACATCATAGATCTATAGCATCAAAGTGCTCAAAAATCAACTTTTCAAAAACTGTCCAAGAATCCTAAATTTATAGCCTGACAACCGAATGTCAGAGGCCATAGATCTGAGCCTGTTAATGATTTTGTGTGTTTGATGTTTTAGAATTGTAGTGTGCTATAAGGACTGTACTCTGGACTTGAAATCAGGCTTAGATCATGTCCAGTTATTCAAGGTCAAACTCAGTTGACCGAGCATGACCAAGAGTTTCTGGGCAACCCAGAAACTCAAGAACAGTGTCTGACAACACTTTCCAAGTCTGATATTTGTCAGGTGTTAATTTTTTTTATTGATTTTGTTGTATCTATTTTGTAGCCTGTTAGTTGTACTCCAGATCTATGCTTTTAAATCACTCAAACAATCAACAGATTGTAAGTAGTGGATGGTCAAAGTAGGTCGCTAGACATTGACTTTCAAATTTCTGGGTAACCTAGAATCTGTTCTTCAGTGTCTGACAAGATGTTCAAGGTCCCAGATCTTACAAGTGTTTGATGATTTGCTTGGGTTCATGTTTTAAGGTTGTACTCTTGTATGTTTACTACATATTCATGCTCATGAATCACCTAGATATCCAACAGAATGGAAATAAATGATGGTCAAACTAGGCTAGTCTTTCACGGATATAGTTTCCCAGAAACTGTATGAAAATGGTTTTCTGACAACCTTTAACCGAATGATATCTCATGGATCTGATGTTGTTAAGCCAACCTGATGATTTATATATGTACTCTGTCATGTATACTACAAGCCAAAACCATTAGATCACTTTAACAATGACCAGAACGTATAGAAATTAAAGCCTCAAAATGGACCTAGAAGCTGACTGGGTTTTCTGGAAAACCCAGAAAGTTCTGACAATGACTTTGGGTGGCCAGATCTTCGTGATATGTGTTTTTATGACTGCTTTGGTGCTTGATTCATGTAGTATTACATAAACACTACATGATCAATCCTTCAGATTGTCCAAAACATGTGAAAACTGAAAATTAAGGCCGGTCAAAGTAGGTACCTTAGCCACTGATTGTCAGTGTACTTGGCCCTCAAGAACACCTATTGCGACAAAAATCGTTGCTAAAGCCTTTAGCGACGGATTTAATTATTTTAATTTCCTAATTTCTGAAAAATGCTTTAAAAATAGAAATAAATTTCTAAAAATTACAAAATCAGTTTTAAAAATTATTTTAAATTATAAAAATTAACTTTTTATAAATTTACATATTTTTCATTAATATTACTATTTATTTGAATATTAATGATATTAAATTTATTTAATAAATGTATTAAATAAATAGTATAAAATGATTTTTATATTATAAAAATTATTTTAAATAATAAAAGATGTTTAAAATATTCTAAGTTATAAATCATGACTTTTAATATTTTAAGTTAATTTTCATTAATACTTTAATATTAATGATAATATGTTTATTTAATAATCATATTAAATAAATAGTTTAAAATGCTTTTACTTATTGAAAAATCATTTAAAAAGTATAAAATGAATTAAAAATATTATTAAGTTATACTTAATGACTTTTAATATTTTGATAGATATTACATTATTACTTTAATATTAATGGTAATTATTTAAAAATGATTTTAAATGTTTTAAAAATCATTTAAAGGTAATATAAATACTTTATAAGTATTTTAAGTTATTATAAATAACTTTAACATTTTGGAAATAGTTTCATTAATGGTTTAATATTAATTAAATATTAATGATAATAGATTTGTTTGATATTTAAATCATTTAATAATGATTCCGGTGTTTGAAAATGCGTAATAAAAGATAATAACTGTTTAAAAATTATTATAAGTCATTTAAAAATAATATGACTGATACTTACAGATATTGAACTACACGATAGAGTCTTAGACTCGATAATTACCTGATAAAGCTGTCGGTACACGTCGATATTTCAGAAATTGACATGGACTTAGATAATTTGATTAGATATGTGTTTATTTGTGAATCAATGGTTGTAGAACATATGTGACAATGTGATTAGGTTATGTGATGACTGCAATAAGCAGTGCTATGTGTTACGATATGTTATTCTAATCGATCAAATGATCTTATTACTGATAGGTGTTATATAAAGATAGAACTAAGTTACTAACGTAAGTTAAACACATCGAATAAGTATCTTACATTTGCATTTCCTTTATGCAATGGACATGAGTAAGAAGTTTCAGAATTATATTATTATTATGCTATATTATTAACCCTATTGTGATATATTTTATATCCGATCATTGATTATCAACATGTTAGTATATAGTAATTCAAATATATATTCTGTTCGTTAATTTCGAAATATGGTTATACAAGTGTCCCCACTTGGATAATCATTGTATTTAAACACATGTTGGTATATATATATAAGAAGTCTAAGCTATTTGATCAGCTAGACACAAATTTTGAAATGTCGTTGAATATGATAAAAACCTTTTTGTATCCAATCAAATTGTTTTAGTTCGGATTCCAGTCTAAGTATGAACATCCCGATCACAGGAAAATTTTTATGTGCTCAGGTGGACAAAGGATGAACGATAATATCGTTCTAGCAATGTAGTATTGATCAATGTAGTATTGCATATGAAGTTCTGCTAAACCTTATCGAAAATTAAAACAATGTTCATAGTATGTCGACTACCCTATTTATATAGTCTATATGTAGTTTCAAAAAAATTGAGATAGAATTGTTATGTTATTATTATCGGTTCAGTTTACTTCATAACTATAAATTCGTTGTAGAAGTGATGTACAAAGAAAACATTTATTCCTTTCAGCTAATTATATTTCTAATTGTTATTACTTGCTGGGCACTCAAATGCTCATCCTTGCTTAAATTTAAATGTTTTCAGCTAGGCATGAATAACTCGAAGGTTCAGACAAGAACAAGTGAAAAGGAAAGTAAACTGAATATGTGTAATGGTATCTTTTGTAATAGTTAGACAGTATTAAGGTAATGATACATATATTATCTATCATGTAAGGAATTATAGTAAAGGTTGCGTACTTGGGATTAGACTCTGATAAATGTAAATTAAGTTTGATTTTTATATTATTGTTATTATTATTAGTATTATTCTGCTCATAGAAATGGTATTGTAAGGCACCGAGTTCGGGTTTCAAGTACCCGAGTTCGGGGTCTTTACATCTATTCAGCCTTAAATCATAGCTTTATTGATTTTGTTTGTGTGATCTTAAAGTTCAATAGTGTAATGCACATGTCAGGGTACGATAATATATCATCATATCAATATAACAACAACAGATGCACAAGATGCATGCAGGTCAAAGTAGGGGTCAGAAGTTGTTCTTGAACTTTCTGGGTTTTCCTGAAAAGTTCATCCAGCTGATGGTCAACGGTTGTTTGACCAGCCACAAATTCAATTATGTTATGGATCTAGGTATTTTAAAAGCATTAATCGATGGCCAAAATGTCAGTCTAAAGGTCCATTACAACAACATGTCCTAAACATCAGCGATCAGTCAAATCAGAAGCCTCAAATAACTTGTCGGTGGTTACGGGGTTTCGAAATTTGCCCGAACCCGATTTTAGATGGCCATGTCAACCTAGTTTGACTGCCTATATCCAGTGATCTAGAAATGATATGTCCCTGATTTCAGTTCCAGATGGTAGTCCACATGGCATAGCATAGATCCAAAACATAAAACATAAAAAACGACTAACACATACGGATCTAGAGGGCCTGACATTAGACTGTCAGGTCACTTTTTGAATTTTTTTCCAAATTTGAAAAATCATCAAATCCGAGCATTTTGATGTTATGGATCTGGGATTTAACAACCCATATCACTAAAAGACACCTTATTACACATCTTTAACCAATCAATTACAACGTTTAACATCAAATCAAAAGATTTTAAAAATTAGGGTTCTTATACATTTCTAATGCTTGATCTTGATTCTGATACTTGTGATCTATTTAAGGAGAGCTAATAACTGATAATGGTTTTCTTTTCCACTCCCTCTCACTCTAGATTTCGAAGTGGGAAGAGAGAGAAGGTCTTGGTTATTTGGAAAAGTTAAGTGAGTTACTTTCTCTCACTTTAATCTTATAAATTGACACAAATACAATGAATTATGCTGAGCTAGCTGCTGTATTGTTGTGATATAATCCACATGGCTGGTCAATATTAGGTCACCCACTCCCAATATGGCAAGATATACAAGCAACCTTATTAATAATACACTAAGGGCAAAAAAATGTCATTTGGACTTTTATTTTAATGGCATAATGGACATTGTCCAAACCTTTAGGGTTTAGGGTTTGTGTTTGGGTTTAGGGTTTAGACCATTTTAGTGCTTAGGGTTTAACCCTTAACTTATAATTTAATTTTCTAAAATTTCTAATTTAGGTTTTAAAAATAGAAATTTAATATTTCTAAATTATAATTAGAATTTTCTAATTATATTAAAATTCCTTAATCATAATTTAAATCTTGCTAATAAGGATTAACATGTCCTAATTAAAATCACTAATTTGGAAATTAGGGTCGTAATTGGTCATTAGGGTTTTTAACCCAAAAATTAGGGTTTCTAAAAGAAAATAATTTTTTAATTTAGAAATTAGATTTTGTAACTAGATTAGGGTTTTCTAATTACTCATAACTTGAAAATTAGGATTAATATTTCCTTATTAACATTACAATTATTAAATTAACACATAGGTTTTCCTTATTTATAATTTAAGGTTTCAAATCCATAAATTAGGGTTTTGAAACTTTGAAATTAGGGTTTGCTAAATAATTAAGCTTTACCCTAATTAATATTATAATTAATAGCACTTAAGCAATATAATAATCATTTAATTTCCCAGATTAGGGTTTCATACATCGAATTAGGGTTTTAGATTCCCAGAACTGGAATTAGGGTTTTCAGAACCGGTTTCTATGGTTTCTTGTTAATCGTTACAATTTTCTAACCGAACGTTGACGTTCTTAATATATACTTAGGGTTTGTCACAGATATTGTTTATCTGGTCAACCCTTGACCATTAACCACATCGTGCACATATATACACAAAACATAAACGCTTATTCCCTTAATCATGAATAATTCACCTAAATCCTTCACAGAATTTTGAAATCCTCAAAATTCCTTCTTAAAAATATCAAACGCATACACTTATTTTCAATCTAGGTTCTAATATTGAACTTTAAATCTATTAATAAAAATTTTAAAAATATTCAAATTCTCGGGTTGTCACATTCACCCCTTCTTCTAAAAATTTCGTCCCCGAAATTTACCTTACACCTTACACCTTACACCATACCCCATACACCATACATACACAGCATTACATGCTACCCATTACACCACTCACAAGAGTAAAAATTTTCAAATTTTTCTGAGGAGTCATATAGACTATTTGTCTGTCATTTTCGCAAAGGTTATATGGAAATTCATCCGCAAACCGTCATAACTTACAGACACAAAGGGTGATTAGCCCGATATGTCATGTACTGGCCAAGTACTAATTTTATCTGTTCCTTTTCACTGCCATAGGCACAAAATTCTACCTTAGTCTTATTGGATTCCGCACCAAAACAATTTGGTTCGGGAAATTTCTTTCAATGAATACTTAGAGTTTTCATAAACATTAGTCTAGCTGAATCGAATAACATAGACTCATATCAATAATTCAATTCAATCGAATTATTTAGGTGTAGCCAAACCCCGTTGGCAAATTAAAAATTTTTGAAAATATTTTTTAGAATGACGTCATGATGCCGCATCAGTATTATGATTCGTTTGAGGATGTAAATCATTGTATGACTTTTGTCATAACACATCATACAATAGTGGAACAACGATTTTAGATCAAATTCACACTAAGTATTCTGTATTTATAACTCCATCAACTTTTATCATCTCTCGCTTTTGAGTTACATGGTACATGAGTGATAAATAAAATATATTTTGATATTTTAAATCATTTGCGTCTAGCTGAAATAAGTAGCATAAACTATACTTTAAACCGTTTCAAAAATGATTACGAGTCTACATATATATATATATATATATATATATATTTTCAAAAGCACATAGTGGGTATTTAGCTTGATGTCAAAATTCCGAATTCTAGCATAGCTAGGATTTTTGGAAAACTTATGTCTCCACTATAGTCATTTACTTAACAATCTATCTGTTCCTATAATCCTCAATTCTCCATTCACACTCAACTATGCCCAGTTCGTAAAACCACACTTATGATTCCATAAATTGCCACAATCATATGAGTTTAAGAACTTTCCTAAACAGAATTTTGGCGTCCATTCGCTGAGGGGTTCATAAACATTTCATATAACTATGAGTCAAGAATGTCACATAAGTATGAGTTTTAAGAACTCGTACTTAACCTTATATCCTCTACCTATGACCTATCTATCTGTTATATACATGAGAAAGGAATCACCCTCTTAATATGAAAATAACAAATAGCGTGACACAAACATTTCAATGATTATCATTGTCGGAACTAAGTAGTTGTTATACCCAGTACAATTCCCCGCCCACACAAGGAATCATACAACTCAGCTGCCGACATGAATCCTCAATTGAATCCCCACCTAACACTAACACCCTTCTCCATACGAATTTCATTTAATCTGTATTCATAATCCTTTCCTGAATCTGTACCAATTCATAGTACAACTGACACCCAGCAATCTTGCTGTAAACTTTCCAATCATTAGATTGATTCTTATCCCATACTATAACCTTATCAGATCACGAAGTGATCTCATCGTATATATTACGATTCATTTCTATGTCTTGATCGTTTTGTTTTACAATCTCCTATCACTTTTCTTTTAGTCTTTTAGACTCTATCTATTCATCACTACTGTTCAACTTTATTATCAGAGTTAGGGAAATCTGTATCTTATAACTCGCCGAGATTCATCTTTGAATCTTACCGACCAACTAACTCTATGTGAGTTATTACTTATCCTAATCACTGCGGTTATTAGTCTCAGGTATTCCTACCTAAGGTTCATAACCTACTACTTTGATACCAACTGTGACGGCCCCGAATCCGAGGTCCCGAATCACCGCGGATCTGGTTCGATCATTCTAACACTTTACTATATTTGCGAAAGATATAAACATAAATTGTTTATACATTAAACTTACACTTAATTCCTCAAGGTCGAGTAACCTTAACTAACACACAATTCATAACTTTTCTAATACAGAACATTATTATTATACAACTATTACAAATCTAATCGCGCACATTAACTTTAAGCTGGAACTGTCTTTGACCCTTCCTTGTATCCGACGCATTCGTCTTAATCTGCAATGTTTATCATGATATAGCAAGGGTGAGCATAAGATTGCCCAGCAAGTTTAAGTTCAATAATATAACGATATATCATGATTGAAATCATTTGAATAATTAGCTGGCTATAATTCAACAATATAATTGTGAACTAGCAGGAACAAAACTTTGGCTGAACAAGTATTGAACATGAACAAATATATCTGAACAAACTGGTAATGAAGGTGATCAGCCTTGCATACCTGACTTATACATGCAATATGTATAGAGTATAATTCATGGCAACCAGCAATGATTAACCATAAGCTTATCCGAATAAAATAACTCTTAGTAGAGTTAAGTAAAAACAAACTTGCCTGAACCGTTGAATATCGCTACACAATTTATATCGCTTTATCTGAAGACCTAATATTAGTAATATAGATCTCCAATATTAGAATAATATCATCACAATATAATACTATTATATATATAGATATACATGGAATAACCTAAACATATAACACATAACACATAACCCTATCAGTCTACAACACATAGGATTCAGTATCAAGTCAAATTATTGCAGTTTGAGTTGAACCCGACACAAATCTGACATCCCGACGGTCTAGTCGGACTTTTATCGAGTCTAAGTTCAATTAAACTCTGCCTAACACTAAATAATTATCTCAGATAATTTAATATCAGTCGAAATATTTTTCGTAAGCTCGTAATAATTTTTAAATAATTATTACTATTTATCATTAATTTTCAATCATTAAACTCGTATTTAAATGAATTAAATACCACATAATTATTTTGTCATTAATATTTATTTATTATCAAATATTAATGAAAATCATCACATAATATTATAATATATTTATAATATATTAAAGTATTTTTAATACCTTAATATCATATTTATATGATTTTTAAACATTTAAATCTATTATCCGATAATCGCTTTTAATATTAAAATATTAATATTTTCATGACAAAATATCAAAAGTTATATTTTATAACTCAAAATATTTTTATAACACTTAAATCATATTTATATGATTTATAAAGCATTAATTTATTATTCCATAATTTATTTAATATAGTTATTAAATAAATTAATTATCATTAATATTAATTAATTAATGAAATTCATCACAAAATATTAAAAGTCACTAAAAATAACTTAAAATATTTTATTATACCATAATATTATTTTTCATGATTTTTCAAGTATTTAAATGATTTTTAAATAATTTATTTAATATTATAATTAAATAAATTAAATACCATTTATATTCAAAAATATTAAATATTTATGAAATATACTTAAAATAATTAAAAACTATTTTTAGGATTTTTTAAAATAATTTTTCAGAATTTATTTAGTATTTTTAATAATTAAAAACTATTTTTTTCTATTTATTTAATTAAAATAATCAATTTCCGAAATTAAGTGTCGTTATAGGGGTTTTAGGTGACAAGTCTGTCGCTGTTGGTGTTCTTGAGCCTCAAGAACACTGACAGGCCGGTTCTCCAGGTTGCTCGTTTGACTTTGTTTAATTTCATGGATATTGATGTTTCTGGGTACGGTTTTGGGTTAGTATTATAGTATTGATGCAATACTACAACTTTAAACAAACATCATGGCCATACAACCTCATAGTTAGCAAATCTGAGCCTCACAAAAATCTGACAACGCTGTTCTTGAGTTTCTGGGTTGCCCAGAAACTCAAGCAGTGTTAGGGTCCTTCAATTCAGCCTTAAATCATAGCTTTATGGATTTCGTTTGTGTGATCTTAAAGTTCAATAGTGTAGTGCACATGTCAAGGTACGATAATATATCATCATATCAATATAACAACAACAGATGCACAAGATGCATGCAGGTCAAAGTAGGGGTCAGAAGTTGTTCTTGAATTTTCTGGGTTTTCCAGAAAAGTTCATCCGGCTGATGGTCAACGGTTGTTTGACCGGCCACAAATTCAATTATGTTATGGATCTAGATAATTTAAAAGCATTAATCGATGGCCAAAATGTCAGTCTAAAGGTCTATTACAACAACATGTCCTAAACATCAACGATCAGTCAAATCAGAAGCCTAAAATAACTTGTCAGACCGGTTCTGGGTTTCTAGGCTGCCCAGAACCCAATTTTCGTGAACGATCAACCTAGTTTGACTGCCTATATCCAGTGATCTATAAATGATATGTCTCTGATTTCAGTTCCAGATGGTAGTCCACATGGCATAGAATAGATCCAAAACATAAAACACAGAAAGCGACTAACACATACGGATCTAGAGGGCCCGACATTCGACTGTCAGGTCTGTTTTTGAATTTTTTTCCAGATTTGAAAAATCATCAAATCCGAGCATTTTGATGTTATGGATCTGGGATTTAACAACCCATATCACTAAAAGACACCTTATTACACATCTTTAACCAATCAATTACAACGTTTAACATCAAATCAAAAGATTTTAAAAATTAGGGTTCTTATACATTTCTAATGCTTGATCTTGATTCTGATCCTTGTGATCTGTTTAAGGAGAGCTAATAACTGATAATGGTTTTTTTCCCCACTCCCTCTCACTCTAGATTTCGAAGTGGGAAGAGAGAGAAAGTCTTGGTTATTTGGAAAAGTAAAGTGAGTTACTTTCTCTCACTTTAATCTTATATATTGACACAAATAAAATGAATTATGCTGAGCTAGCTGCTGGATTGTTGTGATATAATCCACATGGCTGGTCAATATTAGGTCACCCACTCCCAATATGGCAAGATATACAAGCAACCTTATTAATAATACACTAAGGGCAAAAAATGTCATTTGGACTTTTATTTTAATGGCATAATTGGACATTGTCCAAACCCTTAGGGTTTAGGATTTGGGTTACGGTTTAGGGTTTAGACCATTTTAGGATTTAGGGTTTAACCCTTAACTTGCGATATAATTTTCTAAAATTTCCAATTTAGGTTTTAAAAACAGAAATTTAATATTTCTAAATTATAATTAGAATTTTCTAATTATATTAAAATTCACTAATCATAATTTAAATCTTGCTAATAAGGATTAAAATCTCTAATTTGGCAATTAGGGTCGTAATTGGCCATTAGGGTTTTTAACCCAGAAATTAGGGTTTCTAATAGAAAATAATTTTCTAATTTAGAAATTAGATTTCGTAATTATATTAGGGTTTTCTAATTACTCATAACTTGAAAATTAGGATTAATATTTCCTAATTAACATTACAATTATTAAAATAACACTTAGGTTTTCCCTATTAATAATTTAGGGTTTCAAATCCATAAATTAGGGTTTTAAAACTTTGAAATTAGGGTTTGCTAAATAATTAAGCTTTACCCTAATTAATATTATAATTAGTAGCACTTAAGTAATATAATAATCATTTAAGTTCCCGGATTAGGGTTTCATACATCGAGTTAGGGTTTCGAATTCCCAGAACTGAAATTAGGGTTTTCGGAACCGGTTTCTGGGGTTTCTTGTTAATCGTTAGAGTTTTCTGACCGAACGTTGACGTTCTTAATATATACTTAGGGTTTGTCACTGACATCGTTTATCTGGTCAGCCCTTGACCCTTAACCACATTATGCACACATATACACAAAATATAAACGCTTATTCCCTTAATCCTGAATAATTCACCTAAATCCTTCACAGAATTTTGAAATCCTCAAAATTCCTTCTTAAAAATATCAAGCGCATACACTTATTTTCTATCTAGGTTCTAATATTGAACCTTAAATCAATTAATAAAATTTTTAAAAATATTCAAATTCTCGGGTTGTCACACCAACAGGGTTTTCATCCGTTGATTCACACGTCGGGGAAGTACATGTCAACGAAGGTCGGGCAACCCTGACAACATATGTTGTTGGCAGTAAATCCAACAGAACCTTGACATATCCTAGCGATACAAACCAGGAAAGGTCAGCATCATCGAGGAGGATCGATGATGGAATATTTTATACACATCCTCAAACAGACAAAGCTTTATCCCCACAGATCTCTTACACATAAGAGGCACCTCTTCGGAATCAAGTCTGTATCAAGGATTAAAGACTTTGGTGATAGCCCCAACGTCAACATCCTAAAATATTTGGATCACACATCCAATCGGGTCATAGTTGCCGATACCCAGTAGAAGCAACAGGGAACCGGCAATCATCCCCAGCATGTTGGGCAACCACCCCGCACACATGCATCATACATTTGAATCATGTTGCATTTCAAGTGTCTAGGATTCTTTATCCTACCCATTTATTGCATTGCATGAATATGATAAAGAGGGGCATCTGTAGACACTCGAAATTTTCTGTACACCTGTCACTGACATTGCAGGAGGGCATATTCGTCTTTCAGAGATAACCCTGGAAGACAGTTCACGTCAAGACCGGATACTACTGGAAGTTCAGTCTCAACCCCGTAACACCCACCGGGAGTAACAGTTCAACCTCGGAGATAACCCCGGGGCATGCAGTTCTAATACCGGAAAAACTATGAGGCCCCCAAAATAGGTATAAATCACCCATCTTGAGTCGCCAAATACATGGTACAAAATTCAAACACAACTTAATTATACAACAGTCGTGTAAAATACGACAAAACATAATCTAAGAGTTTTAATAAGAATAGTCATCTAGACAATATCCACACTCAATGGAGTCCTCATTACATTTATTGTCACACTATTTTATAGAATAGTGAGGACTACTAAAACAAACATCTAGACTGTCAATCCGTTCCCCGACTCGTCCCAGCTATATTCTCATTTCCTGAAGAGAACAATGAAAGAAAGGGTGAGCTCAACTAGCCCAGTAAGAACTATTATGACTAAGATAATGCAAAATAATTTATCGTTAGCCTTCAATGGTGTTAAAGCGATAAAATATAACAAACATCAAGTTTAAGCTGCGGTGAACAAGCAATCCATTAGAAGAGTCAAGTAGAGAATAAAATCTATTATCTTCATGATTTAAAATGTTTTTCATCACTTTTATCATTTGAGACTCAAATTTTAATAAATAAACCACATCATCCCTACACTACTACTACCACGGATATCCATTAGTATCACGACAACAAATTATCCATGCACTACAGGCCAAGGATATTCGTGTTTTCATCAATGGTCATGATCATGCCAACAACTGTCCATCAATGCACTACGGCCAATGAGGACTTTTACCACATCATTTGTAACATTATGGTCATAATTATACCGAATAATCCCTGGTCATAATCATACCAAGTCCATTTATGCACTACAAACCACAGATGACTTTCAACATATTATAAACATGAGGATGATGACAATGATATAAGAATTCAATAAAACAAGTTCAAGGATAAATTTTTAAAGATTTATAACTTAATTTATCCAGAATTCAATAATGTCCAAATTGTCAACATGATACTGCTTTGTGGAGTAAAATTCAAGAATGCTCAGAAGAATATTTCCATGAAAAGATACTGGACGAAGCGCAAATATCCAGAACATTCTACTAATTTCATGGAGTATAGAAACCAAAACTTTAACCAACTGAGTATAATAGAAAATATGAAACTGCAAATGGATTTTTGCCCGCCATGCGGTAATCCACGTAGACAGATCATTTCCATAATTTAATAAGGAATGAATACGAAGGATCATTCACCATGCATGCGGTAGTCCACATAGACAGGTTATTCCAACAGAATAATAAAGAATGGAATAACAAAAGAATTCACCATGCATGCGATAGATCGCACAGACAGGTTATTCCAACAGAATAATAAAGAATGAAATAACAAAAGAATTCACCAGGCATGCGATAGACTGCATAGACAGGTTATTCCAACAAAATAATAAATAATGGAATAACAACCCTTACGAGTATTGAAAGAAAATAACTCTCTTCATGAATACGAAAGAAATAATACCCCGTACCTTAGAAGAAACTGGATACTGGAATAGTGAGGTAGCAGACTTCTCTTCTTCTTTCTCTCTAAAATTTCTCTCTATAATAATTGCTCTTGTGAGACTTAGTGAATTGGTGAGAATGAAAGAAGAATGAGCTTCTATTTATAGAAAAATATAGTTTTGATAATTGTACGTTTTGGGGCTCAAAATATTACAGTATAATACCTTCATCTTTTTCTTCATTTTTAATTTAGTCCTACAAGTATTATCAAACTTGCACTACCTCCCCTAATAGTAAATAATGTTAATTAATCGTTCATTCATGTGACTCAAATATTTTAAACATGTGAAATAATAGCAATTAATTGCTCATTTATCCGATTAATTACCCGATTGGTCAATATAACCTCCAGACATTAATTATTATCGAAATAAATGTCGATTTCCACTAACAATAATAATCCCAACACAATGGAACTATCAATTTCATCTTTAATCAACATGAACTTATTCATCATTAATATTATAACTCACAATATTTAACAACCAGGTCGTTCCTAGGAAAGAGGGGGCTTTCCGATAAGGATTTCTTCTTATTGGCGCGCAATTAGGAGACCAAACCTCTCCTTGATAGAACTTCTAGACATTGTCAATATTGCAAATAATAATATGAATAACTTTGTCGTCTCAATTATTTATTTAATAATAATAAATATTATGCAGATGATACTGTGACAATAATTGAATCAATAATATGAGAGATATGATACAGCAATTACTGTAGCAATAATTGAGTATAACTGAGTGACTTCTCACGTAAGCATCAATAATCAATACCGTGTGCTACTATGCAACCACACGTATTAATGTACTTTTACTAACGGGTGGTTCAACAGTTTAACGGTAAAACTTTCGTCGTTATTTGTATAAAAACCGGTAAGGCAAGTCTATAGGCCACAGTTCCTACTCGATCGAGAATTAAAAATGGATCAATGAATCGAGGATTGAGCTTTCCTCTCTTTCCAAATCTCGTAACTCCTTTCTATGGAGTAACACGTAACAACACATGATCTCAATATTGAATTCCACGTCCTTTTGGATGAAGATCAGCATAACTCTTTTGTCAATCTTGTGAGGTTTTTATACGTTGTCGGATCGTTTGAATCTTTTCCGTAGTCATACGTACCAACTCCAGTCCCAACAACGTTGCTTCACCCACCTCATCCCAGCATATTGGAGAATGACACTTTCTTCCATACAACGCTTCAAATAGAGCCATGCCAATACTTGCTTGATAACTGTTATTGTAGGGAAACTCCACCAATGGTAAGAACTTGTCCCAACTTCCTTTGAAGTCAAGGACACAGAGTCTTAATAAATCTTCAAGAATTTGAATAGTCCTCTCTGACTACCCATTCGTTTGAGGATGATATGCCAAACTAAATCGTAAATCCGTGCCCATAGCTTTTTGCAAACAAACGCAAAATCTTGAAGTGAATCTGGGGTCTCGATCAGAAACTATGGATACTAGCATAGCATGCACTCTTACAATCTTGTTTATGTACATATGAGCAAGACGTTCAAGTGTATAAGTTTCTCGTATCGGTAGGAAATGAGCAGACTTGGTCAATCTATCAACAATGACCCAAATCGCATCTATACCTTGAGAAACCTTGGGAAGACTGGTAATGAAATCTATGGTAATGTGCTCCCACTTCCATTCTGGAATTTTAAGTGGTTGCAATGGTCTTTTTGGCACTTGATGCTCCGCCTGGACTCGTTGACAAGTTAGACCCCTTGAGATAAACTCTGCTATCTCTCTCTTCATATTTCTCCACCAAACTTTATGTTGAAGACCATGATACATTTTGGTACTCCCAGGATGGATTACAAACGGTGCGTTGTGCGATTCCATCATGATTTTATACTTTAAATCAGGGACGTTAGGAACACAAAGTCTGGAGTTGACTCGAAGTATTCCTTCTTCATCGATTCTTGCTTCAGAATTAGCACCTTCTTGCACTTTCTTCCTCATACGCGTTAGCTCCAAGTCTGTAGCTTGAGCAACTTTAACTTTATCGATTAAAGTCGGTTCTACTTGTATATTCGCCATCATCACATGGTTCCCTGGAGTCTTTAACTCTATCTCCATCCTTTGTATGTCATATAAAATGGGCTTTTGCGTTGACAATAATGCACTCATACCCGCATATGATCTTCTACTCAATGCATTATCTACTACGTTTGCTTTTCCAGGATGGTATTAAATGGTATGATCGTAATCTTTCAATAGCTCAAGCCATCGTCATTGCCGCATATTGAGTTCCTTTTGAGTGAAGAAATATTTAAGGCTTTTATGATCTGTATAGATCTCCACCTTCTCTCCATACAGGTAACTCCTCCAAATCTTAAGCGCAAAAATGACAGCTGCCAACTCTAGATAATGAGTAGGATAATTCCTCTCATATTCTTTGAGTTGTCATAACGCATAGGCTATGACCTTCCCATGTTGCATGAGAACACATCCTAACCCTTTGTCTGAAGCATCACTGTAGATGACAAATCTCTCCGAGCTAGATGGTATTGTCAGAACAGGTGCTAAAATAATCCTCCTCTTGAGTTCTTGAAAACTCTTCTCACATTCCTTGCTCCAACCGAATTTTGTATCTTTCCGAGTCAGCTGAGTTAATGGAGTAGTGATTCGAGAAAACCCTTCTATGAATCTCCGATAATAACCAATTAAGACGAGAAAGCTACGTACTTTAGTCACTGACTTAGGTTACTCCCAGCTTTGAATTGCTTCAATCTTTGACGAGTCAACAGATATTCCATGATTTGATATCACGTGCCCAATGAATGCTACTCCCTCAGGCCAGAACTCGCATTTCTTTAACTTGGCATATAACTTGTTTTCACGAAACTTTTGGAGTATCAGCCTCAAGTGTTGCTCATGATCTTCACGGCTTTTGGAGTAAATGAGGATGTCACCAATAAAGACGACCACAAAATGATCCAAATATTCCTTGAATACTCGGTTCATCATATCCATGAAGGCAGTAGGAGCATTAGTCAATCCAAAAGACATGACTAGGAATTCGTAATGCGTCATCAATTCGAAAGTCGTTTTTAAAATGTCATCGGTTTAATCTTTAAATCGATGATATCAAGAACGAAGATCGATCTTTGAAAAGAATTTGGCGCCTTGCAACTGGTCAAACAAGTCATCAATTTGTGGCAATGGGTACCTATTTTTGATGGTGACATGATTCAACTCCCGATAATCAATACAAAGTCGCATACTCCCATCTTTCTTCTTCACGAATAGAACAGGAGCACCCCAAGGAGATGTACTAGGATGAATGAAACCGATGTCTAACAATTCCTGCAGTTGGGTCTTTAACTCCAGAAGTTCAATAGAAGCCATTCGATATGGGGCTTTGGAAATGGGTTTTGTACCAGGTTCAAGGTCGATACAAAATTCAATTTCACGCTCTGGGGGTAGGCCAAGAAGTTCTTCGGGGAATACGTCAGGGAATTTATTAACAATAGAAATATCATTCAAATCTGACGTATTTTTGTTTAAATCTGTGACATGAGCTAAGAAAGCTTGACATCCATTTTTCAATAAACGAATAGCTTTATGGCTTGAGATGACCGTGATTGATTTTAATGGTTTGGTCGCTTAAATTCGCATAATAGGTTGATTAGGAATATGAAAGCTAACAACCTTACGAAAACAATCAATTTTAGCATGATGAGTAGTTAACCAATCAATCCCTAGAATCACGTCAAATGCAAGTATTTTTAAGGAGATAAGATTGACAGGTAACGTGCGGTTACCGATTTGAATCAAACAAGACTTATAAACAGTGGATGTAATGAAGGTTTCTCCCAACGGAGTTTCAACAGATAAGTCAAAGTCTAATTTCTCTGGATTCAAATTTAAACGTTGAGCGCAAGGAGGAGAAATAAAAGAATGGGTAGAATTGGTATCAAATAAGGTATATATACTTCGCTAGAGTTTATGATTAGCTTACCGTTGATCACCTCGTTCGGATTCCTCACTTTTTGAGAGATTACGACAAACGCTCTCCCTTGAACTACCGATTTTGCCTTGTCTGGGACGACCTTTGACGCCTCCATCCCTGCTGGACTTGACTTTGGTGCATGACAAAATCGGGCAAGGTGACCTTCTCTTCCATAATTGTAACACATTTTGGACTGTTGCACACAGTTTGGACTGATGTGTCCCTCCCCTCCGTATTTGAAGCATATGATAGGTGGTCGTTATCCTTCCTTAACAACGGGTGTTGGTGCTGACGTCTTTCCATCATTTTTGAATCTCCTCTTCTTGAAATATCCATTCTTATTGTCTTGGCCATGATTACCACCTAAGTGGTTACCATTTCTAGCATGTTGATTCCCTCTACGTTAGTTGTCACCGCTTCTATGACTGCCTCCACTAGTATTATCATATTTCTGGTTGCTTTTTCTTGGTTGGGTTGACTCTTTATTGCCCTCCACGTTAGTTGAGCACGCTTTACAGATTCCCACCAATAATCTGCCTCTCCTAGCAACATAAAGGTGGCAAAGGGAACCTTTTGCTCCTCGGAGCATCCCAAGACATCAAATATCTTGGTGATCTGCTTTATCCATGCTTCCACCTTAAGTGGTTTTGGCTCTCCAATAAACTCCGGTGGTCCCAGCTTCTTGAACTATTTAGCAGTGACCGTCTGAGAGTTTCTAGTGTTTCTACCTACATTTTGAACAGGAGCCGCTCTCGCCTGATGTTGTATGAATTGCATAAAGCCTCTGAACATTCCATCGTTCATCATTTGGCCAGTGTTGTTGTTTGCATGAGGATTGTCGCCTTCTTGATGCACATTATCCTGATTATTGATCTGTGGAGACTCAACGGTCTCCTATGCTCCATTGCTATTCTCAACATTCTCGGATGTCATTTTCAAATACTGCCACAAAACAAGGGTTAATTGACATGCAACATATTATCCCTATACTCTGACCGACCAATTAAATACCAAATAAACTTAGCTAGGTCATACTAGAGAAGGAATTCCCCGTCTCTCCTTTCCTAGTTCTAGTCTCACATCTTAGCCAGGGATCATATCCCTAAGCTTTGATACCATCTGTGAAGCCCCCAAAATAGGTATACATCACCCATCTTGAGTCGCTAAATACATGGTACAAAATTCAAATACAACTTAATTATACAACAGTCGTGTAAAATACGACAAAACATAATCTAAGAGTTTTAATAAGAATATTGTCATCTAGACAATATCCACACTCAATGGAGTCCTCATTACATTTATTGTCACACTATTTTATAGAATAGTGAGGACTACTAAAACAATCATCTAGACCGTCAATCCGTTCCCCGACTCGTCCCAGCTATATTCTCATTTCCTAAAGAGAACAATGAAAGAAAGGGTGAGCTCAACTAGCCTAGTGAGAAATATTATTACTAAGATAATGCAAAATAATTTATCGTTAGCCTTCAACAGTGTTAAACTGATAAAATATAACAAACATCAAGTTTAACTACAGCGAAACAAGCAATCCATTAGAAGAGTCAAGTAGAGAATAAAATCTACTATCTTCTATGATTTAAAAGGTTTTTCATTACTTTTATCGCTGAGACTCAGCTTAATAAATAAACCATATCATCCCTGCACTACGGCCAAGGATATCCATTAGTATCACGACCACAAATTATCCATGCACTACGGGCCAAGGATATTCGTGTATTCATCAATGGTCAAGATCATGCCAACAACTGTCCATCAATGCACTACGACGAATGAGGACTTTTACCACATCATTTGTAACATTATGGTCATGATTATACCGAATAATTCCTGGTCATAATCATACCAAGTCCATCTATGCACTACAGGCCATAGATGACTTTCAACATATTATAAACATAAGGATGATGACAATGATATAAGAATTCAATAAAACAAGTTCAAGGATAAATTTTTAAAGATTTATAACTTAATTTATCCAGAATTCAATAATGTCCAAATTGTCAACATGATACTGCTTTGTGGAGTAAAATTCAAGAATGCTCAGAAGAATATTTCCATGAAAAGATATTGGATTAAGCACAAATATCCAGGATGTTCTACTAATTTCATGGAGTATAGAAGCCAAAACTTTAACCAACTGAGTATAATAGAATATATGAAACTGCAAATAGTTTTTTGCCCACCATGCGGTAATCCACGTAGACAGATCATTTCCATAATTTAATAAGGAATGAATACGAAGGTTCATTCACCATGCATTCGGTAGTCCGCATAGACAGGTTATTCCAACAGAATAATAAACAATGGAATAACAAAAGAATTCACCAGGCATGCGATAGACCGCACAGACATGTTATTCCAACAAAATAATAAAGAATGGAATAACAACCCTTACGAGTATTGAAAGAAAATAACTCTCTTCATGAATACAAAAGAAATAATACCCCTTACCTTAGAAAAGCTGGATCTTTGGAATAGTGAGGTAGCAGACTTCTCTTCTTCTTTCTCTCTATAATAATTGTTCTTGTGAGACTTAGTGAATTGGTGAGAATGAAAGAAGAATGAGCTTCTATTTATAGGAAAATATAGTTTCGATAATTGCACGTTTTGGGGCTCGAAATATTACAGTATAATATCTTCCTCTTTTTCTTCATTTTTAATTTAGTCCTGCAAGTATTATCAAATTTGCACCACCTCCCCTAATAGTAAATAATGTGAATTAATAGTTCATTCATGTGACTCAAATAATTATACACATGTGAAATAATAGCAATTAATTGCTCATTTATCCGATTAATTAACCGATTGGTCAATATAACCTCCAGACATCAATTATTATCGAAATAAATGTAGATTTCCACTAACACTAATAATCCCAACACAATGGAACTATCAATTTCATCTTTAATCAACATGAACTTATTCATCATTAATATTATAACTCACAATATTTAACAACCAGGTCGTTCCTAGGAAAGAGGGGCTTTCCGATAAAGATTTCTTCTTATCATGCGCAATAATTAGGAGACCAAACCTCTCCTCGATGTAACTTCTAGACATTGTCAATATTGCAAATAATAATATGAATAACTTTGTCGTCTCAATTATTTATTTAATAATAATAAATATTATATGCGAGATGATCTGTGACAATAATTGAATCAATAATATGATAGATATGATGCAAAGAATTATTGTAGTAATAATTGAGTATAACCGAGTGACTTCTCATGTCAAAGCATCAATAATCAATCTTGTGTGCTACTATGCAACCACGCGTATTCATTGTACTTTTACTCTAGGGTAGTTCAAGCGGTTTTAACGGTAAAACTTTCGCCGTTATTTTTATATAAAGATAATTATGTCATTTTCTAACTACGACAATACTTTCGTTGTGGGGTCCACCAATGATTGTGTCGTCGTATGAATATTCCCTGTTAAAATGAATATTCCCCGACCAATCGAATATTATATAACCACTTGCTTACCTTGCAAAATTTGTAAATAATACCCATAACTATAACATTATATCAAATCCACACCATAATATTCAAAAATATATTTCGAGAAAAATTAATCTTTATTCATAAAAGTTGGGGTCTTACAAAAACCACCAGTGAAGACCGATCCATCTCGGAAATAACCCCGGGATATTCAGTCTCAGTCCCAACATTGGGAGTAGCAGATACCAACCTTAGAGATAACCCCAAGGAGTGCAGTTCCGGCGATAACCTCAGAAATGTTTGTTTCAAATACATGCAATCGGCTTCAACCTCGTCACTCACACAGAGGCACTCAGTACAAGACCCAGACATAACCCCGGGAAGACATGTACACCTCAAAGATGACACTGAGGACCTTCAACACTTGCAGTAGTCCAATCTCAGCGATAACCTTGAGCAACGTCTACTTTATCAACCCAAACCAGCGATAACCCCGGTGAGGGGAAAACTCGTCATCTTGCCACCTTAACGCCATATAGCGCCATCTCAACATCTCATACATACATTTCTACACAACAATGTCCCACAAGAATCAAGGAAAACCAATCCCGAGTGACTATTACGCAGGGTAACATATAAAATTTGAAGCTTGAAGACTGGAGGGCACCGTCCCATCTTCCTGACTTCGTACAACCTCTAATCCCATGCCATTTCATAACTCTCGACAACGGTGGTCCGAAATATGTCTTACATACCTCAATCGGATGCTCGGATTGCAATTCTAGAAGTTCGAGCGGATATTATAGTGCCTGCGTGCATGTACTGCTAGACCACAGAACCCGCGAAGCCCGGGGCAACACGGGTAGCCACAGGTACATCTATGGCCTAGCCGCAGGTACACCTGTGGCTCCCCCCTCTATAAATAGAGGGCTTGGGTGGCCATTTGTAAGAGAAAAAAGGCGAGGAAGCCCTGTCAAATTTGCTCCGTACTTACACTATACTGAGTTCTTTCTCATTTTAAACACTTGTGAGCTCACATATAGGTACTTTTGTACCGGCAGGAGCCTAGTGTTCATCCACTTTAAGAATATAGAAGTCTTCTTTGGCAGCCCACTGTAAGCCTTCTCACATACTTTAAAGCATTTCTCTTCATCTTTGCACGCACCCTTCTTCACGTTGAGAGTCATGTTGCGTGTGTTTGCGGACTTGATCCAGTGGTTTTATTTCATTTGTATATATATATATATATATATATATATATATTTATATATATGGACTAACATTATCGAGTTATGCCTCGATTGAGCCTAGACTTCGGTCTGGAGCGTGTATTTGCTTTTATATATATATATACTTATATATATATATATATATGTATGAACTGTGTCTCAGACTTTGTTCGATGAGCCTAGACTTACGTCTGGAGCGTTTACTGCTTTATATATATATATATATATACTTATATATATTAATTGTTGTCAGACTTTGTTAGATGAGCCCGGATTTTACATCCGCAGCGTTTATTTGCTTTTATATTTCGTCCCGCCTGGATTTTACTTCGTGGTGGTTGATCACTTTTACAGCTTTCTTTACGTTTTGTCCCTCCTTGAGTTTCCTCCATGTCGGTTGATGGCTTTTACAGCTTTATTTATATTTTCTGATCCCCCATGGAGGTGTTTCGTGGTGGCTGATCATGTCTGTATATATATATATTTATAGCTTATATATATATATACCTGTTTACTGCTTTCATACAAATTGCGGCATCATGTGAGCCTAGAAATCATGTGATCGCAGATTCAATCCATTGGATCTAGATTCCATTCCCGTGATGGACATTTTCAGCTGTAAGAAGCTTGTAAATTTATTTGCGGTGTCTGAATTTCATCAGATGGTTTTCATACCCATGGGGAAGTCGATATTACATTGTACAATATTTTCTTATAGATGCTTCACATCTCGAAAAATAAAAGCAATCAAGCCAAACACTTAATAAAATGGAAGTGTAAAAGGTCTCAATTACTATTGAGTACAAGGGTTTGAAAAACCTCTTTTATAAAATGTCACTGTCATATCTTGCTAAAATTGAATTTTTACATAAATTCAAACCCTGTGTATATAGGTGCGAACGAAGCCTCGCACTACTTCCAAATAAATAGCACATTGACCCACACACACACATTTATATAACAATTTCTTGAAAAGTGGCGGTCACCGTGGTAACAAAGATGTCGGGGGGTGCCTAACACATTCCCTACGCATAATCAAGTCCCCGGACCCTAATGAATCTCGGTTTCACCGACCCTTTTAGCAGTGTCACATCACTGGGTCAATGTGCAAACCTTTTCTCGGTTGTGTTGTTACAACCATTTAAAAAACCAACTGGCGACTCTTAACAGTCCATCGTCAACATTATACATGTCGAACCTTTTTCACTTATTTTTTCAAACAAATCTCACCTAACATGAGAACACCAAAGAATAAGTAACGAAAAGGGACAACTAAAAATCCCAACATCAACAATGTTCATTATCTTTCCTTACACATACCCCAAGAGTTGAGCAGTTAAAAGCTGTAGCGCGAGTTAGCAGTACATGGCTTCCCGTCCAAGCGCTGCGACGTCCCATTTCTATTTCAATCTAGCGCTACAACGCCAGTTCAAAAACTCAATTTTTTCTTTAAGTGTTCAAACATAGTTGAGACGCTTCCTTTGAAATCTTATAACTTCTTCGTTATAACTCAAAACGGATTCGTTCTAAAGCCATTTTCTTCCTTTATCTTACATACTTTGATTTACCTTGGACATAATTTTATTCTGAATCCGTTAACATACCATTCAATTGGGTTAAATTTCATTATTCATTCGTTTTACGTTATTAACGTTCTTCGCTTATTCATCCGTAATTTGGTCATCCAAACTCAGAATTCATTAGTTCTTGAGTTCATGACTCACATTTTCTTACATTCTTTTGAAACCCTACACATTCAAGTTCAATTACATAATTTCTAGTTTTCGCCCGTCTTTTACGAAACTTCACCATAACCTCGTTATAGCTAAGTTCAATCTATTCTTCATTAACGTTTCTCTCGTTCATAACCAATCAATAAGCATCTAACTTATACGCGATGGTTTTAAACTTTTCCAATCAACAAAAATTTCTAATTAGATGGTTTTAAATTTGTTCGTTAACAATGTTCTTCGGGTTCTTCGCGTGTTCTTCTCTCTTTTTTTTCTTTTGATAATGTGGAGTTTCCCAACCGCAGTCGGACTAAGTCTCCCCACCCCGGACCAAGCTTTGCACGTGCTCGATCGAGACATGGCTTAACCAGAAATGTGCTATCCGTGGCCACGGACGATTTTAATTAGCCCTCACACTTGTTCGGCGAGTGGAATTGATCCTAGGATGCGGGTTTTCGACCACCGATTAGACGCTACTAAATGCGGAGGGAGGACACATCGTCAAAGCTATTGACATTCCAAAGTGTATTACAATTGTGGAGGAGAAGGTCACCTAGCTCGATTTTGTCATGCAGTAAAGCCAAGTCTAGCTGGGATGGAGGCACTAAAGGCCGTCCTAGGGAAGTCAAAGCTGGTAGTTCAAGGGAGAGCGTTTGTTGTGACCTCCCAAAAAGTGAGGAATCCAAACGAGGTTATCTATCACGTGTAAGCTAATCATAAACTCTAGTGAAGTGTGTACCTTATTTGATACCGGTTCTATCCATTCTTTTATTTCTCCTACTTGCGCTCAACGTTTAAATTTAACTCCAAATAAATTAGACTTTGAGTTATCTGTTGAAACTCCGTTGGGAGAAACCTTCATTACATCCACTGTTTATAAGTCTTGTTTGATTCAAATCGACAACCACGTGTTACCTGTCGATCTTATCTCTTTGAAAATACTTGTATTCAATGTGATTTTAGGGATTAATTGGTTAACTATTTATCATGCTAAAATTGATTGTTTTCGTAAGGTTGTTAGCTTTCATATTCCTTACCAACCTATTATGCGAATCCAAGCAACCAAACCACTAAAGTCAATCACTGTCATATCAAGCCATAAATCCATTCGTTTATTGAAAAATGGATGTCAAGATTTCGTAGCCCATGTCACGGATTTAATTAAAAATATGTCAGATTTGAATGATATTTATATTGTTAATAAATTTCCTGACGTATTCCTTGAAGAACTTCCTGGCATACCCCTAGAACGTGAAATCAAATTTTATATCAACCTTGAACCCGGTATAAAACCCATTTCCAAAGCCCCATATCGAATAGCTCATATTTAACTTCAGGAGTTAAAAACCCAACTACTAGAATTGTTAGACATCGGCTTCATTCGTCCTAGTACGTCTCCTTGGGGTGCTCTTATTCTATTTGTAAAGAAGAAAGATGGAAGTATGCAACTTTGTATTGACTATCGGGAGTTGAATCATGTCATCATCAAAAAGAGGTACACGTTGCCTCGCATTGATGACTTGTTTGACCAGTTGCAAGGCGCCAAATTATTTTCAAAGATCGATCTTCATTCCGGATATCATCAGTTGAAGATTAAAGCTGATGACATTCCAAAGACTACTTTCAGAACTCGGTACGGGCACTACAAAATCCTAGTCATGTCTTTTAGATTAACAAATGCTCTTGTTGCCTTCATGGATATAATGAACCGAGTATTCAAGGAATATTTGGATCATTTTGTGGTCGTCTTTATTGATGACATCCTCATTTACTCCAAAAGTTGTGAAGATCATGAGCAACACTTGAGGCTGATACTCTAAAAGCTTCGTGAAAACAAGTTGTATGCCAAGTTGAAGAAATGTGAGTTCTGGCTTGAGGAAGTAACATTTCTTGGGCACGTGATATCAAATCATGGAATATCTGTTAACCCGGCAAAGATTGAAGTAATTCAAAGCTGGGAGCTGATAACCACAACACTTAGCTCATCGGTAAACTTCGACCTGGGGTGAACCGTAAACTCGGGCATCCTGAGATCGATTCCCGCCTGCAACAAGTGTCAGGGCCAATTAAAATCTGTTCTGTGTGGCCATGGATCGCACATTTCTGGGAGGAGCCATGTCTTAGGCCGAACCTATGCGCAAAGCCTGGTCCGGGGTGGGGAGACTTAGTCCGACTGCGATTGGGAAACTCCACATTAACAAACAAACAAATAACTGGGAGCTGATGAGTGGGTTTTATACCTATGAATCGGCCTCTAATTCGAGCTTAAACTGTGTTAACTCGTTATAAATATGTTCATTTTTACTTGTTTAGTGTTGTTTTATGTTTAGGTGTGGTGGCGT
This sequence comes from Panax quinquefolius, assembly GCA_020205615.1. Lineage (NCBI taxonomy): Eukaryota > Viridiplantae > Streptophyta > Magnoliopsida > Apiales > Araliaceae > Panax > Panax quinquefolius. The sequence goes on from CM035162.1 coordinate 50,934,637, forward strand.
GGCATTTGGACTTAAAAAGTGGATTCATGGCAAAACTTGGTAAGATAAAGAGCTAAAATTGGACCATTAGCAGACAGACCCCCCGCTGGGGCAGATCTTGTACATGTAAAACCCCCTCCGGGGCGGGGGGTACTAAGAAAATAACAGAAGGCTAGCCCACTGGGGCAGACATTATAGAGTATAAACCCCCGCCGAGGTGGGGGTATGGGAAAGCTCAGACTCCTGTTTCTTTTGAACTACTGCAGTGGCGTGGAAGATAGTGGTTGGCATGGTTAAGAACTCAATTGGGTGACGAATTATAATGAAAATACATGCCCTATTATGACGGAGACAACAAGGGAGATAACAACTAATGATCAATTGAGAATCAGAGGACAGAATTTGAGTAGAGAGCATTGAAGGGAAGACTTGAAGAAGAAATTCACAATAATTACGAGATTGGAGCTAAGGAGAAGGGTGGTTCTGGATTCACTATTTTCCTTAATTCATTACTTGTAATTGGGATGATGAATTCTTTAATAATTTTAGTTTTTGTTTCATTCGTTATGAACTAATTTACTTATTAGGCTTATGACGGATCTTATGGTTGAGCAATGATTATGTAGCTTTGAATTTCAGTTTAAAAATCTATCATTCAGTTTATCTATAATAATTTGTGCTTGAATCTATGAATTGCTTGAGCACCAATTTTGTGTGGAATTATATGGAATTGAGAGAGGATGTATGAATCTATACTTAGTCATTATAGCATGTGTTCTTGAATTCTGTGAATGAATGGAATCTTGATATATGTTAGGGTAGAGATATGCTTAACATCACATGTAATCTGATAGAGAACTTGAATTTAAACCTTCTTTGATTATAATTCACATAGAGATATAGTGAATTAGTTGATTAAGGTGTTTAGCTTAATTCTATCTAATTTGTGGATTTAAGTTAATATGGTATTAGTGCATCGAGAGGTGGCTAGTTCTACTTGAGTGTTCTTGACTAATAAACTGGGATAGTGCAATAAACTGGAATAGGGTGTAATAATCAGAGTGATACCTAAAGTGAAGTCATAAGCCTAATTCTCCATCATTTGTTTGAAATTACATCGTTTGAGTTTGTTGATTTCTTAGTTGTTTTATGTTTTTAGTTATTAATAATTATAATCATTGAATTGGATAGTTTAATAAAATTTGGATTAATATAAAGCTGGTAATTGATAGGATTAATTTCATACTAGTCTCTGTGGGAACGATACTCTATTTATCATTATATTACTTGTTGACCACGTACACTTGCGTGTGAGTGTATATAGATTTTACCCAACATGAGCAACCTAAGTCAGTGACCGAAGTACGTAGCTTTCTGGGCTTAGCTGGTTATTATCAGAGATTCGTGGAAGGATTTTCTCGAATCGCTACTCCATTAACTCAGCTGACTCGAAAAGATATAAAATTCGGTTGGAGCAAGGAATGTGAAAAGAGTTTTCAAGAATTCAAGAGGAGACTCATTTCAGCACCTGTTCTGACAATACCATCTGGTTCGGAGGGATTTGTCATCTCCATCGATGATTCAGGCAGAGGGTTAGGATGTGTTCTCATGCAACATGGGAAAGTCATAGCCTATGCATCACGACAACTCAAAGAATATGAGAGGAATTATCCTACTCATGATCTAGAGTTGACAGCAGTCGTTTTTGCGCTTAAAATCTAGAGGCATTACCTGTATGGGGAGAAGGTGGAGATCTATACCGACCATAAAAGCCTCAAATATTTCTTCACTCAAAAGGAACTCAACATGCGGGAATGACGTTGGCTTAAGCTGTTGAAGGATTATGATCATACCATTCAATATCATCCTGGAAAAGCGAACGTGGTAGTTGACGCTGTAATAATCCAAGATTTTATTATTTGTAATTTAAAATATTTATTAAATTAAATAAATATTTTATTTATGTGGTTGTTGTTAGTAAATATTTGTGAATTAAATTTATTAGATAATATTCTAATTTATTTAATTTAATAGTTGGAAAGTTGTAAGATAATATGAAATTCTATATTGTTGTTTTAATTTAATAATCGAAAATGGTATATTAATTTATTCAATAAAAATTATAATGAGATTATAATTTTGTGATATTTGGATTAAGTGGGAAATTTATTTAGTGTGGTGTACTTAGTTTATGTAACTAAGATTTGTTATGGAAATCCAAATAAATAATATATGATTATAAATTATAAACTAAATTGTTTATTAAAATAAATTAAAGTAGTTTAAATGGATTTGCCCAATCAAGGCTTAAAGATATTAAGTCTTTAATTTTTAAAGTGTTTTGCCAAACAAAGCCTTATGACTTTTGAATTTTGAATTTTGAATTTTAATTATAATAAATAAAATAAATCAAAATAATAAATAATATATATTATAACTGATATACCTTTAAGGTTGTAACTGTTACTTTTTTAATATGCGTATTATGACTCTATCAGTTTTTATCTTTACGCTTAAGTGTTAGTTGGTTTTACATAAGTTGGCCTATACTGATACTAAGAAGTGAAAAGAACAGAGAATTTGAGAGAGAGTTTGAGAGTTCTGTGAATTACAAAGAAATTCTTGGTGCTTAGTAAGGATTATTCAAAGCAAGAAAATGTATTTTATATAACCTTGATATTTTATACATATGTGTGTTTTACGTCATGTATTTCCATTCTCTGTGAATCCAATTTCTCTTGAATTGTTGTTATAAACTGAGTTATTGAGTTAAAGAGTAATTGTGATATTGGATTTTGCATTTAGACAAGAATTAGTATGTTATTTACGTTTAAAAAGGAAGAAAAGTATTTACAGTACATGTTTTTATATGACTTGTGAAAGTACTAACTTTGGTGGTTAATTTGTAAACCAATCTGTAAATTGAGCCTTGAATATGTTAGTTCATTAAGAAACGAAGAGAACGTAGTTTGAATGAGTTAAATTGGACAAGAATCGTGATCACAGTGATAATTTTTGTAAAGGATGTCAAAAATGGTGTTATTGTATAAAACATGGAATTTAAAAGATTTAAATTAGTTGTTGTTTAATTGTTCTAATTTAGTATATGTGTGAGGAATCATGTTTGTATGAGTCATATGTCCATTGGGTATACTTAATTTACTATTTTGTGGATGAAATTCAAGATAGTTGGCTTAGAACATAGTCGAAACTCTTGTGCTCGCAAAATTAGTCATCGGTGATGTGATTGGTCTTGCTGGCTGCCTCTTGAAAGGCAGACATTGTCGCATATGCGAAGTATTGGACTCTAAAGGTAATTATATGGGGTACAGCGCCAAAGTAGTCGATCAAACCAAGTGAAGAACTGTTAACAACATATTCTAGAAAATGTTAACTTAACATATTTTAGTGATTATAAAAGGACTTAATGCATGCTATAAGACGTAATAACATATAATAATCATAATGTTGAAACTAAAAGATTATGAATTAGTATGTTGTGAAAGTTCGTATGTGATGTCATGGGAATTAGTGTTGGTATGCAATCACTATGTAGAGTACTATTATATACTTAGGAGTTCAGATATGTCGTATTTGAATGAGTAGGATAATCAAGTCTTAAGCTAGAGATTATAGACTTGACTAGAATGAGAAGTAAACCCATGAAGTTACTTTTAGTATAACTAATTGGTATTGTGATTTTAATAGTATATGTGTAGGGTATTTGGCGAACATTTGTAATAACTGTGTAGCTTACGCACGAGGCATGTTTCTTACCCTAAACTTTTATTGAGCAAGTTCTTTGTTCCTAAATTTTATTTGAGCAAGCTTTAACCCTAACTTTATTCAAGCAAGTTTTGAATTCTAATAATTGTTGATCTACTCTAACTTGTTTATAGTTAAGCAAGTTTCTTAAGTTTTATTCCTTTATAATGAATGCAACTTCCTGAACTCTAGTCTCTAATATTGAGTTGTCATATTTTAAATTACTTTGCACAAGTTATTATCCTGTTGAGAAAGTTTTGTTTTCAACTTGCTATCAGTTAATGTATGTACCCAGTAATTCAATTTCTTATTTAATAAGATCATAGCCTTAGCTTATTATTGTTCAAGCAAGGTTTATTGTTCATTCAATACTTATGTTTTTAGTTATTTCCAAGCATGAGTTTAATGTATAGTTGGTTCACCTATTCTTAATCATTCCACATTATGTAGTTATTGATCATTTATAGTGTTATTGAACTTTGATTGATTCAACTAATCCTTTAGTTTATGATCGTTAAACTCTAAATTATCCTTGAAGTTTTTCCAAACCAAACTTTCTTTGGTGCGAACTTGTACTCTAAAACTGAGAAGAACAACCTTATTATAGGGGTATGCGATGCGTTTAGATGTTTGTGCACAATACATGGTACGAAGGGCTGATCCCCCTAAGTATGTGAAGTCCCCACAGTATAACTGTTTAGGTTAAAGTTGAAAGATTACTGGTAACCATGGACATAGTTCGTGGTCTTATGACCCTAAGATATATTTCATATTTTGATTCCAGTTTTTGGTTATCATTGATAGAGTAGTATTCAGTTTTGATGAGCCTACTAATTGGCAGTTATTATTCTCTTATTCTTAATTGCTATATCTAGTGAGCATTTGTTTTGCTCACTCTAGCAAAAATATAATTATTGCAGCTAAGGTTGAGAAGGTCGATGAACCTATTACAAACAAAGGAAAAGGAAAAATGTATAAGTGATGAAGACTTGTAATTTATTAGCTTTTATGTTAATAGACTTTATTTAAATGATGTGATGTAACTATTTTTATTTCCGCACTTGATTTATGTTAAAGGTTAGATAACCTAGGAGACTTTTTGATTTAACGATGTAACCCTTTAATGGGAGGATTTATGGTTTAAATGTTATCATATCTGGGTAGATAGTATGAATGTATGGAATGTGAACACCAAGTCTTAGGGGAATGAAGTACCCAGATTTGGTGGTGTCACAGGTTAGTATCAAAGCTCTAGGTTATGAACCTTAGGTGGGGAAAAGCCTTAGGAAGTAACCTTTGGAAAAGATAGTGGTAATGAACTCTTGATGAGTTTTAAGGAAAAAGTAATAAAACACTTATGTGCTCATGTGATTGCAACCTTTGTGCTCGTGAGTGTTGAGTAGTAATGATTATTAGTAAATAAAACTTAAAATTTTGTTGTCAGGATGGCTAATGTAGGAGAATCTAGTAAGGCTAGAGAGGAAGGATCCCAGATGCCTAGAGAGGAGGAGCCTCGAGATATTCAGGTGGTTTGGGAACAACTCGCCACGGAAATATCTCTTGGGTCATAGTGGTTGAAAGGGGAGGGTTTACCTGATGAGGATGATGAGATAGAGATGGACGAGGAGGACCCCGTTGAGCTGCCACAGTCGAATGATGATGAGGAGGACGAGGAGGAAGAGATTCCACTAAACTCGATCGTTGCCCGTATGTACTACGAAGTATACGACCACAATGTGGAACTTTAGGATAGCGCCGAGGAGTTGGAAGAAATAGTAGCTGAACAGCAGATCAAAATGGCGCAGAAGGACAACGAGATCCAAGATCGAGATGAACGTCTAAATAATGTCGAAGGGAAGCTGATCCACACTGAAGGAGAGAACGCGCAACTGACAGAGGAGATCACGGAGCTAAAGGACAAATTGAAAGAAGAGTCTACTAAGAGGGAAAGAGTTGAAGACGCGTACGGGGAATCTTATCAATGAGCCAGGATAGCAGATCGAGAGGTACAAGTAAAGAAGATCAACATGGAAGAGATGAATAGTGTTTTCAACACTGCGATCAATCGAGCTCAAGATCGGGTCATGTGTTATCCAATTCAGCTCGAGACGCTGCCATCGTACATGTTAGATCGTCTAACGATGTTCCGTATTATGGAAGAGGAGCGTCGTAAGGCTATGCAATATTTTAGTAGGTCGTCATAAATGTAATAACTATGTGATTAGTGAGTAAATAAGATGTAAATCCCGGGTATGATATAACCCATGGGATATGATGCTGATGAAGTTATCCTGAAACTTTAGTAGTTCAGGAAAGTGATGTAGATAGCAAGAATGCTATCATTTTATTATGTTTTAAAATATTATGAATGAATAAAAATTAGTATTTATTCAAGATATTGTGTGTTATGTGGTAATTTTGTGATGTGTAAATTAAGTACATAATACCTAGACGATTGAATAATAATCTAATGAGTGTATTTTAATAGAAAATGCCTCCAAGACGTCAACCACGACAAAGAACCCCTAAGGGATCTACCAATAACAATAATGTTGAGGCTAACCTAGTTCAGCAGTTAGTGACGTTACTGATGGGAGCATTGCAGAATCAACCACAAAATCAAGCTACTACTTTTAAGGATTTCAAGGCGGTTGGACCACCAGAATTCCGTGGGTCCATGAATCCAGTTGAGGCACAGACCTGGATCATGGAGATAGAAATTTTTTTTGATGTTGCTAGAGTAGGTGAGAATCAGAAGACATCTTTTGCAACGTTTTTGTTGAAAGCAGAGGCTAGTTATTGGTGGCAAGCCAATAAAACTCAAGGAGGTCAAGGGGTGATGACTTGGGATAGGTTTAATAAGATATTTTTCAAGACTTATTTCCCAGAGAGTTCGAAGAATCAGATGGATGTGTAATTTCTAGAACTGAAGCAGGGATCAATGACGGTATCGGAGTATGCCACAAAATTTAACGAATTGGAGAGCTTTACGCCATATCAAGTCAACACAGATGAGCGTAAGGCTAAGAGGTTTGAGCAGGAACTGAAACCCTGGTTGTACAGTAGGATCTCCATGTTTTAGCTAAAGACATTTACATCAGTGCTGGAGAAGGCAATTCTCGCTAGAGGTGGATGCTAGGCTGTAACAAAGTACAATCAAGAGCAGAGAAAGAAGAAGAGTGAGGGTGAAGCTAAGAATGGTGGTGGTAGCGGTGGAAATGGTAACAATAACTTGAAAAGGAAGTGGAATGCAAATATGGGAGCTGGAAATCAGTAGGGTAACCAGTAGAAGAAGAAGTTTGACGCATGTGCTACATGCAGGAGGTTTCACACGGGTATGTGCTTAAGAGGGAAGCGTGTATGCTTTAACTGTAGCCAGGAGGGTCACATTGCCCAAAATTGCAATCAACCGAAGAAGAATGTTTGCTACACCTGTGGGTTAAAGAATCATTTTAGTCGCGATTGCCCTAAGAAGAAAGCTGGAGAGACAACGGGAAACAAGGGAGGTAGCAGCGGAGGTACATTGACCATTGCTGGACCAACATCATCAAATAAGCCCACAGCCAGAACCTTCAACATGACAGTGCAAGACGCAGTGCAATCAAAAGATGTCGTGTCAGGTATTATCCCAATCAATGATATAAATGCATATGTATTATTTGATTTGGGTGCTACTTGCTCGTTTATATCTGATGATTTTGCTAAGAAGTTAGAATTACCTTGTGAAGAGTTGAATTTCCCTTTACACATAGAAATTGCAAATATGGAGGTAATTCTTGTTAAATCCATATTCAAGAATTATAGAGTGAATATTAAGGGGAATATTACGACAGTAGATTTAATTCTGATAAAACTTGGAGTGTTTGATGTTATATTGGGAATGGATTGGCTATTCAATTATGGAGCGATAATTGATTGCCAAAAGAAATGTGTAAACCTTATGACTCCGTCAAATGTAGTTTTCTATGATAGCAAATCGCCTAGACAAGCGAGGTATCTGATGGTTATGCAGGCCAAGACATTATTGAGTCAGAGATGTGTAGGGTACCTAGCTTACATAGTCGATACTCAAAAGAAGAACGGTGTGAAACTGGAAGAGATACCAGTGGTTAGGGATTTTGTGGACGTGTTTCCAGATAATTTGCCAGGATTTCCTCCTGACAGAGAAATCGATTTCATGATCAACTTAGCGCCAGGAACTGCTCTAATATCGAAGGCCCCGTACAGAATGGCTCTGGTAGAGATGAAGGAACTGATGGTACAACTACAAGAACTGTTAGATAAGAAGTATATTTAACCGAGCATATCACCGTGGGGAGCGTCGATGTTATTCGTGAAGAAGAAGGATGGGTCAATGCGTCTTTGCATTGATTATAGGGAATTAAACAAAGTCACTATTAAGAATAAATATCCATTGCCAAGAATAGATGAATTGTTTGATCAATTGAAGGGTGCTAGATACTTCTCAAAAATAGATTTGAGAAGTGGGTATCATCAATTGAAAGTAAAGAAGGAGGATGTACCGAAGACGGCTTTTAGAACTAGGTATGGGCATTACGAGTTTTTGGTAATGTCTTTTGGTTTGACTAATGCCCCTGCAGCATTCATGGATTTGATGAATAGGGTATTTAAACCATTTTTAGACTAGTTTGTGGTGGTATTTATCGATGATATTTTTGTGTACTCCAAATCTCAAGAAGAACACGTGGAACATTTACGTTTGACGCTGGAGACACTAAGAAAAGAAAAGTTGTACGTAAAATTCTCTAAACGCGAATTTTGGATGGAACGTGTACAATTTCTCGGCCATGTAATTGATAAAGATGGGATTTCAGTGGATCCATCAAAAGTCGAAGCTGTGATAAATTGGGAAAAACCAAGAACTCCATCGAAAGTAAGAAGTTTCTTGGGATTGGCAGGTTATTACAGACGGTTTATTCAAGATTTTTCCAAGATTGTCACTCCGTTGACAAATTTGACGAGAAAAGCTGTAAAATTTATTTGGACAAAAAAGTGTGAAGAAAGTTTTAAAGAATTAAAGAAGAAGCTCAGTGTGGCACCTGTGTTGTCATTACCTGATAATACAGGAAACTTTGTGGTGTATAGTGATGCCTCACATAAATGATTAAGTTGTGTTTTTATGTAGAACGGTAAAGTTGCTACGTATGCATCAAGGCAATTAAAAGACTATGAGAAAGGGTATCTGACTCATGATCTAGAGTTGGATGCGGTGGTATTTGCTCTGAAGATATGGAGACACTATCTCTATGGAGAAAAATGTGAGATATACACAGACCATAAAAGTTTGAAGTATATTTTCACACAGAAGGACCTGAACATGCGTCAAAGGAGATGGATGGAATTAATAAAATATTATGATTGCGAGATCTTTTATCATCCAGGCAAAGCAAATGTGGTTGCAGATGCCTTGAGTAGGAAGGGTCGTTAGAAGCTGATGTTGTTAACCAACCAGGAGGAGCTCATTTCAGAAATGGCAAGATTAGAGCTGGAAATAAAATTTCCAAAGGAATCCGATGAACGACTATTCCAGATAGAAGCTAGTCCAACTTTGGTGGACAATGTAAAGAATGCTCAACTACAAGATGAAGAATGCAAAAAAATAAAGGAAAGTATGGTCGATGGTAGTGAGGTGAAATACATGGTTGATACCAAAGGAGTGTTGAGATTTGAGGGATGAATTTGGGTTCCAATAGTACCAGATATTAAAGATGAAATCTTGACAGAGGCTCATAACTCAAGGTATTCGATTCATCCGGGAAGTACGAAAATGTATCAAGATTTGCGTCAACACTATTGGTGGCCAAATATGAAAAGAGACATTGCAGAATGTTTTGCGAAATGCTTGACATGTCAAAGAGTAAAGGCAGAACATCAGAGGCCAAGTGGATTACTTCAACCATTGGAAATACAGAAATGGAAGTGGGATCATATCACAATGGATTTTGTGGTAGGTCTTCCAACGACTCAGAAAGGATACGATGCGATATGGGTGATAGTGGATAGATTAACGAAATCAACATACTTTTTGCCAATAAAGATTAGATTTAATCTCGATCAGTTGGCAAAACTGTACGTCAAGGAGATCGTCTCAAGACATTGAGTTCCAATATCAATTGTATCATACAAAGATCCAAGGTTCACATCAAACTTCTGGAAAAAACTACAAGAATGCATGAGAACATAATTGAAGATGAGTACGGCATATCATTCGCAAACTGATGGTCAAAGCGAATGAACAATCCAGACATTAGAAGATATGCTTAGAGCGTTCATCATTGATTTCAAAGGAAACTAGGATGATCATCTACCGTTGGTAGAATTTGCATACAACAACAGTTACCACGCAAGCATTGGCATGCCGCCTTACGAGGCATTATATGAATGAAATCTGAGAACTCCACTATCTTTGGGATGAAGTTGGTGAGCGTCAAATGTGGGGAATGGAATTGGTGCGATAAGACCATTGAAGTTATCAAACTCATCGAGAAAGGCGATAGATGCTCAAGATAGATAGAAGAAGTATGTTTATCAACACAGACATGATCGTAAATTTGACGTAGGAAATTTCATTTTCTTGAAAGTTTTTCCTTGGAAGGGGAAAATTCGTTTTGGCAAGAAAGAAAAGCTAAGCACAAGGTTTATTGGACCTTTCAAGATACTGCGAAGAGTGGGAGAAGTGGCTTACGAGGTAGCTTTACGTCCAGAATTAGAACATGTGCACAATATTTTTCACGTGTCAGTGTTGCAACTGTATAAACCCGATTAAAAACATGTGATTGAGTATGAACCGTTACAATTCAGTAAAGATTTGTCTTATGAAGAGGTTCCTATCCAGATAGTCGACAGGAAAGAACAAGTGCTCAGGAATAAGGTGATACCTTCTGTGAAGGTGATATGGAAAAACCACAATGTCGAAGAGGCTACATGGGAACTCGAAGATGAAATGATGAAGAACTACCCTGAGTTATTTGTTTAATCTGTGTCTTCGATTCTAGGGACAAAATCTTTGTAAGGAGGGAAGAATGTGATAAATAAATTGTTTGAGTTGTGATTCTGGGGACAAAATCCTTGTAAGGAGGGAAGGATGTAACAATCCAAGATTTTATTATTTGTAATTTAAAATATTTATTAAATTAAATAAATATTTTATTGATGTGGTTGTTGTTAGTAAATATTTGTGAATTAAATTTATTAGATAACATTCTAATTTAATTTAATTTAATAGTTGGAAAGTTGTAAGATAATATGAAATGCTATATTGTTGTTTAAATTTAATAATCGAAAGTGGTTTATTAATTTATTAAATAAAAATTATAATGAGATTATAATTTTGTGTTATTTGGATTAATTGAGAAATTTATTTAGTATGTTGTACTTAGTTTATGTAACTAAGATTTGTTATAGAGATCCAAATAAATAATATGTGATTATAAATTATAGACTAAATTGTTTATTAAAATAAATTAAAGTAGTTTAAATGGATTTGCCCAAACATGGCTTAAAGATATTAAGACTTTAATTTTTAAAGTGTTTTTCAAATAAAGCTTTATGGCTTTTGAATTTTGAATTTTGAATTTTAATTATAATAAATAAAATAAATCAAAATAATAAATAAAATATATTATAAGCGATATCGTTTAAAGGTCAGAATATTTATTATTTTTTTTAATATGCGTATTATGGCTCTATCAGTTTTTATCTTTATGCTTAAGTGTTAGTTGGTTTTACGTGAGTTGGCCTATACTAATACTAAGAAGAGAAAAGAACAGAGAATTTGAGAGAGAGTTTGAGAGTTCTGTGAATTACAAATAAATTCTTGGTGCTTAGCAATGATTATTCAAAGCAAGAAAAGGTATTTTCTATAACCTTGACATTATATACATATGTGTTGTGAGACCCTAAATTTTATGAATAAAGATTTAAATTTCTCAAAATATTTTTTTTAATATTATGGTGTGGATTTGATATAATGTTATAATTGTTGGTAATATTTATAAATTTTGCAAAGTAAGCAAGTTGTTATATAATATTCGATTGGTCGGGGAATATTCTTTTTGTCGAGGAATATCCATACGACTGTACAATCATTGGTGGACCCACAACGGAATTATTATCGGATTGAGAAAATGACAAAAATATTTTTATGAAAATAACGGCGGAAGTTTTACCGTTAAAACTGTTGAACTACTCGGTAGTAAAAGTACAGTAATATGCGTGGTTGCATAGTAGCACACGATATTGATTACTGATGTTGACGTGAGAAGTCACTCAGTTTTGTTCAATTATTGCTACAGTAATTATTGCATAGTATCTCACGTTATTTGATTCAATTATTGTCGATATTTTATATATTATTAAATCAATAATTGAGATGACAGAGTTATTAATATTATTATTTGTAATATTGACAATGTCTAGAAGTTCTGTCAAGGAGAGGTTTGTGTTGGGAGAATGCATATTATGATTTGATGTTTTAATGTATATGCTCATGATTATTTGTAAAGTCCTTTAAGTAATATATGTACAAGGACTTAGTAATAGATCAAATTTGTTAGGTTGATCAAAGCTCTTAATGTGTATCATTCTACAATAGAATGTATAGATAGAATGATCAAAGCTGTTAGGTTGATCTTGAGATGTAATAGATAGGCTTCAAAGAAATCGTAGTGTATCAATCTACTCAACATTGCAGAAGTCAAGGCAGAAATGTAGAGCTTCAAATATCGTAGTGTGCCTGCCTTGAAGGGCCTCTTCGGAAATCGTAGAGTGGTCCCAACGTTTACCGAGCCAACTCAACGATCGTAGCGTGCTCTCGGAAATGTAGAGTTTACAAGTCAATGATCGTATTGTGCTCTCGAAAACATAGAGTTTACTACTCAAACAAGCAAAGATCGTAGTGTGCAAATACTTAAAGAGAAATCGTAGTGCTCTCGGCTGATAGCATTTGACCAGGCACCAAGGCGACAAGTCACCACGATCTGAATCGTAGAGTATCATCTGTCTTGTGTCAGAAAACGTCGAGCCTCATGATTTGTATGGAGATAGGTTCTAACATAAGAGGAATGGATTCTAAACGCTGCAGTACTCACTAGTCCCAAAGTCATAAGAAATATCCTTAATATGCAACAAAGAAGCATATTGAAGAAGCTAAGGAAAGTACCATTGGTAAGGGGGAAAACACCTTTTCAGGTGTTAGGTGAGAAAGCAATCTGCAGTGTTAGTGGGCTAGAATTCAGTTTAGAAGATGTGCAGAAATGTCTTCATCAAAGAACAGAAAAGTTAAACGCATTTAATGCTTCAATGGATGGATCCAACGGATAGTTTTCAAGATCACATATATGCAAATTAAGCAGATGAGAGAGGGGAAAGCAAACATTGAACAAACAACGTGAACAACTCTCAAAGCTCAAATCTATGATCTGAGAAATAGCAAAGCTTGCTCAGCTACTCAGTTCTTTCGAACAAGTGCTTAAACAAGAACTGAGTAGCAATCATCAAGAACTCAACTTCTACCAATCAACTGAAGAAGAGTACCAAGTCTGCTGGACTTGAAGAGTTCTAAGTGAACTGTAAGCGAGCCAAGTCTACTGGACTTGAAGAGTTCAAGAGTGAACTAAGAAGTTCCTAGACTGCTGGTCTAGAAGGAATTTGTGTGATTCAGAAGTTGTAAAAGACATCCTTAGTGGATTTCTTACTCGTTGAGTAGAAGAGTGGACTAGGAGCTTTAAGTGCTCTGAACCACTTAAAAGGACTGTGTCATTTACATTCATACTATAACTGCTATATCTTCCATAACTGCTATAACTGCCTCACTCTCATAACTCCACTACTTTGCAAAAGAGATTAAAATAAACATAAATTCCGCTAAGTTTTAATCATCATTAACTAACAAGTTTAAAACAAAATGTTTTTTTAAATATCTATTCAACCCCCCCCCCCCTTCTAGATAACTATTGCGCCTACTAGGAACTAACAATTGGTATCAAAGCAGGTTCTATTATACAGCTTACAAGCTTTAGTAGATCCAATGGCACACGTACTAAGCGAATCTAGGACTGGAGGAGGCAGGAAGCCACCAATGTGTAATAAGGATAAATTTACAAACTGGAAAGTCAGGATGCAAGTATACATGGACTCAATAGATGAAGATCTATTTGAGACCATTTAGAATGGGCCCTATGTTCTAACAAAGCTTGAACCAACCACTGACGATCCAAACAGAATACAAATCAAGGTTAAAGAAGAATGGACAGACAACGAGAAGTGAGTTGTCCAACTTGATAAAAAGGCAAATAACATCCTGTTCTAATCCTTAGAAGACAATTTGTTCGAAAACGTTGTCAACATCAAAATAGCTAAGGATGTTTGGGAAGCACTGCTGATCATGCACGAAGGAACTGAAGAAGTTAGAGAAAATAAACAATCACTCCTGACACAGCAGTATGAGATATTTACTCATGTTCAAGGAGAAAACGTAACCGCCACCTATAAGAGATTCAACGTTCTGCTCAACTCTCTACGAGCATATGAGAAGATCTATCCTAACAAAGATCTGATCATAAAGTTCATGAGAGCCCTACCGAGTAGGTGGGATGCCAAAACCACTGCTATAAGAGAATCAAAAAATCTTCACGAGATGACAGTTCAAAGCTATATGGCAATCTCTTGACATACGAACTGGAGCTGACTCAACGAGATGAAACCTTATCAGAAGGAAGAAGGAAGGATAAGGGTGTTGCTCTCAAGGCAACTGAAGGTACATCAAAGGTCAACACTGAGATTGACTCTGATTATGATGAGGACGATGATGAAGACCTTGCTATGCTGGTAAAAAGACTAAGAAGGTTCATGCGTCAAGGCAAACCCAGCAAGCCAAAGAAGGTCATCAATTATAGCAGCCAGGAACAAATGAATGATCTATGCTACAACTGCAAGAAGCCTGGCCACTTCATTGCCAACTGCAACAAACCTCTCAGAGAAGAACTAAAGAAGAAATCACATGCAAAGAAGGAATACAAAGGAAACAAAAGGCCTCAGAAGAGAGACAAATGCCTGGTAGCTGGAGGATCATGGAGTGATTCAGACAATGACTCCAATCCTGACTTCGGAGATGATGAAGAACCACAAATGGATAATCTGTGCCTAATGGCCAAACATGCAAAGGAAAAACAAAACTTCAACATACATGATGTAAGTCTCGATGAGGTATTTGACTTCAACTCACCTGATGTAGACATAAATGTTTTAAGAACTGCACTGCAAGGCATAACCACTGATCTACATCAATACATGAAGTGGTTCAGAGTTTTGTCTAAGGATCATTCACTTCTTCAAGAGGAGAAGAAGAAATTTCAAGAAGAGCTTGAAACAACCCTTATAAGTACTAACCTTCTCTCCAAGCTTGAGGCTGAGAATGAGATCTTAAAACAGACAAATAAACTCAATGCACAAAGAGAGTCTAATCTAACCTCTAAAATTGAGGATCTAGAAAAGACTATCTCTACATGGAACAAATCCTCATCATCCATGGACTCCCTGCTCTCTAGTCAGAGAAGTACATTCGACAGAACAGGCTTAGGCTTTGGGGAATCCATCTCAAAGCCATGTGTGGAAAAGACAAAGGAAACTAGCACTAGTAATGCCTCAAGATTTAGTAGAAGCATTACCTTTGTGAAATCTTCACAGAAGGAAGAACCAGTTCAACCCTGTTCTACTGTTTCCATTCACACTCAAAGGAGTAAGGGATCCCATGTTGTCCTGGGCTTCATAAAAGAGAAGAGTAACCTAACCTCTACTCACCAACCTCGAAGAATCGTAGAGTCAAGCAAGACCAACTCTACGAATCAACTGGGAAGGTACATAAGAGGTAAGGCACACTCATCACTATTTATGAAATCCAAGGACACGTGGAAGGATGAGAATTAGTTTAACAGAAGGACAACTAAAGAACCACACAAGTCCAAATGGAGGATGAATCATCATACACACACATGCATGCATCATACTAGATGTTTTATATGTAATAAATATGGTCACAAGGCTGCCAAGTGTTATTATAATTCCATATATGTAAGACCCAAGATTAAACAAATTTGGGTCCCCAAAGGCACTAACAAAGAAGGACCCATGCAAATATGGGTACCAAAATGAAGATTCGATGTTTTGACAGGAAAAGAGCTCCACGATCACTACATGGTATCTGGACAGTGGATGCTCAAGGCACATGATCGGGAACAAAGCCCTTCTATCTAACTACATAGACAAGGAGGGTCCCTCAGTCATCTTTGGAGACAACGGCTTGGGAAAGACAAGAGGATGTGGCTCTGCTGGCAAATGGTGCAGTATCGTTCAACAAAGTAGCATATGTGGAAGGTCTCCAACACAACCTTCTAAGCATCAGTCAACTCTGCGACATGGGTAATCAAGTAATATTCCTCAACAACCAATGTCAAGTTAGAGATTTGAAGACATCTACTGCAAAGCTAACCGGGACAAGAGAAGGAAATGTCTACACAGTGAATCTTGGTCAACTAAGCTCAGACGAGACAATATGTTTTCTGGCAAAAGCATCTGAAGAAATGAGCTGGCTATGGCATGGTTGTCTCACTTAAACTACAAAAGCATGTCCAAACTGGCATCAATAGATCTCGTTGCTGGCCTACCTAAGTTCAATTTCGTAAAAGAAAGGTCATGCAATGCCTGTCAGCTTAGAAAGCAAACCAGAAGCTCATTCAAGAACAAAACTGCCAACTCTATCGATAAGCCCCTGCAGTTGCTCCACGTGGATCTATTTGGGCCAATTCCAACAACTAGTCTTGGAGGAAAAAGATACTCTCTAGTTATAGTCGACGACTACACCAGATTCACATGGGTATTCTTCCTAACTTCAAAGGATGAAATGAGCTCCCATTTAATCAAAATGTTCAAGCTGGTGATGAATGAGAAAGGAGACAAAATCAAGGCCATAAGGAGTGATCATGGAGAGAATTGACTTCGAGAAATGACCCGATTTTGCCATGAACAATGGCATCAGTCATAACTTTTCAGCTCCACGAACTCCTCAACAAAATGGAGTAGCTGAAAGAAAGAACAGAACCTTGATAGAGGTTGTAAGAACTCTACTAGCAACTCATCTGCCTGAATACTTCTGGGCAGAAGCTGCCAACACTGCATGCTACACTCAGAATAGATCGCTAATGGAAAGGAAGAAAGCCAAGTGTCAGCTACTTTCATGTTTTTGGCTGTGCATGATACATTCTCAACAATGGAAAGCAGTACCTGACAAAATTTTAGCCCAAGTCAGACGAAGGAATCTTTCTTGGATATGCCACAGACAGTAAGGCTTACAGAGTGTTCAATAAGAAGACATTGAGTGTTGAAGTCTCGATTCATATCATCTTCGATGAAACAAACTTTGACAACACAGTGCTTCAAGACACTACAACCGATAGTGCAAACACTATGAATGAAATCGTCGAGCCCAACACTACGATCGTAGTGCCAGATAGTGAAATCGTTGAGCAACAAAATGAGATTGTAGAGAGGTCTATGTAAGACAATGAACCTCCACACCAAGAAGAAGACATAGACCTTGAAGACTTAAGACAAGAAGGCATCAGGACAGATGTCCTAACCGGTAACAGATGGGCCAGATATCACACTTAGGATCTGATAATTGGAGATCCAAGTGCTAGAGTCAAAATAAAAGTTGGCACCCAAAATGAGTGCTTTTATCTAAGCTTCCTATAACAAATAGAACCAAAGATGATAGAGGATGTTATGGAAGACTCCAGTTGGATAGAAGCCATGCAGGAAGAACTCAACCAATTTGAACGAAGCAAGGTATAGAGATTGGTACCAAGACCAAAGAGTCATCCTGTCATTGGAACCAAGTGGGTCTTCAGAAACAAAATGGATGAAGATGGAGTTATAACCAGGAACAAGGCAAGATTAGTGTCAAAGGGCTACTCTCAAGAAGAAGGCATTGACTGCGATGAGACATTTGCACCTGTTGCCAGACTAGAAGCCATCAGAATATCTTGCCTTTGCTGCTCACATGAAGTTCAAAGTCTTTCAGATGGATGTCAAAAGTGCATTTCTAAATGGAGAACTCCAAGAAGAAGTCTATGTAGAGCAACCTCCAGGTTTCATCAATCCATCTCTTTCCAATTATGTTTATAGATTAGACAAAGCCTTATATGGACTTAAACAAGCACCTAGAAGCATGGTATGAAACACTAACTAACTTCTTAATTGAAAATGGGTTCACTAGAGGTAGAGTAGATACCACACTGTTTCTTAGAAAGCATAAAGACAAAGTCTTATTAGTTCAAATATATGTTGATGATATTATTTTTGGTTATACTGACGAAAAGTTATGCAAGAGATTTTCTAAGCTAATACAGAGCAAGTTTGAAATGAGCATGATGGGTGAGCTGAATTTCTTCCTTGGACTGCAAGTAAAGCAGACTAATGAAAGAATTTTTATAAACCAAGCCAAGTACATCAAAGACTTACTCAAGAAGTATGGCCTGGAATCAGCCTCTCCAATGAAAATACCAATTGCTCCTGCAACCAAGCTTGACAAAGATGAAAAAGGTAAAAGTATTGATATAACTCAATCTGAGAGGTATGATAGGTTCTCTTTTATATCTAAGCAAGAGCCGGACATAATGTTTGCAACATGCATATGTCTTTAGATTTCGTGCTAACCCTAAGGAGTCACATTTATCTCTTTGTAAAGAGGATCGTAACATTTCGAATTTTAAATTATAATATTAAATATTTATTGAATTATATAAGTATTTAATGGATATGTTTATTGTTGATTAAATAATTGTTCAATTTGATTTGATTTAGTTAATTATTTGTTAAGTAAATAATTAAGGAGTTAAGAAAATAAATTGTGATGAGATTATATACTAATTTAATTTAATAATTAAATTAGAGAGCTTATAATGATTAAATAAATTATAATATTTTAATTGGAATTTGTAATTAAAATAAGGTGTTAGTTAGTTAAATAAAATTATAATTATAAAGGAAATTATAATTATGTGGTAATGATTTGTGTGTTAAAGTAATTTAATAGATTAGTATTAGAATTTATTAAATAGATTATTAAAATATAATAAATAGAAGTGTGAAAAATAACCTTACTATAAAGGAGTTATTAAAATAAATTAAAGGAGTTTAATTTTAGTTTTGGCCAGACAAGTCTTAATGCATATTTAGTCTTTAATCTAATGGTGTTTTACCAAACAAGGTATAGAGATTAATTGATTTATTTTAATTAGGTTTACCAAACAAGGTGTATGGTTTAAAGGGTTATTTTTATTAGCATAGCCAAAAAAGCCTTATGGCTTTTGAATTTTAAAACTAAGATAACTGATATCAGTTATCTCTATATTAATATTATATATTTAATACATATATTATTACTATATACGTTATATATTACTACGTAAGATAGAGTTAGGAGAAGAAAAACTCAGAAAAAGAAAAAGGAAGAGAAGAAGAAAAATTGAGAGAATCCTAGAAGGTTTTGATAAAGGAATTTGAGGAAAGAGGTATTGTTGATCAAAGGAAGGAAAATCTTCATCATCTAGCATACAAGGTATCATCCATACCTTTTTCCTTAAAAATTTTGTTGTCTTCTTCTTCTTCCAAAAAGTTCTCTGTAAAATATTTGTAAAAGATGAATTGTTGATGTATATAGCTTCCAAAAAGGTTGTTTTCATGCGTTATATATGAGTATAGATAAATTACTTCATGTATGTATGCATTTTGTGAAAGAAAATATATTACAGTGAGTTCATATGAATATATATATGACTATGGCTTAGTTTAAAGTAAAATTAAGGATTTATTGGTTGTTTAAATTATAATTTGACTATTGAATTTGTAAGAGGATGAATAAACATAAACATGAAATGTTGAATTGACTGTTTTGATTGAAAAACAAAGTTACAGTGATGATTTTTATTAAAAATGTCAAAAATAGAGTTTTTATCAAAAACAGTAAAATTGGGTGTTGTAGAGTTGATTTTTATGTTATTATATGAGTAAAAACATGTTAAGAGTATTGAAATTATGTTTACATGAAGTCTCTATATGTATTACATGTTAATTAGTTTGTTAGATTGGAGCTTGTAGGCCAATTTGGCTTTTTATTATCTTTTATTTTAGAAATTTCGCCGCATATGCGTGGCCCATCAATGTAAGTTTCACCGCATATGACTTGTGGCGCCATGTCTTTAACGCCAATCGTTGGCCTATGTCTTTTGTGTGATGCCATTTCAGTTACAAATAAGAAGAACCACCAGATGATGTAAAGCGTGGCCATGATGCGATGAGTTAGCAGAATGTTCTGACAGTTTTATTTAATTACACAAAGTCTAAAAATAAATGTTATGTGATAATAATAGGACTATTAAATTATGATTTCAGTGGTATTAAACTAAGAATGAGCATGTTATTAAGGGTTAACTACTATTAGTATTAACGTAATTCGATTATGTAAATTGAAAATCAAACCTACATGTTGTATATACTTGTTTATATATATAAAATGTTGGTAGGGACTAATTATGTCATGATGACATATATATAGGGTATTGAGATTCAAGTTGTAAGGTTTAGCTTGTGCTCAAGGCAAGTTTTCTAACCCTAAAACTTCGTTGTGGAAGTTTAATTTCGTTGAGTACGTTATTACTTTTAAATTCAATTACAATTTCGCAAGTTGCTAACTCTACACTTTCGTAGAGCTAGATTGTCTATTATTGAGTAAGTTCTTATATCTAGTTGTTCATGATGATTCAAGTATTCTAAATCCTATATTTTTAATATTGAGCAAGTTTCTTTAATATGTAACTTGTTATTTAGCAAGCGAGTCGATATATTCTAGTGTTGAACAACTTTATCGTTCAAATTACTATTCAATATGCATGTTTAGTATCCAATTCTCAATAATCTTGACTTAATATTGTTCAAGCAAATTATGTTATGGTTATTCAATATTTATGCTATTAGATTATTCCTAAAGCATGATGTTAATTTACAAATGTCGATTCAGTTATGATTATTCTATAGCATACAGTTAGTTCTTTTGTATTTAACTAATCCTTAGTTGATGACCGTTGAATTCTAAATTTCCTTGTAATGTATCCAAACCAAACCTACTTTGGTGTGGACTTGTATTCTAAATACTGAGATTAACAACTCTTTTATTAGAGGTTTACGCTTATCGCTGAAATGGTTGTGCACAATACATTGTACGAAAGGCTGATCCCCTAAGTACGTGGAGTCCTTATAGTCTTATGACTGTTAAAGTTAAAGTTGAAAGATTACTTATAACTGTGGACATGATTCGTGGTCATTAGACCCTCAGTAGTATGTTTCAGAACATTAATAGGACATATCATTCAATTCTATTGAGTCTATTTCTGGTGTTGTAATGCTGTAAAGTTATTCATTCTTCTTCAAGTGAGCTTTGTTTGCTCACTCTTGCATATTTATACACTTATTGCGACTAAGGTTGAGAAGGTCGATGAACTACCACTAGCATGAAGGAAAGGGAAAAATGTACAAGTGATGAAGACTTGTAATTTTATTTTTATCATTATGATAATACACTTTTTAAATATGATGTGATGTGATAAATTTTAAATTCTGCATTTGAATGATTGTAATTAAAGGTTAGATAACCTGAGAGATTTTTATTAAATGTAATCCTGTATGGGCAGGTTCTTATTATTCAATTTTATTATGATTGGGTAGTTAGTAATGAATGTTTTGATTAAGTGAACACCAAATCTTGCGGAAATGAAATACCAGGATTTGGGGGTGTCACAAGTGGGTATCAAAGCCTTAGTTTATGAACCTTTAGGTGGGGAAAAGCCTTAGGAAGTAACCTTTGAAAAGATAGTGGTTATTAACTCTTATCGAGTTTTAAGGAAGAAGTAATAAAATACTTATGTGCTTATGTGTTTATAACTTATGTGCTCATGAGAGTCGAGTAGTAATGATTAATAATTAAAACTTCAAATTTTGTTGTCAGGATGACTAATGTCAGAGAATCCAGTCAGGCTAGGGAGGGAGGACCTCAGATACCTATAGAAGAGGAGCCTCGCGACATTTGAATAGTTTAGGAACCACTCTTGCCACGAAGTCGCCCCCTTGGTCGCATGATAGTTGAAGATGAGGATGACGACGTGGAGACGGATGAGGAGGATCCCGTTGAGTTGCCACACGAGGATGAGGATGACGAGGACGAGGAGGAAGAGACTCCATTAACCTCGATGGCTGCTCGTATTTACGATGAAGCCTACGACCGTAACGTGGAACTTCAAGATACAGTTGAGGAGTTGCAGGAGATAGTAGCTGAACAACAGACCGCAATGACACAAAAAGATGGTGAGATCTAGGATTGTGAGGAACGACTGACAAATGTCGAGGAGAAACTAGTGCAGACTGAAGGAGAAAAAGAACAACCGATCGAAGTGGTCGTTGAACTGAAGAACAAGCTGAGAGAAGAAGCTACTAAGAGGGCATGAACTGAAGGTGCCTACGACGAAGCTTTTCAACGAACCAGAATAGCGATGAAAAGCAGCCTTGATCAAAGAGGATGAAGATGGAAGAGATGGATAAAGTATTTAACACCACGATTAATCGAGCTCAAGATTGGGTCATGGGATATCCTATTCAGTTCGAGACGCTGCCATCATATGTATTAGATCGCAGAACAATGTTCTGAGTCATGGAGAAAGAACGTAGTAAGGCTAAGCAGTATCTTAGTAGAACATCGTAGTTGTTGTACGATGAATAAAATGTTAAATAAATTATAAATCCCAAGTGTTATGCAACCTATGGGATATGACGATGATGTTGTCCTGAAACTTTTGTAGTTCAGGGAAGTAATGTAAATAACATTGATGCTATTATTTTATGTTTTCAAAGAGATTATGAATAAATAAAAGTTTTTACTTTATTCAGAGTGTTATGTGTTATGTGGTTATTTCTTTGTGGAGGCAAGTTAAGTAGAAATTACTTAAAAGAATTGAATAATAATCTAATGAATGTATTTTTATCAGAAAATGCCTCCCGGACGTCAACCACCATGACAGAGAACCACGGAAGGAACAAATAACGACAATGTTTATGGTAACCCCGTTCAACAACTAGTGACGCTACTGACAGGAGCGTTGCAGAATCAACCACAAAACCAAGAAATAACATTTAAGGATTTCAAGGCGGTTGGACCACCTGAATTCTGTGGGTCCATGAATCCAGTCAAAGCACAGACCTGGATTATGGAGATAAAAAAAGTGTTTGATGTCGCTAGGGTAAGGAAGATCGGAAAGGCGCTTTCCATGCAACATTCATGTTGAAAGCGAGAGGCTAATTATTGGTGGCGGGCCAATAAAACTCGTGAAGGGCGAGGGTGATGACACAGGATAGGTTTAAGAAAATATTCTTGAGGCCTATTTCGAAGAGTGAAGAAGAGTCGACTAGAAGTACAATTTACGGAATTAAAGCGATGAGCGATGATCATATATCTCAGGTATGCCGCTAAATTCAATGAATTAGCAAGGTTTGCGCCATATCAAGTCAATCTGAGACGACTTGAGGCAAAGAGGTTTGAAGCGGGGACTAAAGCCTGGTTATCTGATGAGGGTTTCCCTATTTTGATTAAAGATTTTCATGGCGGTGATGGAGAAAGCAATACTCGCTGAAGGTGGAGGTGAGGAAGTGACAAAGTTCAATCTGGAACAGAAATAGAAAAAGAATGAGGTGGAAATTAAGAATGGAAATGGTAGTAGTGGAAATGGCAACAACAACAACAACTTGAAGAGGAAGTGGAATGGGAGCATGGGTGCTGGAAACCAGCAGGGTAACCAGAAAAACAAAAAGTTTGAAGCGTGTGCGCCATGCGGGAAATTTCACAAGGGTGCGTGCTTGATGGGGAAACGAGTATGCTTCAATTGTGGCCAGGAGGGTCACATCACCCCAAATTGCACTCAACTTAAGAAGAACATGTGCTTCACGTGCGGATCTAAGGATCACTTTGCTCGTGAATGCCCTAAGAAGAAGGATGGATTGATAACCAGAAGCAATGGAGGTAACAGTGGAGGTACTTGGGCCATTACAGGACCTGCAGCATCAAACAAACCCACAACTAGAACCTTCAACATGACTATGCAAGATGTTGTGCAATCAAAAGATGTCGTGTCAGGTATTATCCCTATCAATGATATAGATGCTTATGTATTATTTGATTCGGATGCTACTTGTTCGTTTATATCTGATGAATTTGCTAAGAGGTTAGGAGTGCCTAGTGATGAACTAAATTTTTCTTTGAACATAGAAATTGCGAATAAAGAAGAAATCCTTGTTAGATTCGTATACAAGAATTGTAGGGTGAACATTAAGGAAAATATCTTTATTGTAGATTTGATTCCGATTAGACTTGGAGAGTTTGATGTTATTTTGGGAGTGGATTGGCTGTTCAAGTATGGAGCGGTAATTGATTTCCCAAAGAAGTGTGTTAACCTTATGACTCCGTCAAAGGTAGTATTCTATGGTAGCAAGTCGCCTAGACAAATGAAATGTCTGACGATTATGCAGGCCAAGAAATTGTTGAGTCAAGGTTGTGTGGGCTATTTAGCTTACATAGTCGATACCCAGAAGAAGAATGTAAAACTAGAAGAAATACCAGTAGTGAGGGAATTCGAGGACGTGTTTCCAAAGGATTTGCCAGGACTTTCGCCTGACAGAGAAATTGAGTTCGTGATCGACTTGGCGTCGGGAACAACACCAATATCAAAGGCCCCATACAGAATGGCTCCGGTTGAAATGAAGGAACTGATGGTACAGTTACAAGAGTTGCTAGACAAGAAGTATATTCAACCAAGTGTATCACCGTGGGGAGCGCCGGTATTATTCGTGAAAATGAAGGATGGGTCGATGCGTCTTTGCATCGATTATAGAGAGTTGAACAAGGTCACTATTAAAAACAAATATCCGTTGCCAAGAATAGATGACTTGTTTGATCAGTTGAAGGGTGTTAAATACTTCTCAAAAATTGATTTGAGAAGTGGGTAAAATCAATTGAAAGTGAGGAAGGAGGATATACTTAGAACGACATTCAGAACTCGGTACGGACATTACGAGTTTCTGGTGATGTATTTTGGTTTGACTAATGTCCCTACTGCATTCATGGATTTGATGAATAGGGTATTTAAACAATTTTTAGACAAGTTTGTTGTAGTATTTATCGATGACATTCTGGTGTATTCCAAAACTCAAGAAGAACACGTGGAACATTTACGTTTGACATTGGAGACACTAAGAAAGGAAAAGTTGTACGCGAAATTCTCTAAGTGCGAATTTTGGCTCGATCGTGTACAATTTTTGGGTCATGTGATTGACAAAGAATGAATTTCAGTGGATCCATCGAAAGTGGATGCTGTAATCAATTGGGAACAACCAAGGACACCTTCGGAGGTGAGGAGTTTCTTGGGACTGGCCAGTTATTACAAATGATTCATTCAAGACTTTTCCAAGATAGCCACTCCGTTAACAAATTTAACAAGAAAGGCTGTAAAATTTATTTGGACGGAGAAGTGTGAAGAAAGTTTTCAAGATTTGAAGAAAAAGTTCAGTATGGCACTTGTGTTGGCATTACTAGATAATACAGGAAACTTTGTGGTGTATAGTGATGCCTCACACAAAGGGTTGGGTTGTGTTCTTATGCAAAACGACAAAGTTATTGCATATGCATCAAGACAACTGAAGGATTATGAGAAAGGGTATCCGACTCAATATTTGGAATTGGCTGCAGTAGTATTTGCTCTCAAGATATGGAGACACTATCTGTATGGAGGGAAATGTGAAATCTACATAGACCATAAAAGTCTGAAGTATATTTTCACACAGAAGGACCTGAATATGCGAAAAAGAAGATGGATGTAATTGATAAAGGATTACGATTGTGAGATCTTTTATCACCCGTGCAAAGCGAATGTGGTTGCAGATGCTTTAAGCAAGAAAGGTCGGGAAAAATAATGCTAATAACAACTTAGGAGGAGCTCATTTCAGCAATGACAAAACTGGAATTAGAAATCAAATTTCCAAAATAATCTGACTAACAACTATTCCACATAGAAGATGGTCCAACTTTAGTGGACAAAGTGAAGAATGCTCAACTACAAGATGAAGAGTGTGGGAAAATAAAAGATAATCTGGTTGAGGGTAGTGATGTAAAACACAAGATTGATACCGAAGGATTACTACGATTCGAGGGAAGAATTTGGGTTCTAGCAGTGCCAGAGCTTAAAGACGAAATTTTGACCGAAGCACACAACACAAGATATTCGATTCATCCAGGAAGTACAAAGATGTATCAAGATTTGCGGCGACATTTTTAGTGGCCAAATATGAAAAGAAATGTTGCCGAATGTGTGGCTAAATTCTTGACATGTTAAAGAGTCAAGGTTGAACATCAAAGACCAAGCGGATTACTTCAACCGTTGGAAATAGCAGAATAGAAGTGGGAACACACCACAATTGATTTTGTGGTGGGTCTTCCAACTACTCAAAAAGGTTACGATGCGATATGGGTAATAGTGGACAGATTGACAAAATCTGCACACTTTTTGCCAATAAAGATTAGATTTGATCTTAATCAGCTAGCGAAACTGTACGTTAAAGAGATCGTGTCAAGACATGGAGTTCCAGTGTCAATTATTCCAGACAGAGATCCAAGGTTCACATCAAACTTCTGGAAGAGACTACAAGAATGTATGGGAACACAGTTGCGAATGAGTACAACATACCATCGACAAACCGACGGACAAAGCGAACGAACAATCCAAACATTGGAGGATATGCTGAGAGAATGCGTCATGGATTTCAAAGGAAACTGGGAAGAACATTTACCGTTGATGGAATTCGCCTACAACAACAGTTACCATGCAAGCATCGGTATGCCGCCTTACGAGGCATTATACGGCATGAAGTGCAAAACTCCACATCTTTGGGATGAAGTCGGTGAGCGCAATTTATTCTGACGAAGCTGTAGTACAACAAACTGCTGAGGTTGTCAAACTCATCAGGACAAGATTGGTAGCAGCTCAAGACAGACAGAAAAGGTATGTTGATCAACACATACAAGATCGTGCATTCAACGTAGGAACTTTTGTATTCCTAAACGTTTCTCCTTGGAAGGGGAAAATTCATTTCGGTAAAAAGGGAAAGCTAAACCCGAGGTTTATTGGACCCTTTGAAGTGCTGTGAAGAGTGGGAGAAGTGGCTTACGAGGTAGCTCTACCTCCAAAATTGGAAAACATTCACAATGTTTTTCACATTTTGATGTTACGACCGTATAAACCTGATTACAAGCACGTGATCGAGTACGAACCATTCTGATTTGATAAAGACTTGTCCTATGAAGAGATTCCTATCCGGATAGTTGGCGAGGGAAAGCGCAGGTGCTCGGGAATAAAGTTATACCTTACATGAAGGTGATTTGGAGGAACCACAACGCTGAAGAAGCTACGTGGGAACTCGAGGATAAAATGATGAAAGATTACCCTGAGTTATTTGTTTGATCTGTGTCTTCAATTCTGGGGACAAAATCCTTGTAAGTAGGGAAGAATGTAACGAATGTATTATTTGAGTTGTGATTCTGAGGACAGAATCCTTGTATGGAGGGAATGATGTAACATTCCAGAATTTTAAATTATAATATTAAATATTTATTGAATTATATGAGTATTTAATGGATATGTTTATTGTTGATTAAATAATTGTTCAATTTGATTTGATTTGATTTAGTTAATTATTTGTTAAGTAAATAATTAAGAAGTTAAGAAAATAAATTGTGATGAGATTATATACTAATTTAATTTAATAATTAAATTAGAGAGCTTATAATGATTAAATAAATTATAATATTTTAATTGAAATTTGTAATTAAAATAAGGTGTTAGTTGGTTAAATAAAATTATAATTATAAAGGAAATTATAATTATGTGGTAATGATTTGTGTGTTAAAGTAATTTAATAGATTAGTATTAGAATTTATTAAATAGATTATTTAAACATAATTAAATAGAAGTGTGATAAATAACCTTACTATAAAGGAGTTATTAAAATAAATTAAAGGAGTTTAATTTAGTTTTGGCCAAACAAGTCTTAATGCATATTAAGTCTTTAATCTAATGGTGTTTTACCAAACAAGGTATAGAGATTAATTGATTTATTTTAATTAGGTTTACCAAACAAGGTGTAAGGTTTAAAGGGTTATTTTTATTAGCATAGCCAAACAATCCTTATGGCTTTTGAATTTTAAAACTTAGATAACTAATATCAGTTATCTCTATATTAATATTAAATATTTAATACATATATTATTACTATATACTTTATATTTTACTACGTAAGATAGAGTTAGGAGAAGAAAAACTCAGAAGAAGAAAAAAGAAGAGAAGAAGAAAAGTTGAGAGAAAATTGAGAGAATCCTAGAAGGTTTTGATAAAGGAATTTGAGGAAAGAGGTATTGTTGATCAAAGGAAGGAAAATCTTCATCATTTAGCATACAAGGTATCATCCAAACCTTTTTTCTTAAAAATTTTGTTATCTTCTTCTTCTTCCAAAAAGTTCTCTGTAAAATATTTGTAAAAGATGAATTGTTGATGTATATAGCTTTGTATGATAATTGTTTGTTAAAAGATTGTTTTCATGCATTATATATGAGTATAGATAAATTACTTCATTTATGTATGTATTTTGTGAAAGAAAATATATTACAATGAGTTCATATTATATATATATATATATATATATATATATATATATATATATATATGAATATGGCCTAGTTTAAAGTAAAATTAAGGATTTATTTGTTGTTTAAATTATAATTTGACTATTGAATTTGTAAGAGGATGAATAAACATAAACATGATATGTTGAATTGACTGTTTTGATTGAAAAACAAAGTTACAGTGATGATTTTTATTAAAAATGTAAAAAATGGAGATTTTATCAAAAATAGTGAAATTGGGTGTTGTAGAGTTGATGTTTATGTTATTATATGAGTAAAAACATGTTAAAAGTATTGAAATTATGTTTACATGAAGTCTCTGTATGTATTACATGTTAATTTGTTTGTTAGATTGGAGCTTGTAGGCCAATTTGGCTTTTTGTTATCTTTGTTAGGGACTGGTGGTCGTAGAAATGCTGGAGTTTACTGCATGTACTTGTACCAAAGATGATATGTGAGACCCCAGATTTTATGAATAAATATATAATTTTCTCGAAATAATTTTTTTAAATATTATGGTGTAGATTTGATATAATGTTATAGTTGTGGGTAATATTTATAAATTTTGCAAAGTAAGCAAGTTGTTATATAATATTCGATTGATTGGGAATATTCTTTTTTGTCGGGGAATATCCAAATGCGACAAGACAATCATTAGTGGACCCATGCAACGGAATTATTATCGGATTGAGAAAATGACAAAAATATTTTATGAGAATAACAACGCGGAAAATTTTACCGAATTAAAGCTGTTGAACTACTCGAGTAGTAAAATTACGATGTCTGGCGTGGTTGCATAGTAGCACACGGTATTGATTATTGATATTTCGTGATAAGTCACTCGGTTTTATTTTATTAGTATTATTAATGTAATAAAAGCAGAAAAGTTTTTTATATAAAACAAAATACTTTTATAAGGTTATTCTATAAATAGAATATAATATATTCTATTATGCATAGTGTTTGGCATAGTAAATTTTTTTTATATAAAACATAATACTTTTATAAAGTTATTTTATAAATAGAATATATTATATTTTATTATGCATAATTTTGCATATTTCTGCATAGTGTTTTGCATAGTAAAATCTTTTTATATAAAATATAATACTTTTATAAAGTTATTCGTTTTATTAGATTATAAATAGAATATATTATATTTTATTTAAAAGATTTTTCTTTAAATATGGATCGTCCAGATTAAAAGTAAATTAATCTGGACCGTTCATGAATTAGTTCTTATCGATCCATTCTTACATAAATGAAGCTCATTCATTCATTATTTCTTACGAATTCACTGAAACTCTAGAGAGAGAAACTATATAGAGAGTTCTTCTATAATCTTGAGCATATTTCTTTAGAGTTTATGAAAGTTTTGAGCGTAATACAAGTTTTCTTCGAGTATATCCTCGCCCTATAAGTCGAAATACTCTTCTTTTGCGGTAAGGGATATTATTTGTTGTACTCGTAAGGGGTATTCTTTCTTTCTTATTCGTGAAGAGAACTTCTGTTATTCCATTCTTTATTATTACATTGGAATAACTTTTGTATCTGTGGGATACCTTATACTTGGTGAAATTCTTGTGTTATTCCATTCTTATTATTATACATTGGAATAACTTTGTTTATCAAAATACCGCATAAACATGGTGAAATTCTTCTAATATTCCGTTCTTTATTATTTCGAGAATATCACATACATGCATTTCTGTTGGACTGGTTCCATTATTTATTATTCTATCGGAATATCACATGCATGCGTTTCTGGTGGGACTGGTTCCATTATTTATTATTACGCCGGAATATCACATGCATGCGCATTATCTGGCGGACTGGTTCTATTATTTATTATTCTATTGGAATAACTCGTATGCGTGCGGTTTATCGCATGCATGGTGAATTCTTACATTATTCCATTCTTTATTATTACATTGGAATACTTTTCATCGATGTGGATTTCCACATGCATGGTGAACGACCTTTCGTATTCATTTCTTATTAAATTATGGAAATGAGCTGTCTACATGGATTACCGCATGGCGGGTGAAAATCCATTGCAGTTTCATATATCCTATGATACTATTTTGGTTAAAGTTTTGGCTTCTATACTCCATGAAATTAGTGGAATATCCTTGATATTTGCCTTCATCCAGTATCTTTTCATGGAAATATTCTTCTGAGCTTTCTTGAATTTTACTCCACAAAGCAGTATCATGTTGACAATTTGGACGTTATTGGTTCCTGGATAAATTAATTCTTGAACTTGTTTTATTGAATTATTATGTCAGTTTCATCATCCTCATGTTTATATTATGTTGAAAGTCATACGTGGCACGTAATGCATAGATGGACTTGGTATGATTATGACGAGAGGATTATTCGGTATAATCATGGTAGTAATATTACAAATGATGTGGAAAAAGTCCTCATTGGCCCGTAGTGCATTGATGGACAGTTTTTGGTATAATTATGGCTATGGATTCTCTTCGGCCAAGGGTGCAAAGATGAATTGTTTTATGGCATGATCAGAATCGTTGATGAAAACACGATTATCTTTGTCCCGTAGTGCATGGATAATTCGTGGTCGTGATACTAAAGAATATCCTTGGCTTGTAGTGCAGGGATGATTTGATGATGTGGATTATTTATTGAGCTGAGTCTCAGCGATAAAAGTGATGAAAAACCTTTTAAATCATAGAAGATAATAGATTTTATTCTCTACTTGACTCTTCTAATGGATTACTTGTTCCGCTGCAGTTAAACTTTGTGTTTGTTATATTGTATCTGTTTAACACTGTTGAAGGCTAACGATAATTTATTCTGCATTATCTTAGTCATAATATTTCTTACTGGGCTAGTTGAGCTCACCCTTTCTTTCATTGTTCTCTTGAGGAAATGAGAAGCGTAGCTGGGACTAGTTGGGGAACAGAGTGATGGTCCTAGATGGTGCATTCGTAGTCCTTACTATTCTGTAAAATAGTGTAATAATAAATGTAATGAGGACTCCATTGAGTGTGGATATTGTCTAGATGACAATATTTGTATTAAAACTTACAACTCTCTTGATGTATATTAAAGATTGTATTTGTATTCTGTACCATGTATTTGGCGACTCAGAATAAGTGATGTATACCTATTTTGGGGGTGTCACAGTTGGTATCAAAGCTTAGGGATATGATCCCTGGCTAGAATGTGAGAATAGAACTAGGAGGGGAGAGATGGGGAATTCCTTCGCTAGTATGACCTACCCAAGTTTATTTGGTATTTAATTGGTCGGTCAGAATATAGGGATAATATGTTACATGTCAATTAACCTTTGTTTTATGGAAGTATCTAAAAATGACATCCGAGAATGTTAAGAATAGGAATGGAGCACAGGAGACTGTTGATTCTCCACAAATCAATAATCAGGACAATGTGCAACAGGATGGCGATAATCCTCCTGTAACAACAACACTGATCAATTGATTGTGAACAAGATGATGCGTTTTAGAGCTTTTTAGAATTCATGCAACATCGGTAATAAGACTCTCCACATTCATAATGCTGGGGAGGAAACAATGGCAACCCACGATTGGTCACCGCTAAGCAATTCAAGGAGCTGGGACCACCGGAGTTTTGGGAAAGCGAGAACCACTTAAAGGCGAGGCGTGGTTAAAGCAGATCACTAAGATATTTGATGTCTTGGGATGCTCAGGAGCAAAAGGTTCCTTTGCCACCTTTATGTTGCGTGAAGAGGCGAGATCCTTTGGTGGGAATCGTAAAAGCGTCCCCTGACTGACACACTCAAGATGTTTTGGGAGTTGTTCCAAGAGCTGTTCAATGACAAATACTTTCCCGAAAGCATTCGTCACATGAAGGAGGTGGAATTTATCAAGTTGGAACAAAACAACATGACTGTGTCGCAGTACGAAGCCAAGTTTGTCGAGTTGTCCCGATTTGCGTCCCACTTAGTTGATAATGAAGAGAGAATGACGCGAATATTTTTAAGAGGTTTGAAGCCGGAGATACGTCAATATCTTATTTCTCATAAACTGTGTTTGTATTCAGATATTGTATATAGGGCTCAGTTAGTGGAGCGCGATAATGAGTCAATGCAACCAAAAGAGAGTAGCCGACAAAATGATAATACTGGTGATAACAACCATCAAAGCGGTGACAATAAGCATGGAGGGAATCAACATGCCATAAATGGTAACCACTTCGGTGGTAATCATGGTCAAAACAATAAGAATGGACATTTCAAGAAGAGAAGGTTCAACAATGGCGTGAAGGCGTTGGCACGACACCGTTTCAAAGGAAGAGAAACGACCATCGGTCGTATGTTTCAAATCTTGGACGGGAGGGACACACAGTCCAAATTATCTGTGACAATCAAAGCGTGTTTTAATTGCGGAAGAGAAGGTCACCTAGCTCGATTTTATTGTATGGTGAAGTCAAGTCCAATTTGGGATAGTGATGCCAAAGGATGTCCCGGACAAGCTAAAAGCTAGGTAGTTTAAGAGAGAGCGTTTTTTTTTTCGTGACAAGGAACCTGAATAAAATTATCACGGGTATGTTAGTCATAAACTCTTGTGAAGTCTATACCGTGTTAGATATTGGTTCTACTTACTCTTTTATTTCACCTAGTTGTGTACAATGTTTAAAGTTAACTCCGGAGAAGTTAGACTTTGATATATCTGTTTAAACTTAGTTGGGAGAAACCTTCGTTACCTCCACTATTTATAAATCTTGTTCAAATCAACACTTTCATGTTACGTGTCGATCTTGTCTCTTTGAAAATACTTTCCTTTGATGCGATTTTAGGAATTGATTGGTTAACTACTCATCATACTTTTCGTAAGGTTGTTAGCTTTCATATTCCTAACCAACCTGTTATCTGAATTCAAGCAACCAAACCACTAAAGTCAATCATTGTCATATCAAGCCGTAAGTAAAGAGCCCGGTCTTTTCGTTTGTTGACTTTCTTATGTGGAATGCACCGAAGCCGGACTTTTCGTAGGCGATGTCGTGAATGCGATGGCAAGTTGATAGGTATCAATGTGACGTCTTATCCAAGTCTTGGATGAGGGTCACGATTTTGAATGATATTTCTATTGTTAATAAATTTCTGACGTATTCTTGAAGACTTCTTAGCCTACCCCTAGAGCGTGAAATCGAATTTTGCATTGACCCTAGTACAAAACCCATTTCTTAAACCCTCAAATATTTCTTTAACTAAAATGAACGTAACATGCGCCAAAGACGTTGACTTGAGCAATTGAAGATTACGATCGTACCATTCAATATCATCGTGGAATACGAACGTGGTAGCTGATGCGTTGAGTAGAAGACCGTATGCGGTTACAAGTGCGTATATATGAACCCACGTGAAGATAATGAATATACGAGTAGAATCGACTTTAATCGATAAAGTTAAAGCTGCTCAAGCTACATACCCGGAGCTGATGAATGTGAAGAATTAAGAAGGTTCAAGAGGGCGTTATTCTAGAAGCAAGAATCGATGAAGAGAAGAAATCTCAACCCTCGATTTAATTGACCCATTAGAAATCGTCGATCGAGTAGGAACTGTGGCTTATAGTCTCGTTTTACCTCCAAGTATGTCGCGTACTCATAACGTTTTTAACGTATCGATGTTACGTATATATGTGGACGACCCGAACCACATTATTAATTTAGAACCGGACGAGATAGCGGATGATTTAACGTTTGAGGAGATATGTGTTAAAATCTTGGATAAGAAGAATCGTATTCAACACTCAAATGTTATACCTCAAGAGTTAGAATTTGAAATGAAGTCGAGGTATCCTCACACTCATTGAGATACCAATACGTCACGATACGTAAATTTTGAGGCGAAATTCCATAAGGAGGGGAGATTGTGAGACCCTAGATTTTATGAATAAATATTTAATTTTTTCGAAATAATTTTTTTAAATATTATGGTGTGGATTTGATATAATGTTATAGTTGTGGGTAATATTTATAAATTTTGCAAAGTAAGCAAGTTGTTATATAATATTCGATTGGTCGGGGAATATTATTTTTTGTCGGGGAATATCCATACGACAGTACAATCATTGGTGGACCCCGCAACGGAATTATTGTCGGATTGAGAAAATGACAAAAATATTTTTATGAGAATAATAGCGGAAGTTTTACCGCTAAAATTGTTGAACTACTCAGTAGTAAAAGTACAGTAATACGCGTGGTTGCATAGTAACACACGGTATTGATTATTGATGTTTACGTGATAAGTCACTCAGTTTTATTTTATTAGCATTATTAATGTAATAAAAAAGAAAAGCTTTTTATATAAAACAGAATACTTTTATAAAGTTATTCTATAAATAGAATATATTATATTCTATTATGCATAGTATTTTGCATAGTAAAATCTTTTTATATAAAAGCAGAATACTTTTATAAAGTTATTCTATAAATAGAATATATTATATTTTATTATAAGTAGTGTTGCATAGTGTTTTGCATATAGTAAAATCTTTTATATAAAACAAAATACTTTTATAAAGTTATTCGTTTTATTAGATTATAAATAGAATATATTATATTTTATTTAAAAGATTTTGCTTTAAATATGGACCATCTAATTAAAAGTAAATCAATCTGGACCGTTCATGAATTAGTTACTATGTAGTCCATTCTTCTATAAATTGAAGCTCATTCATTCATTATTTCTTACGAATTCATTGAAACTCTAGAAAGAGAAACTATAGAGAGAGTTCTTCTTCTTTAATCTTGAGCGTATTTCTTTAGAGATTAAGAAAGCTTTGAGCGTAGTACAAGTTTTCTTTGAGTATATCCTTGCCCTACAAGTGGAATACTCTTCTTTACTGAGTAAGGGATATTATTTGTTGTGTACTCGTAAAGGGTATTCTTTCTTTTTTTTTCGTGAAGAGAACTTTTGTTATTCCATTCTTTATTATTACATTGGAATAACCTTATATATGTGAGGATACCCTATACTTGGTGAAATTCTTACATTATTCTATTCTTATTATTCTGTTGGAATAACCTGTTTATGTGAAGTACCGCATACATGGTTGAATTCTTCTAATATTCCGTTCTTTATTATTCTGTCGGAATAACCTGGTTCCATTATTTATTATTATGTTAGAATAACCTGTCTATGCGGTTTATCGCATGCATGGTGAATTCTTCTGTTATTCCATTCTTTATTATTCTGTTGGAATAACCTATCTATATGGATTACCACATGCATGGTGAATGACCCTTCGTATTCATTTCTTATTAAATTATGGAAATGAGCTGTCTACTTGGATTACCGCATGGCGGGTGAAAATCCATTGCAGTTTCATATATTCTATGATACTCTTTTGGTTAAAGTTTTGGCTTCTATACTCCATGAAATTAGTGGAATATCCTTGATATTTGCGTTTCATCTAGTATCTTTTCATAGAAATATTCTTCTGAGCATTCTTGAATTTTACTCCACAAAGCAATATCATGTTGACAATTTGGACGTTATTGGTTCATGGATAAATTAATTCTTGAACTTGTTTTATTGAATTATTATGTCATTGTCATCATCCTCATGCTTATATTATGTTGAAAGTCATCTGTGGCCTGTATTACATAGATGGACTTGGTATTATTATGACCAGGGATTATTCAGTATAATCATGACCGTAATGTTACAAATGATGTGGAAAAAGTCCTCATTGGCCCGTAGTGTATTGATGGACAGTTTTTGGTATGATTATGGCTATGGATTCTCTTCGGCCAAGGGTGCAAAGATGAATTGTTTTATGGCATGATCAGAACTGTTGATGAAAACACGATTATCTTTGGCCCGTAGTGCATGGATAATTCGTGGTCGTGATAATAAAGAATATCCTTGGCCTGTAGTGCAGGGATGATTTGATGATGTGGATTATTTATTGAAATTTGAGTCTCGTGATAAAAGTGATGAAAAACCTTTTAAATCATAGAAGATAGTAGATTTTATTCTCTACTTGACTCTACTAATGGATTACTTGTTCATTGCAGATTAAACTTGATGTTTGTTATATTGTATCAGTTTAACACTGTTGAAGGCTAACGATAATTTATTCTGCATTATCTTAGTCATAATATTTCTTACTGGGTTAGTTGAGCTCACCCTTTGTTTCATTATTCTCTTCAGGAAATGAGAACGTAGCTGGCACTAGTCGGGGAACAGAGTGATGGTCCTAGATGGTGCATTAGTAGTCCACACTATTCTGTAAAATAGTGTAATAATAAATGTAATGAGGACTCCATTGAGTGTGGATATTTCTAGATGACAATATTTGTATTAAAACTTACAGCTCTCTTGTTGTATATTAAAGATTGTATTTGTATTCTGTACCATGTATTTGGCGACTTAGAATAGGTGATGTATACCTATTTTGGGGGTGTCACAGTGTAAGTTTAGCGTATGCACTGATTTACATATTCTTGGCGTAATCGTTGGCCTATATCTCTCAACAGAAGAGTAGAACCACCTGATGTAAAGCGTGGCCGCATGTATGAAAGTTAGCGTAATGTTCGACATTTTATTTAATTACACAAAGTTTGAAAATAAATGTTATGTGTTAATAATAGGACTGTTAAATTATGATTTCAGTGGTATTAAACTAAGAATGAGCATGTTATTAAGGGTTAACTAGTATTAGTATTAACGTAATTCGATTATGTAAATTAAAAATCAAACCTACATGTTGTATATACTTGTTTATATATATAAAATATTGGTAGGGACTAATTATGTCATGATGACATATATATAGGGTATTGAGATTCAAGTTGTAAGGTTTAGCTTGTGCTCAAGGAAATTTTTCTAACCCTAAAACTTTGTTGTGCAAGTTTAATTTTGTTGAGTACATTATTGCTTTTAAATTCAATTACAATTTCGTAAGTTGCTAACTCTACACTTTCGTAGAGCTAGATTTTCTATTATTGAGTAAGTTCTTGTATCTAGTTGTTCATGATGATGTAAGTATTCTAAATCCTATATTTTTAATATTGAGTAAGTTTCTTTAATATGTAACTTGTTATTTAGCAAGCGAGTGGCTATATTCTAGTGTTGAACAACTTTATCGTTCAAATTACTATTCACTATGCATGTTTAGTATCCAATTCTCAATAACCTTGACTTAATATTGTTCATGAAAATTATGTTATGGTTATTCAATATTTATGCTATTAGATTATTCCTAAAGCATGATATTAATTTACAAATATCGATTCAGTTATGATTATTCCATAGCATACAGTTAGTTCTTTTGTATTAAACTAATCCTTAGTTGATGACTGTTGAATTCTAAATTTCCTTGTAATGTATCCAAACCAAACCTACTTTGGTGCGGACTTGTATTCTAAATACTGAGATGAACAACTCTTTTATTAGAGGTTTACACTTAGCGTTGAAATGGTTGTGCACAATACATTGTACGAAGGGTTGATCCCCCTAAGTATGTGGAGTCTATATAGTCCTATGACTGTTAAAGTTAAAGTTGAAAGATTACTTATAACTGTGGACATGATTCGTGGTCATTAGACCCTCAGTAGTATGTTTCAGAACATTAATAGGACATATCATTCAATTCTATTGAGTCTATTTCTGGCCATTGTTGTAATGCTGTAAAGTTATTCATTCTTTTTCAAGTGAGCTTTGTTTGCTCACTCTTGCATATTTATACACTTATTGCAGCTAAGGTTGAGAAGGTCAATGAACCTACCACTAGCAAAGGAAAGGGAAAAATGTACAAGTGATGAAGACTTGTAATTTTATTTTTATCATTATGATAATACACTTTTAAATATGATGTGATGTAATAAATTTTAAATTCCGCATTTGAATGATTGTAATTAAAGGTTAGATAACCTGAGAGATTTTTATTAAATGTAATCCTGTATGGGCAGGTTCTTATTATTCAATTTTATTATGATTGGGTAGTTAGTAATGAATGCTTTGATTAAGTGAACACCAAATCTTGCAGAAATGAAATACCAGGATTTGGGGGTGTCACAAGTTGGTATCAAAGCCTTAGGTTATGAACTTTTAGGTGGGGAAAAGCCTTAGGATGTAACCTTTGAAAAGATAGTGGTGATTAACTCTTATCGAGTTTTAAGGAAGAAGTAATAAAACACTTATGTGCTTATGTGTTTATAACTTATGTGCTCATGAGAGTCGAGTAGTAATGATTAATAATTAAAACTTAAAATTTTGTTGTCAAGATGACTAATGTCGGAGAATCCAGTCAGGCTAGGAGGGAGGTCGCAGGATCTTCAGGTATCTTAAGGGTACACCTTACTTGGGGCTTTTGTACCCCAAGGAATCCTCATTTAAACTAACAGGATACACAGATGCTGATTTTGCAGGATGCAAAATATATAGAAAGAGTACCAGTGGCACTTGTCAATTGCTAGGAAATAGTCTTGTGTCCTGGTTTAGCAAAAAGAAAAACTCAGTGTCTACTTCAAGCGCGGAAAATTTGAATACATTGTTCTTTGGCGATTCTTTGTGCTCGAATCCTATGGATGAAAAATCAGCTAGCTGACTATGGGTTTGATTTCAAATCTATTCCCATTCACTGTGATAACACAAGTGCCGTAGCAATAACTCTTAATCCTGTTATGCATTCTAGGACTAAGCATATAGAAATAAGGTATCACTTTATTAGGGATCGTGTGCAAAATGGAACTATATCTTTACAGTATATCCCTACTAAAAATCAACTTGCTGATGTTTTTACAAAACCTCTAGATGAATCCAGATTTAATAAGTTAATAAGTGAGCTAGGCATGTTAAATCTACAACCATAAAATATATGCTCTAGATTGTGCTAACCATAACAGATACAAAGGCTAAACTCAAAATCGTAGACATGGTCAAGGGAAGTCCACGATCATAGAGCTGAAGAGACAAAACTACCTTAACGATCGTAGCAAAGACTCAACCATCGTAGTGCAGACTCAACGATGACAAAAGCCCCATCAACAAATCAATAATGCATCCTGTGATGATAAGCTTCAAAACAAAGCAATCCCTCTGATAAGCGCCTCAGGAACAAACCTAACCCTTGACTCACTCCAAGAGGTTGGCCCTTCCTGAGTTACCTTAAAAGAATACTATGTCAAAAACTCATCACAACGATCCGGTCAGACTCGAAGATCGTAGATCAGACACGACGAATGCTGGATAGACTCGACGATCGTAGATTAGACACGACGAATGCTGGACAGACTCGACGATCGTAGATAAGACACGACGAATGCTGGATAGACTCGACGATTGTAGATCAGACTCAACAAATGCAAAGTACTCAACGATCACAAAACTACCTCAACCATCGTAGTCCTCCCTAAGGACACCTCAGCTCTGCAGTAGCCAAGGGCAAATTAGTACAATCCTTATCAGTCAAAATCGTAGAGCCAAGCAAAAGTCGACACCTGTCCCACTAAGTAAAAAGGAGAGAGAGAAGTTACATGTACTATTTGAAATCATATTTTTGAAATCAGAAGTTCAAAAGATTATCTCTCTCATCCTCTCTCAAAGCAGAAACCCTAAATCAGAAGAAAGCTCCGTCAAATCTCACTTCCAGAAAGAAAATCAATGGTGGCTTCCAGTGTTATCTCAGGATACAGACTCTATTTTGACGAGTTCAAAACAGCTCAACCCAAATTCCACAAGACTCTGGCCTTACTGAAGAAGGCAGGTCTCGAAGAAGCCTTGAGCACAGACAGCTTGATCTATCCCATGTTAGTGAAAGAGTTCAACTGGAATGGTGTGTTTGAAAATGACACCATCACTACGAGAGTAAGGGAAGTGGAAATTAGACTGAAGGCCGAAGACATCAACCTCTCCCTAGGTCTCAAAAATGAAGGGCATCCATTCATAGATAGCGTAGACTTCCAAGAGGGACTTAGAAGCATGTATCACAAGAAACTCCCCTCTATGAAAGGGTATAAGAAGAAGGAGTTTCCACAGAGGTATGAATTTCTAGCCGATATAGTTGGGAAATATATATGTTGCAAGAGCTTAGGTCATGACTCTGTGAATGAAGTACAACTTAAGCTCATGACTGCCATGTGTTATGGAATACAACTCAACTATGGAGCCCTATTGCTCGAATGGATTGGTAAGTGGATCATCAACTCAAAGAAATCAAAAATCCCTCAAAAGATTCTCTACGGGCAATTCATAAGTATCATTCTACAATCTACCCTGGGTGACAAATTGGGGATGAAGAAGGAGAAACTATCAACCCAAACAGACGTATGACCCAGAAATTGTTTGAAAATTTGAAGAGGAATCCAGCTAAGTATGTTCGCATGATGACCAAGTCCAGTGGAAGAACTGGTGATTTGAAGGACTCGGGCCTTCCAGGAAATATGTCTGTTGTAAGGGAAATCGAAGAAGAAGAAACCAACAAAGGAGAACCCTCCGTCCTTACCAGAAAAAGCAAGGGCAAGAGGAAGCTAAAGGCTAGACTGGTAGAAGAACCTCAAGTATCTACCACTGACATACCTGTAGGCGCCTCTGATATAGAGACTCTGAGGATGCTAAGAAGAAATTAGCAGCAAGATGAAGCAGATGAGGATCAAGCTAACATATCCCAGATCCTGAAGAAGAACAAAGTTGGTCATAAGTACAAAAGGCCATCAGTCTCCTCAATCGTAGAGTCTCTACTGTTCGTAGAGACCAGACCAAGCATGTCAGGCAAGGAAGTAGCTGCATCAAGCATAGTGGCTATTGAACACGACAAAACTGAGGTTCAAGAAAGTCCTGAGGCTGTGGCTTAGTCTAGAAAAACAAGGAGAAAACTGGTCAAGAAGTACATCCTTGAGAATGAAAAAGTGCTCAAGAAGGAAGACAAGAGCATGGTTGCCACAAAGGAACTGTCCAAAGCAAGTCAAGAGGACAGTGCTCCAGCTGAGGGGGAGATCCCTGAGATACTCATGATAGAGAATACACCAGCTGAGGGAGAGATGCCTGAAGCTCAAGAAGATGCTCTAATTGAGGGGGAGTTTTTGAGCTTACAAGAAGATGATCAAGTTGAGGGGGAGCCTCATGATATCTCCATTGCAGAAGGAGAGGTCCCTGCCAGAAATGAAGAAGAACCAGTGCAAGATCATCAAGAGACCATTGAGATAATGGACTCCTCCAACGAGAACAGAGAAGAGGAAGAAGATGATGATGACCTTGAGATCACTGTTGTAGGCAATGATGGGTATAGAAGCTATCTCTACAATTAGATGTTCTCTTACCTACCCATGATGCCATATCATCAAGCTCAAATCTTAAACTCTTGGGATCACATGTTCTGGAGCTTCAAAGAGTACCCATCTCAGTACTAGCCAATGGATTCCCAGGAAGACTCAACTTTGCCAAGAATTTACTTACTAACAACTCTTCCTCAATGGATAAACCTGAGGTACTATCTATCCCAACCCTCTTCAGAGTTAATCACTTTCCATCATCCTCATTTAGTCATTTTTATGAATTCCCACGATGGTTGGAAGTGATACTTCATTCACTAAACCAATTTCCAGTTCCAGAATCCCAAAATTCTGTAACTGAGGAACCAAATGCAGTCAACTCCATATTGCTCCCTCAAACTATCAACTCTACGATCACGGACTCTAGCCCCATTGCAGAGTCTATACCTCAAATTATAGAGTCACCAAACACAAACATCCTAACTCAGGCCCCTCCATCAGACATACCATCATCCTCCTCCAATGACTATTTTAGTCTTGATCTTGCTCTCTACTCCCTCCAAGATCAATCCCAGAAAACATCCCCTCCATTCAACAATCCTCAAACCAATGATACTCTCCCAAATCTTCCCACGAAGGATGACTTGAAGGAAGTATCCAAGAACATGGTCAAGAATAGAGAAGAAAGCCTGGAAACTCACTCAGACCTCATTCATCTCCGACTAAATCAAATGATCAATGTTGCAAATAATATCCCTGGCACTCTAAATGCTGAGCTTACAAAGAAGCTTAGGGAAATTATCCAAGAAATTCTTCAAAGTATGAAGGACAGAGATGAGATTCACTTCTAGATTGCCACCAAGTAAAGAGAGGCTATTCTTGAAATGCAAAAAAATCAAGAAGTCCAAAATAAACTTATGCTGGAGAACATAATCAACTTGAAAGCTTCAGTCAAAGAATTCCATAAAGCTTATGTAAATCAGGAACAGCAGACTGACATTGTTCTATCAGCCCTCCGAAACAAAAAAGCTAGATCTGAAGTCCAGATCAAGGAAAGTCGAGAGGACATTGCTCAAACACAAAGCCAACTAAACAAGCTTGTCCAAAGAATAAATCGACTTTCTACAGACATTCGAACCCTTGATGCTGACATAAAGGGGGAGAATAAAGGGAAAGGAGTTCAAGGAGGACAGGGAGGCCAAGGCAGATGAAGAGGAGGTCAAGGAAGCCAAGAAAGGGGTAGAGGACAATATCACGCTCAAGCATCAAGAAGCCCTCCTACAAGACAATTCCACCAACAGACTCAACGATCTGAT
The DNA here is from genome assembly GCA_020205615.1 of Panax quinquefolius. Classification (NCBI taxonomy): domain Eukaryota; kingdom Viridiplantae; phylum Streptophyta; class Magnoliopsida; order Apiales; family Araliaceae; genus Panax; species Panax quinquefolius. The sequence goes on from CM035162.1 coordinate 50,977,771, forward strand.
CAGCAGGAAGTCTTGATGGCTCAGCCTTTAAGGAGTCAAGGGCTAGCTACCAGCTCACCAAAAGTGACCACCACAAGCCTAAGAATGCCAATTGGAGATCCAGCATTCATGAATAGGCATGATCACAACCCGATAGTAAGCCCAAGTGAGCTAGAAGAGTTAGCCATTAAGGGATGAAGCTAGCAAGAAAAGAAGGGCTGAGGAGTATGCCAATCCTCCAAGGAAAAGATCAAAGAAATAGAGATAAGTTAAAACTTTAAATTCTTATTGATGTAAAGTTAAACTACAATATTTCTTGAACATCAATAAATTCATACTTATTCTCTAGAAATTATAGTTGCTCACTGAAATACTAAGTCATGTTTAAATTTTCTTGCAAATGCATCTAGACAGTAATAATTATGAGAACAAATCTCCTTGGTTATGTCAACATCAAATAGGGGGAGATTGTTGGGAGAATGTATATTATGATTTGATGTTTTAATTTATATGCTCATGATTATTTGTAAAGTCCTTCAAGTAATATATGTACAAGAACTTAGTGATAGATCAAATTTGTTAGGTTGATCTAAGCTCTTAATGTGTATCATTCTGTAATAGAATGTATAGATAGAAAGATCAAAGTTGTTAGGTTGATCTTGAGATGAGACAGGCTTCGAAGAAATCATAGTGTATCAATCTAATCAACATTGCAGAAGTCAAGGCAGAAACGTAGAGCTTCAAAGATCGTAGTGTGCCTGCCTTAAGGGCCTCTTCGGAAATCGTAGAGTGGTCCCAATGTTTGTCGAGCCAACTCAACGATCATAGTGTGCTCTCAGAAATGTAGAGTTTACAAGCAAACGATCGTAGTGTTCTCTCAAAAATGTAGAGTTTACTACTCAAGCAAGCAAAGATCATAGTGTGCAAATACTTAAAGAGAAATCGTAGTGCTCTCGGCTGATAGCATAAGACCAGGCACCAAGGTGACAAGTCGCCACGATCTGAATCGTAGAGTATCATCTGTCTTATGTCCGAAAACGTCGAGCCTTATGATTTATATGGAGATAGGTTCCAACATAAGAGGAATGGATTCTAAATGCTGCAGTACTCACCAATCCCAAAGTCATAAGAAATATCCTTTGTATGAAACAAAGAAGCGTATTGAAGAAGCTAAGGAAAGTACCATTGGTAAGGGGGAAAACACCTTTTCAGGTGTTAGGTGAGAAAGCAGTTTGCAGTGTCAGTGGGCCAGAATGTAGTTCAGAAGATGTGCAGAAATGTCTCCATCAAAGAATAGAAAAGTCAAATGCATTTAATACTTCAACGGATGGATCCAACGGATAGTTTTCAAGATCACATATATGCAAATCAAGCAGATAAGAGAGGGGCAAGAAAGCATTGAACAAACAACATGAATAACTCTCAAAGCTCAACTCTACGATTTGAAAAATATCAAAGCTTGCTCAGCTACTTAGTTTTTTCGAACAAGTGCATAAACAGCAACTGAGTAGCAACCATCAAGAACTCAACATCTACCAATTAACTGAAGAAGAGTACCAAGTCTGCTGGACTTAAAGAGTTCTAAGTGAACTGTAAGAGAGCCAAGTCTGCTGGACTTGAAGAGTTCAAGAGTGAACTAAGAAGTTCCTAGACTGCTGGTCTAGAAGGAATCCATGTGATTCAGAAGTTGTAAAAGACATCCTTAGTGGATTTCTTACTCGTTGAGTAGAAGAGTGGACTAGGAGCTTTAAGTGCTCTGAACCACTTAAAATGACTGTGTCTTTTATGTTTATACTATAACTGCAATATCTGTCATAACTGCTATAACTGCCTCACTCTCATAACTCCACTACTTTGCAAAAGAGATTCAAACAAACATAAATTCCGCTAAGTTTTAATCATCATTAACAAACAAGTTTAAAATGAAATGATTTTTTAAATATCTATTCAACCCCCCCTTCTAGATAACTATTGTGCCTACTAGGAACTGACAGTTTGGTCACATAATTGTGCGCCAATAGGGAGAAATCTTTATTGGAAAGCCCCCTCTTTCCTGGGAACGACCTGGTTGTTAAATATTATGCGTTATAATATTAATGATGAATAAGTTCATGTTGATTAAAGATGAAATTGATTGTTCCATTGTGTGGGAATTAATAGTGTTAGTAGAAATCGATACTTATTTCGATAATAATTGATGTCTGGAGGTTATATTGACCAATCGGGTAATCGGGGCACTTTTCGTGTCGGAGTACTATTCACGGGTTACTATTCATCCAGTTACTATTCACTCTAGTATTGTTCACTCGGGTATTTGGGACACTTTTCGTGTCGGAGTGCTATTCCCGAAGTACTATTCACGGGATACTAATCACCCAAAAAATATATTTCTTTTCGATCCAAATCATTTTTTGGTACAATATTATTCCATGAGGAAATGTGATAATTTTTCAGACCGTTGGTTGAAGTTATAATAGTAAATCAATATGGATCGTTGGTTGAAGATATAATAGTAAATCAATATGGACCGCTGGTGGAAAGTTATAATAGTAAATCCATATGGATCGCTGGTTTTAAGTTTTAATAGTAAATCAGTATGGAACGTTGCTTTAAGTTTTAATAGTAAATCAATATGGACCGTCCATTTAAAAGTAAATCAATCTGGACCGTTCATGAATTAGTTACTATTTAGTCCATTCTCCTATAAATAGAAGCTCATTCCTACATTATTTCTTACGAATTCATTGAAACTCTAGAGAGATGAATTATAGAGAGAAAGAAGAAGAGAAGTCTGCTACCTCACTTTTCTAATATACAGTTTCTTCTAAGGTAAGGGGTATTATTCTATCGTATTCTTGAAGAGAGGTATTTTTTTTTCAATACTCGTAAGGGTTGTTATTCTATTCTTTATTATTATGTTGGAATAACCTGTTTATGTGAAGTACTGCAAACATGGTGAAATTCTTCTGTTATTCCATTCTTTATTATTCTGTTGGAATAACCTATATGTACGGTCAATCGCATGCCTGGTGAATTTTGTTCTTATTCCATTCTTTATTATTTTGTTGGAATCCTGTCTGTGCAGATTACACATGACCTGGTTCCATTCTTTATTATTCTATTGGAATATCACCTGTCTGTGCGGGTTACGCATGACCTGGTTCCATTCTTTATTATTCTGTTGGAATAACCTGTGTGTGCAGATTACGCACGCCTGGTGAATTATTTTGTTATTCCATTCTTAATTATTCTGTTGGAATAACCTGTCTATATGGATTACTTCATGCATGGTGAGTGATCCTTCCGATTCATTCCTTATTAAATTGTGGAAATGATCTGTCTACGTGGATTACCGCATGGCGGGCAAAAATCCATTTGCAGTTTCATATATTCTATTATACTCAGTTGGTTAAATTTTTCGCTTCTATACTCCATGAAATTAGTAGAATATCCTGGATATTTGCGCTTCATCCAGTATCTTTTCATGGAAATATTCTTCTGAGCATTCTTGAATTTTACTCCACAAAGTAGTATCATGTTGACAATTTGGACGTTATTGATTTCTGGATAAATTAAATTATAAATCTTTAAAAATTTATTCTTGAACTTGTTTTATTGAATTCTTATATCATTGTCATCATCCTCATGTTTATAATATGTTGAAAGTCATCTGTGGCCTGTAGTGCATAGATGGACTTGGTATGATTATGACCAGGGATTATTCAGTATAATCATGACCGTAATGTTACAAATGATGTGGTAAAAATCCTCATTGGCCGTAGTGCATTGATGGACAGTTATTGGCATGATCATGACAATTGATGAATACACAAATATCCTTGGCCCGGTAGTGCATGGATAATTTGTGGTCGTGATACTTATGAATATCCTTGGTCGTAGTGCAGGGATGATGTGGATTATTTATTAAGCTGAGTCTCAGCGATAAAAGTGATGAAAAACCTTTTAAATCATAAAAGATAGTAGATTTTATTCTCTACTTGACTCTTCTAATGGATTGCTTGTTCCGCTGCAGTTAAACTTGATGTTTATTATATTTTATCAATTTAACACTATTGAAGGCTAACGATAAATTATTTTGCATTATCTTAGTCATAATATTTTCTTACTGGGCTAGTTGAGCTCACCCTTTTGCTTTCATTATTCTCTTCAGGAAATGAGAACGTAGCCGGGACTAGTCGGGGAATGGAGTGACGGTCCAGATGATAGTATTAGTAGTCCTCACTATTCTATGAAATAGTGTGATAATAAATGTAATGAGGACTCTATTGAGTGTGGATATTGACTAGATAACAATATTCGTTTTAAAACTCTCAGTTTATGTTTTGTCGTATTTTACACGACAGTTGTATTATTAAGTTGTATTTGAATTTTGTACCATGTATTTGGCGTCTCAAGATGGGTGATGTATACCTATTTTGGGGGCGTCACAGTTGGTATCAAAGCTTAGGGATATGATCCCTGGCTGAGATGTGAGAAAAGAACTAGGAGGGGAGAGAAGGGGAATTCCTTCGCTAGTATGACCTACCTAAGTTTATTTTGTATTTAATTGGTCAGTCAGAGTATAGGGATAATATGTGATATGTTAATTAACCCTTGTCTTGTGGCAGTGTTTGAAAATGACATCCGAGAATGTTGAGATTAGTAATGGAGCACAGGAGACCGTTGAGTCACCACAGATCAATACCCAGAATAATGTGCAACAGGAAGACAATAATCCTCAAGTAAACAACAACACTAACCAAATGATGAATGATGGAATGCTCAGAGGCTTTATGCAATTCATGCAACATCAGGCGAGAGGGACTCCTGTTCAAAATGCAGGTAGAAACAATGGCAACCCACGGCTGGTCACTGCTAAGTAGTTCAAGGAGCTGGGACCGCCGGAGTTTTTGGGAAAGCTAGAACAACTTAAGGCAGAGACGTGATTAAAGCAGATCACCAAGATATTTGATGTCTTGGGATGCTCCGAGGAGCAAAAGGTTCCCTTTACCACCTTTATGTTGCGTGAAGAGGCAAATTACTGGTGGGAATCTGTAAAACGTACCCAACCTGACGCACTCAAGATGTCTTTGGAGAAGTTCCAAGAACTGTTCAACGACAAGTAATTTCCCAAAATTATTCGTCACATGAAGGAGGTGGAGTTTATCAAGTTGGAGCAAAACAATATGACTGTATAGCAGTATGAGGCTAAGTTTGCAGAGTTGTCTCGGTTTGCATCCCATTTTGTTGATAATGAGGAGCGAACGACGCAAATGTTTCTAAGAGGTTTGAAACCCGAAATACGTCAATACCTCATTTCTCACAAACTTTGTTTATATTCAGATGTAGTGAATAGGGCTCAATTATTGGAGGGTGATAATGAGCCAGCCCAACGAAAGGATAACGAGCAGCAACATGATAATAATCGTACCGGTGGCAACGGCCATCAGAATAATGATAACCATCGTGGGGTAAATTATCATGCCAAGAATAGTAACCACTTCGGTGGTAATCATGGCCAAGATAATAGGAGTGGAAATTTCAAGAAGAGAAGGTTCAACAATGATGGAAAGACAGCAGCACCAACACCTGTTTTCAAGGAAGGAGAACGACCACCAATTGTATGCTTCAAATGTAGAGGGGAGGGATATATCAGTCCAAACTGCGTGATGCAGTCTAAAGCATGTTACAATTGTGGAAAAGAAGGTCACCTAGCTCGATTTTGTCGTGCACCAAAGTCAAGTCCAGCTAGGACGGTGGCACCAAAGGCGGATACAGACAAAACAAAGTCGGTGGTTTCAGGAAGAACGTTTTTCGTGACTTCTCAAAAAGCGTGTAACCCGAACGAAGTTAGCACGGGTTAGTTAAGTATAAATTCTTGCGAAGTCTATACCTTATTAGATACCGGTTCTACCAATTATTTTATCTCTCTTGCTTGCGCTCAACGTTTAAATTTGACCCCAGAGAAGTTAGACTTTGACTTATCGGTTGAAACTCCGTTAGGAGAAACCTTCATTACATGTGCTATCCAAGTCTTAGATGAGAGTCACAGTTTTGAATGATATTTCTATTGTTAATAAATTTCCTGACATATTCTTGAAGACTTCCTAGCCTACCCCTATAACATGAAATCAAATTTTGTATTGACCCAAGTACAAAACCCCATTTCTAAAACCCTTAAATATGTCTTCAACTAAAATAAATGTATTATATGCCAAAGACGTTGGCTCGAGCTATTGAAAGATTACGATAATACCATTCAATACCATCCTGGTAAAGCGAACGTAGTAGCTGACACATTGAGTAGAAGATCATATGCGTGTACAAGTACAATATTGTTAACACAAAGGCCCATTTTGTATGACTTACAAAGGATGGAGATAGAGTTAAAGACTCTAGGGACCCATGTGATGATAGCGAATATACGAGTAGAATAGACTTTAATCAATAAAGTTAAAGCTACTCAAGCAACACACCCGGATCTAATGAATTTGAAGAAAAGGTTCAAGAAGGCGTTATCTCAACCCTTGATTTAATTGGCCCATTTGAAATCCTTGATCTAGTAGGAACTGTGGCCTATAGACTCATTTTACCGCCAAGTATGTTGCGTGTTCATAACGTTTTTCACGTCTCGATGTTACATAAATATGTGGACGATCTGAACCACATTATTGAATTAAAACTAGACGAGATAGCAGAAGATTTAAATACTTCAGATACGTGTTAAAATCTTGGATAAGAAGGATCATATTCAACACTCAAAGGTTATACCTCATGAGTTAGAATCTAAAATAAAGTCAAGGTATCCTCATCTCTTCGGCATACCAGGTACGTACGTAAATTTCGAGGGCAAAATTTCATAAGGAGGGGAGATTGTGAGACCCCAAATTTTATGAATAAAGATTTAAATTTCTCAAAATATTTTTTTAACATTATGGTGTGAATTTGATATAATGTTATAGTTCTGAGTAATATTTATAAATTTTGCAAAGTAAGCAAGTTGTTATATAATATTCGATTGGTCGGGGAATATTCTTTTTGTCGGGGAATATCCAAATGCGATGAGTGACAATCATCAGTGGACCCACAACGGAATTATTATCCGATTGAGAAAACGACAAAAATATATTTATGAAAATAACGGCGGAAGTTTTACCGTTAAAACTGTTGAACTACTCGATAGTAAAAGTACATTAATACGCGTGGTTGCATAGTAGCACACGGTATTGATTATTGATGCTGACGTGAGAAATCACTCAGTTTTGTTTAATTATTGCTACAGTAATTATTGCATAGTATCTCACGTTATTTGATTTAATTATTGTCGATATGTTATGTATTATTAAATCAATAATTGAGATGACAGAGTTATTAATATTATTATTTATAATATTGATAATGTCTAGAAGTTCTGTCAATGAGAGGTTTGGTCACCTAATTGCACGCCAATAGGGAGAAATCCTTATTGGAAAGCCCCCTCTTTCAACGATCTGGTTGTTAAATATTGTGTGTTATAATATTAATGATGAATAAGTTCGTGTTGATTAAAGATGAAATTGATAGTTCCATTGTGTGGGAATTATTAGTGTTAGTAGAAAACGATATTTATTTCGATAATAATTGATGTATGGAGGTTATATTGACCAATCGGGTATTCATGGCACTTTTCGTGTCGAAGTATTATTCACCCGATTACTATTCACTCTAGTATTGTTCACTCGGGTATTTGGGACACTTTTCGTGCCGGAGTGCCATTCCCGAAGTACTATTCACGGGGTACTATTCACCCAAAAAATATATTTCTTTTCGGTTCAAATCATTTTTTGGTACAATATTATTTCATGAGGAGATGTGATAATTTTTTAGACCGTTGGTTGAAGTTATAATAGTAAATCAATATGGATCGTTGGTTGAAGATATAATAGTAAATCAATATGGACTGCTGGTGGAAAGTTATAATAATAAATCAATATGGATTGCTGGTTTAAAGTATATATATATATGTTATCCTGAATGCATTCATTGAAAGTATTGTTATGATTACTTAAGTTAATATATATATATATATATATATATATATATATATATATATATATATATATATATATATATATAGTCGGATCAGTCAGGACACTCGAATAGGACCAAAATCTGGACCTTTTTTTAAACAACTAAAAAATAAAAAATAAATTATGGAATCGAATTTTTCCATATCTGATGTTTTTAGCGTGATTTGGATACTTATAACAAAACATGTATGTACAGTCTGTGCAGACTGTACCACCATTTTTTGGTATATGTATCCAAATCACGCCAAAAACATTGTATTATAGAAAAATTTCAGTTCCATAAAATATTAAAAAAAAATTAGTTGTTTTAAAAAAAAGCAAAAATAAAATAAAAAAATGGTCTATTTTTTATCAGGTCCGGACTCCTGGACCTGATCCATTCTGTATATATATATATCTATCTATCTATCTATCTATATAAATATATATATATATATAGGGAACCCTTCCATAGCAACCGGTTGCTATGAGAACTGTGAAACACCCCCTTTTTGGACCGTTGATAAATTGAATTGATGGCTGAGATTAGCTTTTCTATTTGATAAGCCGGCACAGGTTGTTGTGCCTAATTATTTACCTGTACCGGCTTCTATTTTAATAAGAGAGGCCCACGTAAAATTATATTGTCAGTATAGTTATAAAAAATGAATATTTATTATTAAAATAATCCGGCCGGAAGAGCTTGTACCGGCTTCACCCTTTTTTTTTTTTTTTTTTAAGTAGTAAGTACGACATCTTGTAAACTTTATTTTTTTTTTTTTTTTTTTCTTTTTCGCATTATATGTTATGACTCAAACAAATTAAAATAAATAAAAAAAAAGAAGACCTAGACAAATTTGACTATCAATGGTGAGAAGAAAAAAATTCGATATCTCAACTACTCTTTGCTAAACAGATTCGAACTCGCGACCTCAAGCACCAATCCTCATTATATGACCAACCAGAACACATTAATGCCTAGGCGCTAATTTCAACCAATGATATATCCTTATAGTAAAACTTCACCATCCCCCAAAATGTATATATTATTATTATATTATGATTTATTTTTTATATAAATCTATATTATTAATTGGATTTGTTAAAATAGAAATAAGTTAATATCTATATTTATTATTATCCCTTTAATATTTTTCTTATTTTTCTAATAATATCAATAAAAGGATTATTAATATATTAAAAATAAATATCATTCTTTAATAAAATATAAAGTGATCATTATAAATCTTGCAATATTAGTATTAATAATTTTATTATTAAGCAATGATTATTAGTAATGATTTTATTATTAAGCAATGATTTTATTATTAATAAAATTTGTTCAATTAGTCTAATAAGTAATGATGATAATTTTTCAAGACATTTCAGGAAATTAATTTACTTATCGAATTTATAAAAGTAGTGAAGTATTATTATAATAATAATAATGTGATTATCAATATTAGAAGTACAGATTATACCAATACTAGTACTGCATAACATTAAGAGGAATAGTACATATTACATGTTCATTTTCATAAAATAAAAAAAACATAGCATGATTAATACAACCGACGCCTATTTTTTTGGCTCAGGAATCCCTAGCACTCGATAGTGATTTCACTTATCGTGGTCGGTTTCAAAGCCACAAATTGCACATTTTCAATGAGGCTTAAAAGGAATGATTTTCTCGAGTGCACTCTTGAATCTAGATTGTTTTTTACGGCCCTTTATTTGAGAAATAATAGGCGGCAAAAACTCTTCTTCTGTTTCCACCTCTGCATCTTCATCGTCATTATCGTATCCCATATCATAATTTGGATCTCCAACTGTGCAATCAATGTCGTCATCTTCCAATTCAGTAATATTCTCATCCGGATCATACTGGTTAACCAACTCTTTTCCTTGTGCATTCAGTTTAAGAACAGTTTTGTAACCTCGGACTGAGCAAGCCGCTTTGCTCGCTAACTCCTTGTAATCACTCATCAAATGATTATAGCGCATTCCTTGATTTTGTTCGAAGTCAGCAGATGTGGAGTTAAAGAGTAAGTCTTCACCATTGCTTTTGTTTGCGTCTCTTGTCCACCGATGAAGGATCATGTCGCTCGGTATTTGTGAAATACTCTTTTCTACGAAATATCTCAAGATGTGCCTGCATAATTCACCAGAGTGAGAAAACATTTGGCAGTTACATGTTACCGATCCCAGTTGACGATTGTTGACAACTTTATATCTTCCACCACTTTCAGTTGCATCTGCATTATACACTGCATAAACCTTAGTATCAATGACACACAACTCACTAAGTTTATGAACATTGTATTTCATGGAATCGACAAACTTATTTAACCATCTATTAAGAACAAACGTTGTTCAAACTAAAGTTCAGTATATAGCTAAATAAAATAAAAATAACAGAGAATAGAGAGGGAGTATTTCGGAAGAGAGGAGCAAAAAACTTCAACAAGTTGAAGCGGCTTGATTCCATTTATTAGATTCTAAAGACACCGAACTTCGACAAGTAAGTTTTTATTTATTGTTATTTGTTCAGTTTTTAATAGTTTCTGTTGTTGTTATTATTTTCGTATAATAGTAAAATAATATTATTACATTATATAAATGAAACAAACTTATTACAGTGTACTCAATTGTTCCATTATTTTTATTACTGCATGTTATTACTGAATTAAATGCATGTTATTACTGCATGTTATTGTTTTTGTTATCATTAATGCATGTTATTGTGTATTGTAAATGCATGTTATTAATGCATGTTATTGTGTATTGTTATTACTGTCATTTTGCAGCATGTTACTTTCAACTTCATTTTGTCATGCATCTTAATACTAATATGGAATTGATGTATTTTTTTAGGTAAAAGATGGACAGCTGGGAATATGGGCCAATTGATCCAAGTGTTCTTCATGATCAACAAGATCATGTATCAGATGACATATATCATGGGAAAGGGGAAAATTAGGCTCCAGTCTATATACTGATCAAAAATATAATCAGTGGAATTTGACAAAAGAACAAAAAATCCCTTTAGATAAATGTGGATTTGGAGTATTTAGTTTTTGAGGTGTTGTGCACCAAACCCGACCTTGGTTTAATATCTACCCTAGTTAGAGAGATGGGCGCGGAGACTAATACTTTTCATTTAAAGCGTGGAGAAATAACAATCACGTTAGAGGATGTTCACTTTATTTTTGAGTTCTACCGGTGGTGGGAAAGCCCTTAATGGGTCCCTTCTTTGTCACCAATTTGAATTATTTTAGGGATTGTTTTGGAGATAAATTAGTTGGTGAATATTTTAGTTCAAAAAGCGCGATTGCAATTTCATTAGTGTGGTTGCGAACATTTTAATAAATGTCCCGAGAATGCAAGTAAAGATGTTGTAGGCGACACACAAAGGCATACATATTGTGGTTGTGTGGGGCAATATTATTCCTAATAGGAATAGGAATAGTGTGCACCCACGATATATGTCTTTTTTATTGCCAACACTTGAAGATTGTGTAACTTACTCTTGGGTGCTTGGCGGTGTTAGCATATTTGTATGAGATCTTTATATCTTGCTACTAGGAAAGGAGTTAAATACATTAATGGTTGTGTAACATTGTTACAAATTTGAGCTTATGAGCGTGTAAATATTGGAAAGCCAAACCCTTGGCCACAATCATCCGTATGGTTACCTAGGGCTTTAGCATGGTCCTAGTTTGGATCCCACAGTTACCCTGGTAGACGTGAGAATCCCCATCACCATTTGTCATTTTACCAAGGGGAGTTAGATATTAAGTCTATGTGGGATGTGGTTTGGCAGCCTTACATAATGTGGGATGATGATATCTGTGGATTTAATTTTGAAGGCAGGTTGTTGGGATCTGGTGGGGTCCCCTTGATCCACTTTGATATTGTGGAATTTCAGATGTCGGACCATGTGATCATGAGACGGTTCGGGTTCATGCAAGGCATACCATCAACAGCCAAAAACCACGGTGACCTTAGGAAGGAGAAAAAGTTTAAATTTATTGATGTTGAGGATTGCATGGCCTTGAGAGGGGAATATATTTCGAGGTGGGAGGCATACATGGATCATCTCGAAGGACAACAAACTGAAATTTCTAATTATGTGTCAATAGATGATTACATGGTCTGGTATAGGAAAATTACACGTTGGAAAATCCACCGACCTCGACAGTTGTTATGAGCCTCGGGCCATTTACAACCAACAGAACCTTATTAAAATGGTATAAAATTATATTCTTCTTTAATTTATCATGTATTGGAGTAAATACTTAATATTACATTTATTCATATTTAGTGTTAATAATATTGTTTGTGTTTATCTTACATGACAGGTTGAGAGTGCAAAGTTGTTACTTGATAAATTTTTAGCACTTACTCAGCTGCCACCCGAGTTGGTTCTGCAAAAAAATAATTGGGAATACCAATACGCCCTATACGACTTCGAAGCAAGAGGGAAACAAATACCTCGACAGGGGGGTCCCACAAATTTTGGACCACAGTCCCAATTCTCCCAATTCAATAAAGGGCTTGGGAAACAAACTGATTATGTTGTACAAGAGAGCTACATACCCACCGCACAAGTAATCGAGGAGAGCTCCATTCCCACCACCCAAGCCTACGAGGAGTGTTACATTCCGACCTTCCAAACCTATGACGAGTGTTACATTCCAACCAACTCTGACTTTGCGGGACTTTCTGACTCCAAGGGATCTAGTTCACAAAAGGTATATATAGTTATGTTATTAGTGATGGTTTTAATTATTATTGCTATATAATAATAATGTACATTTGGGTCTCAATTAGGAACAAGATGCGGGAGACCACATCTCTTATGGACCAAAAGGGTCCTTATCTAAAAAACTTAAAGATTGGAAGGAGACATTTATAAATAAACATATGTTTAGAAATGTGGTGGGACCAGAAGAGGATTTATATCCTTCGTCACATTCGCACTAGTTATATGAATTAGACCACAATGCAGTGCAATCCTTAGGGCCTGGGAGTTGGATATTCGAGCATGTCATCGACGCTTATATAATGTTGCTACGAGACAGAGAAGAATACTACAGGTCGCAGGGAATACAAAGGTGGTCCCAATTTGGTTTCATGAATTCATTCTTCATGCATCTTGGGCAGAGCTATGTGCCCCTAACTAACATGAATATCTGTATGTTAACCAAGATGTTGGTCCACCTTTACACGAATGCAAATACATATTCATGCCAGTGTGTAGTACGAATCAACGCCATTTTGTCTTGTTCCTATTCTCAGTTGAAGATTGGATGGTTACCATAATTGACCCGCACTACAATGATACTAAGTATATTAAGTTACATGAAATGTACTCAGAATTCGTTAAAGTTGTGGTATGTTTAGTTTTAAAATATTTTAATTTTATAATGTCCTTTAATATTAAAAAATTATTAACCAACTACTTTGTACATGCAGGTACATTTGATACCATTTTGTTTACGAAATGGTAATCGATCTTGATGAGTGGCCCAATGGTAATCCTCATCGCGGACCTTAAAGATTCGACCGAAACAACACGACAACAACTCAGACTGTGGCATTTTTGTATGCAATTATGTTGACTGTTTCGTTAGGGCCAATGGTAATATTTCTGAAGAGAAGTGGTCCTTGGAAGATGTCACAGTCTTTCATTACCGCGTCGCATGGGAGCTCTACAAGAAACCCGCAAGATTACTTCTGACCTCTGAGATATAGAACTTGTCTAACGTTATCTAATGTACATATTAATTAATAAGAATGTCTATTTGGTTGAACTTTATGGGATTTTCAAATTCATAACTTAGTAATATGAATATTATTGAATCACATAAAACCACTTCATATTATTAATACGAAAAAAATTATCTATTTAGTTGTGGATATTTTTATTCGAACTAATATTAATAATCACATTATTTATATTAATATTAAAAATCATTATTAATATTATTTTTAATAATAGTAATACATGAATATAATAATAAATAGATAATGCATTCATTTCTATCATTGAAACTTAAACTAATAATAATAATAATAATAATAATAATAATAATAATAATAATAGAAACATAATAATAATCTAGAATATAGATTTAAATAGAAAACCCAATATGTATTATATAGATTTATTATTAATAATAAATCGTAATATAATAATAATATATAGATTTTGGGGGATGGTGAAGTTTTACTATAAGGATATATCCTTGGTTGAAATTAGCAGCTAGGCCCGTGGTGCTCGGGTGGTCATATGACGAGGGATTGGTGCTTAAGGTCGCGAGTTCAAATCTGTTTAGCTGCGAGTAGTTGGGATACCAAATTTTTTTTTCTTCTCATCCGTGACAGGCTTTACCGGCCGGGTCTTTTTTTATTTATTTTATTTTAATTTAATTTGCTGAGTCATAACATATAATGGAGAAAAGAAGAAAAAAAAAAAAAAAGGTATGTCAGCATTTATAAGTAGAAAAAAAAAAAGGGTCAATTTAAGTACAAGCTCTTCCTACGATTCTTTTAATAATAAATATTCATTTTTTATAACTATACTGACAATATAATTTTAAGCGGGCCTCTCTTATTAAAATAGAAGCCGATACAGGTAAATAATTAGGCACAACAACCTGTGTCGGCTTATCAAATAGAAAAACTAACCTCAACCATCAATTCAATTTATCAACGGTCCAAAAAAGGGGTGTTGCACAGTTCTTATAGCAACCGGCTGCTATGGAAGGGTTCCCTATATATATATATTAATGTTAATAATTTTATAATTAAAATAAAAGTTTATTTTTGTAAGACCCCAGCTTTTATAAATAAAGATGAATTTTCTATAAATATTATTTTTGAATATTATGGAATAATTTGATATAATGTTATAGTTGTGGGTAATATTTATAAATTTTGCAAAGTATGCAAGTGGTTATATTATATTCGATTGGTCGGAGAATATTCGGTTTAGCAGGGAATATTCGTACAACGGCTCAATCATTGGTGGACCCCACAACAGAATTATTGTCGGATTGAGAAAACGACAAAAATATTTTATTGAAATAACGGCGGATACTGTTGAACTACTGTTGAACTACTCGGTAGTAAAAGTACAGTAATACGTGTGGTTGCATTGTAGCACACGGTATTGATTATTGATGCTTATGTGAGAAGTCATTCAGTTTGATTCCATTATTGTCGATTAATAATATGAATTATTATAACGATAATGACGTTTTGTTTTATTCTTATTATTAACGTAATAAAACAGAAACATCTTTTTATATAAAATAGAATACTTTATTAAAGTTATTCTATAAATAAAGTATATTATATTTTATTATGCATAGTGTTGCATAGTGTTTGCATAGTAAAATGTTTTTATATAAATAGAATATATTATATTTTATTTAAAAGATTTTGCTTTAAATATGGGACCGTCAGATTAAAGTAAATCAATCTGGACCGTTCATGGATTAATTACTATGCATTCTATTTTCCTATAAATAGAAGCTCATTCCTTCATTATTTCTACTGAATTCTTTGAAACTCAGAGAGAGAAACTATAGAGAAAGAAGAAAAGTATTCGCTACTTCACTTTGCCAATATTCGGTTCTTCTAAGGTAGGGAATATTATTTGTTGTATCCGTAAGGGGTGTTATTCTTTTGTATTCATGAAGAGAACTTCTTTTGTTATTCCATTCTTATTTATTACATTGGAATAACTCAGATATCGCTGTGAATCCCCTATACTTGGTGATCTTCTTCTTTTATTCCATTCTTCTATTATTCATTGGAACATCCCATGTCTATGTGTTTTTACAGGACATGGTTAAAAGTCTTTATCATTACATTGGAATATCCTATCGTGTGTTTTACCGGATGGGTTCCATCTTTATTATTACATTGGAACATCCCGCTTGCGGTGTGAATTTCACCCGACTGGTTCCGTTATTATTATTACATTGCTGAATAACTTTGTCATGCGCTGGCATCTGCATGCATGGTGATTTCTTTTGTTATTCCATTCTTTATTATACCTAGTTGGTTAAAACTTTGACTTCTATACTCCATGAAATTAGTAGAATATCCTTGATATTTGCGTTTCATCCAAAGATCTTTCATGGAAATATTCTTCCGATCATTCTTGAATTTTACTCTACAAAACAAAGATCATGTTGACAATTTGGACGTTAATAATTCCCTGGATAAAATAATTCTTGAACTTGTTTTATTGAATTCTTATATCATTGTCATCATCCTCATGTTTATATTTTTTAAAGTCATACGTGGCCCAGTAGTGCATAGATGGACTTGGTATGATTATGACCAGAGACTATTCGGTGTAATCATGACCGTAATGTTACAAATGATGTGGTAAAAGTCCTCAATGGTAGTAGTGCATTGATGGACAGTTGTTGACATGATCATGACCATTAATGAATACACATCTATTCTTGGCCCGTAGTGCAAGAATAATTGTGGTCGTGATACTAAAGAATATCCTTGGTAGTAGTGCGAGGGGGTGATTCGATGATTTGGATTATTTATTAAAGTGAGTCTCGACTATAAAATGATGAAAAACCTTTTAAATCATAAAAGATAGTAGATTTTATTTTCTACTTGACTCTTTTAATGGATTGCTTGTCACCATTGCAGATTAAACTTGATGTTTATTATATTTTATCGGTTTAACAATGTCAAGGCTATTGATAATTTATTCGCATTATCTTAGTCATAATATTTCATCTTGGGCTAGTTGAGCTCACCCTTTCTTTCACTTTGTTCTCTTGAAATGAGAACATATTTGGGACGAGTCGGGGAGCGGAGTAATGGTCCGGAGGATAGCATTAGTAGTCCTCACTATTACGTGAAATAGTGTGATAATAATTGTAATGAGGACTCCTTTTGAGTTTGTATAATATCTAGTAGACAATATTTGTATTCAAACTCACGTTTTATGTCGTATTATTATTACTACAGTTATATTAGTAAGTTGTATTTAAATTACATACCATGTATCTGACTACCCAAGATGGGTGATGTATACCTAATTTTGGGGGCGTCACAGTTGGTATCAGAGCTTAGGGATATGATCCCTGGCTAAGATGTGAGAATAGTACTAGGAGGGGAGAGATGGGGAATACCTTCGTTAGTATGACCTACCTAAGTTTATGTGCTATTTTATTGGTCGGTCAGAATATAAAGATAATTGTTACATGTCAATTAATCTTTTGTTTTGTGGCGAGATTCCGAAAATGACATCCGAGAATGTTGAGAATAAAGATGGAGCATAAAGCGATCGTTGATTCGCCACATATCAATAATCGGGGATAATGTGCATCGAAGGCGACAATCCTCATGCAAACAATAACATTGACCAAATGATGAATGATCAAATGTTCAGAGGCTTTATGCAATTTATGCAACAATGAAGTAGAGAGCGACTCATCCAAAACGTAGGTGGAAACACGAGAAAACTCTCAAGCGGTCACCGCTAAACAATTCAAGGAGCTGGGACCACCGGAGTTTAAGGGAGAGCCAAAACCACTTGGCGGAAGCATGGATAAAATGATTACCAAGATATTTGATGCCTTGGGATGCTCGAGGAGCAAAAGGTTCCTTTCACGCCTTTATGTTGCGTGGGAGAGGTGACATTTGGTGGGAATCGGTAAAAGCGTACTCAACTTCCGCATCTTGAAGATATCTTGGGAGAAGTTCCAGAGTCGTTTCAACGACAAATACTTTCCGAAAGTATTCGCCACATGAAGGAGGTGGAGTTTATCAAGTTGGAACAAAACAATATGACCGTGTCGCAATACGAGGCAAAATTTGCGGAGTTATCACGGTTTCGTCCCACTTGGTGGATAATGAAGAGAGAATGGCACGAATGTTTTAAGAGGTTTGAAGTCGGAGATACGTCAATATCTTATTTCTCATAAAAGTGTGTTTGTATTCAGATGTTGTAAATAGAGCTCGATTAGTGGGAGCGCGATAATGAGTCAACCTTAACTAAAAAGAGAGCAAGCAAGTAAAATTATAATACCGGTGAGAGTAGTCATCGAGCGGTGACAACAAGCATGGAGGGAATCAACAGTGCGGATCTGGTAACCACTTGGTGGTAATCAGGGCCAAAACAATAAGAATGGACATTTCAAGAAACGGAGATTCAATAATGATGGAAAGACGTCAACACCAGCACCCGTTGTTAAGGAAGGAGAAAGACCACCTATCATATGCTTCAAATGCGGAGAAGAGGGACACATCGATCAATGTGCCATACGTCAGTCCAAAGCATGTTATAATTGTGGAAGAGAAGGTCACTTAGCTCAATTTTATCATTTATCGAAGACAAATTCAACTAGGATAGAGGCACCAAAGGTCGTCCTAGAAAAGTCAAAACCGGTAGTGCAAGGGAGAGCGTTTGTTGTGACCTCCTAGAGAGCAAGGAACCCGAATGAGGTCATCACGGGTAAGCTTATCATAAACTCTAATGAAGTCTATACTTTATTTGATACCGGTTCTACCCATTCTTTTATTTCTCCTACTTGCGCTCATCGATTAAATTTGACTCCGGAGAAATTAGACTTTGACTTATCTGTGGAAATTCCGTTGGGAGAAACCTTCATTACATCCACTGTTTATAAGTCTTGTTTGGTTCAAATCGGTACCCTCACATTACCTGTGGATCTTATTTCATTAAAAATACTTGCATTTGACGTGATTCTAGGGATTAATTGGTTAACTACTTATCGTGTAAAAATTGATTATTTTTCGTAAGGTTGTTAGCTTTCATATTCCTAATCAACCTATTATGCGAATTCAAACGACCAAACCATTAAAATCAATCACGGTCATCTCAAGCCATAAAGCTATTCGTTTATTGAAAAAGCGGATGTCAAGCTTTCTTAGCTCATGTCACATGATTTAAACAAAAATACGCCGAGTTTTGAATGATATTTCTATTGTTAATAAATTTCCGACGTATTCTAGAAGAACTTCGGCCTACCCCGAGCATGAAATTGAATTTTGTATCGACCTTGAACCCCAGACAAAACCTATTTCCAAAGCCCCATATCGAATGGCTCGATTGAACTTCGTGGAGTTAAAGACCCAACCTGAGAATTGTTAGACATTGGCTTTATTCGTCCTAGTACTTCTCCTTGGGGTGCTCCTGTTCTATTCGTGAAGAAGAAAGATGGGAGTATGCGACTTTGTATTGATTATCGGGAGTTGAATCATGTCATCATCAAAAATAGGTATCCATTGCCACGTATTGATGACTTGTTTGACCAGTTGCAAGGAGCCAAATTCTTTTCAAAGATTGATCTTCGTTCCAGATATCACCAATTGAAGATTAGAACCGCTGACATTCCAAAGACGACTTTTAGAACTCGGTACGGGCATTATGAATTCCTAGTCATGTCCTTTGGATTGACTAATGCTCCTGCTGCCTTCATGGATATGATGAACCGAGTATTCAAGGAATATTTAGATCACTTTGTGGTCGTCTTTATTGATGACATCCTTATTTATTCCAAAAGTCGTGAAGATCATGAGCAACACTTGAGGCTGACACTCCAAAAGCTTCGTGAATATAAGCTTTATGCCAAGTTGAAGAAATGCGAGTTTTGGCTTGAAGAAGTAGCATTCCTTGGGCACGTGGTATCAAGTCATGGAATATCCGTTGACCCGGCCAAAGATTGAAGCTATTCAAAGTCGGGAACAACCTAAATCATTAATCAAGCACGTAGCTTTCTCGGTTTAATTTGGTTATTATCGGAGATTCGTGGAAGGATTTTCTCGAATCGCTACTCCATTGACTCAAACTAACTCAAAAAGATACAAAGTTCGGGTTGGAGCGAAGAATGTGAGAAGAGTTTTCAAGAACTCAAGAGGAGACTTATTTCAAAGACTGCTCGACAATACCATCCGGCTCGGAGGGATTTGTCATCTACGATGATGCTTGGGCAAAGGGTTGGGATGTGTTTTCATGCAACATGGAAAAGTTATAGTTTTATGCCTCGCGACAACTCAAAGAATATGAGAGGAATTATCCTACACATGATCCGGAGTTGGCAAATTGTTGTCTTTGCACTTAAAATTTGGAGGCATTACTTGTATGGGGAGAAAGTGGAAATCTTTACGGATCATAAAAGCCTCAAATATTTCTTCCTCAAAAGGAACTCAACATGCGACAACGACGTTGGCTTGAACTATTGAAAGATTATGATCATACCATCCAATACCATCTCGAAAAGTTTAACGTGGTAGCCGACGATTGAGTAGAAGATCATATGCAAGCACGAAAAGTGCGTTATTGTCAACGCAAAGGCCCATTTTATGTGACTTGCAAAGGATGGAGATAGAGTTAAAGACTCCAGGGACGCAGGTGATGATAGCGAATATACGAGTAGAACCGACTTTAATCGATAAAGTTAAAAGTTCGCCAAGCTCGCACTGCACTGAGGTGATGCGTATGAGGAAGAAAGTGCAAGAGGGTGCTATCTTGGGAAGCAAGAATCGATGAAGAAGGAATACTTCGAGTCAACTCCAGACTTTGTGTTCCTAACGATCCTGATTTAAAGTATAATATCATGATATGGAGGCGCACAACACACCATTTGCAATCCATCCTGGGAGTACCAAAATGTATCATGATATTCGTCATACATTTTGGTGGAGCAATATGAAGAGAGAGATAGATAATCTTTTATCTCAAGGTGTCTAACTTGTCAACGAAAGTTAAAGCGGAGCATCAAGTACCAAAAGGTCCATTGCAACCACTTGAAATTCCAGAATGGAAGTGGGAGCACATTACCATGGATTTCATTACCGGTCTTCCTAAGGTTTCTCAAGGCATTGATGCGATTTGGGTCATTGTTGATAGATTGACCAAGTCTGCTCATTTCTTATCGATACGAGAAACTTATACACTTGAACGTCTTGCTCGTATGTACATAAACGAGATTGTAAGACAGAATGGTATGCCGGTATCCATAGTTTCTGATCGAGACCCAAGATTCACTTCACGATTTTGGGTTAGTTTGCAAAAAGCTATGGGCACAGATTTTACGATTTAGCTCTAAGCATATCATCCTCGCAACGGACGGACATCGAGAGGACTATTCAAACTCTTGAAGATCTATTAAGACTCGTGGTCCTTGATTTCAAGGGAATTGGGACAAGTTCTTACCATTGGTGGAGTTTTCCCTACAACAACAGCTTATCAAGCAAGTATGGCATGGCTCCATTCAAGCGTTGTATGGAAGAAAGTGTCGTTCTCAAAGATTTGGGATGAGGTGGGTGAAGCAACGTTGTTGGGACCAGGAGTTGGTACGCATGACTACGGAAAAGATTCAAACGATCCGACAACTTATAAAAAACCTCACAAAATCGATAAAAGAGTTATGCCGATCTTCATCGAAAGGACGTGGAATTCGATATAGGAGATCATGTGTTGTTAAGAGTTGCTCCATGGAAAGGAGTTACAAGATTTGGAAAGAGAGGAAAACTTAATCCTCGATTCATCGGTCCATTTTAATCCTCGATCGAGTAGGGGCGTGGCCTATAGACTCGCTTTTACCGCCAAATATGTCCTCGTGTTCATAACGTTTTCACATATCCATGTTACGTAAATATGTGAAAGACCCGAACCATATTATTGAGTTAGAACAGGACGAAATAGCGAAAGATTTGGCGTATGAAGAGGTTCCTGTTCAAATTTTGGATAAGAAGGAACATATTCTACGCTCCAAGGTTTTACCTCAAGTCAAAGTTTTGTGGAGGAACCACGATGTTGAGGAAATGACTTGGGAGTTAGAATTTGAAATGAAATCAAGGTATCCTTACCTCTTCGACATACCGTGTAACGCATACCCTAATTTTGAGGGGGCTAAATTTCATAAGAAGGGAGGTTGTAAGACCCAAACTTTTATAAATAAAGATGAATTTTCTATAAATATTATTTTTGAATATTATGGAATAATTTGATATAATGTTATAGTTGTGGGTAATATTTATAAATTTTGCAAAGTATGCAAGTGGTTATATTATATTCGATTGGTCGGGGAATATTAGGTTTAGTAGGGAATATTCGTACAACAGCTCAATCATTGGTGGACCCCACAACAGAATTATTGTCGGATCGAGAAAAATATTTTATTGAAATAACAGCGGAAGTTTTACCGTTGATCATTTGTTGAACTACTCGGTAGTAAAAGTACAAGAATACGTGTGGTTGCATGCATAAGTAGCACCAGTATTGATTATTGATGCTTATGTGAGAAGTCACTCGGTTTGATTCCATTATTGTCGATTAATAATATGAATTATTATAGCGATAATGACGTTTTTGTTTTATTCATATTATTAACGTAATAAAAGCGAAACATCTTTTATATAAAATGTAATACTTTATTAAAGTTATTCTATAAATAAAATATATTATATTTTATTATGCATATTGTTTTTGCATAGTGTTTTGCATAGTGTTGCATAAAGTGTTTGCATAGTAAAATGTTTTTATATAAATAGAATATATTATATTTTATTTAAAAGATTTTGCTTTAAATATGGACCGTCGATTAAAGTAAATCAATCTGGACCGTTCATGGATTAATTACTATGCATTCTATTTTCCTATAAATAGAAGCTCATTCCTTCATTATTTTCTTACTTAATTCTTTGAAACTAGAGAGAGAAACTATAGAGAGAAAGAAGAAAAGTATCTCGCTACTTCACTTTGCCAATATCCAGTTCTTCTAAGGTAGGGAATATTATTTGTTGTAATTCGTAAAAGTGTTATTCTTTGTATTCATGAAGAGAACTTCTTTTGTTATTCCATTCTTATTTATTCGTTGGAATAACTTTTCAGATCTGTGAGAATCCCCTATACTTGGTGATCTTCTTCTTTTATTCCATTCTTTATTATTCATTTGGAACATCACATCTCATGTGTTTTACAGGACTGGTTAAAATCTTTATCATTCTCGTTGGAATATCCTATCGTGTGTTTTACACCGGATCCGGGTTCCATCTTTATTATTCGTTGGAACATCAGAATTGTGAATTTCACGACCGGTTCCGTTATTATTATTCTCATTGAATAACTCGCCTATCTGCAATACCGCATGCATGGTGATTTCTTTTGTTATTCCATTCTTTATTATACCTAGTTGGTTAAAACTTTGACTTCTATACTCCATGAAATTAGTAGAATATCCTTGATATTTTTGCGTTTCATCCAAAGATCTTTCATGGAAATATTCTTTCGATCATTCTTGAATTTTACTCTACAAAACAAGATCATGTTGACAATTTGGGACGTTAATAATTCCCGGATAAAATAATTCTTGAACTTGTTTTATTGAATTCTTATATCATTGTCATCATCCTCATGTTTATATTTTTTAAAGTCATAAATCGGCACTTGTAGTGCATAGATGGACTTGGTATGATTATAACGAGACTATTCGGTATAATCATGGACCGTAATGTTACAAATGATATGGTAAAAGTCCTCAATTGGTAGTAGTGCATTGATGGATAGTTGTTGGCATGATCATGACCATTAATGAATACACAACTATTCTTGGCCCGTAGTGCGTGAATAATTGTGGTCGTGATACTAAAGAATATCCTCGCCAGTAAAAGTGGGGTGATTCGATGATGTGGATTATTTATTAAAGTCGAGTCTCAAGCTATAACAAATGATGAAAAACCTTTTAAATCATAAAAGATAGTAGATTTTATTTTCTACTTGACTCTTTTAATGGATTGCTTGTTCATTGCAGATTAAACTTGATGTTTATTAAATTTTATCGGTTTAACAATGTTGAAGGCTATTGATAATTTTATTCGCATTATCTTAGTCATAATATTTCATCTTTGGGCTAGTTGAGCTCACCCTTTCTTTCACCGCTTTCTCTCGAGAAATGAGAACATAGTTGGGACTTAGTCGGGAACGGAGTAATGGTCCGAGGATAGCATTAGTAGTCCTGTGATAATCATTGTAATGAGGGTGAAATAATATGTGATAATAATTGTAATGAGGACTCCTTTTGAGTTTGTATAATATCTAGTAGACAATATTTGTATTCAAAAGAATTTTGTGAATTTTTCAATTAATATTTAATATTTATTAATTAAATAAATATTTTCATGATTTAATTATTAGATTTAATATTTTTAATTAATTAGATTAAATAATTAATTGACATTAATTGGTAGATTAATTTAATTATATGTGTTACATTTATTAAATTAATGTAGAGAGTTTTTATTATCAAAGTATGTGATTATGTGAGCTTATTGTATTAAAAGAAATATTTAATAAGCATATTGGTATTTTTTAATTAATTTAATTATTAATTAGAGAATTAATAATTTTAAATTATTTATTAATGAGAAAATTATTTATGTGACTATGTGAATTTATGAGAAATTATTATATTTTATTTAAAATATATTAAATAAAATATTGGATTTATTTTATAAGGAGTGTGACATTTTCAAACTATATGATAAAGCTTTATTAAATTAAATGACTTTGAATCAATTAAGGGTTGCCAAACAAGGCCCTAGTAGTGGTTGGATGCAAGATTACCCATGTTTGGGTTAATCAACCATTACTTGACGATCGCTTCTCTTCTCCTCTCGTTATATTACGCCTTCTTTTATTATTATTATTCTAAGTCCTAAAAAAGAGAGGCGTAGAGAGTTTGAGAACTTTGAGAGAGATCATGAATAATCGTGATTAAAGGTGAAGAAGTGTGAGAAATTGGGAATTGTTGTCACCCCTGTGTAATCTAAGCAGTAGTATTCAAGGGTAATCCTTCTTCCCAAATTTTAAAGTTACATCATTTAGTTTTTATAAAACGGCTTTCATATATTTTGTAAAATCTGTAATTGAGAAAGGGTTTGATTATGAGTTTATATATGGGTTAAGATGTATCAAATCGTATTTGATTATATATATATTATGTGAATTATCATGTCATCGCTTTCATAATACTATGAATTGCTATTTCAAAATTTACAAGAGTATGGGTTTTGGCCTTATGGCCCTTATACGTGATATTTTATGTATCGATCGTATGTTATCCCTAAATTTTACACTCAGATATTATTATGCATGTTGATACTGAAGAGACCAAAGTTTAAATAAACGGATTCTGGTGTTATAACTAATCCAGAAAGTGACAATTTTCATGTTTTATTTTCAAAACTTTCAAGAACATCAAGAACAAAGTGAAAGTAAATGTGTTGATTTTGCAAATTATGTGTCAGAACTTGTTAAAAATCATGCTAGATGGGTTAAGTAATGATTATATATGTATTACAATGATTGGGTAAGTCTAAATTTGTAAAAAATAACTAATTGGAAGTTATGGCCATATTCATGTATAATTTTACGTGTGATTGATTTTGGCCTAATTTGCCTTTTTATGTTTATGAATCGCAGAATCGCAGTAAATCGCAGAAAATGCAGAAACTGGTAACCACGCTCCTACAAGCGTTACTAAACTAAATTACCCCACTTCCTGGTCAAAAATAAATAAATAAATAAATAAATAAAAAATAAATAAATAAATAAATAAAATAATAAATAAATATTTGATGAAAATTATTATTAAAATATTTATAAAATAAATTAAATATTTTAATTGAGATATTTATGAAATAAAATAAATATTCGATAAAATTATTATTAAAATATTTATAAAATAAATTAAATATTTTAATTGAGATATTATGGAATAAAATAAATATTCGATGAAAATTATTATTAAAATATTTATAAAATAAATTAAATATTTTAATTGAGATATTATGGAATAAATTAAATATTCGATGGAAATTATTATGAAATAATTTATTCGAGTGTAATAATAGTAAGAGAATGAAAATATTCTAATTTAATTAAGTAATTAAATTAGAAGGGTAATGATGTGTTAAATAAAGTGGAGTTTATATTAAATAATTAAGTGAAAATGTAACTAATGAATGTCGTGAATACTTATGGTATGTGTGTAGGATTTGTGGTGAACTAAGTAGTAATCGTTTAGTTTACGCGACGAGGCAAGTTTCCTAACCCTACTTGTCATTATTGTTCAAGTTTATTAATTACCTCGAGTAAATTATCATTATTATTATTCATGTTCAAATGTTATATTAAAGATTGATTATTTTTCAAAGCATGATTAGGATATACAATAATTGTCCTATTGTATACTTCCCGAGATTATTATTCAATTTGAATATCATTATTATTGAACCTTATTAGATTAGCGAACCCTTATTGATTCGACTAGTCCATAGTTGATGAGCGCGTTCTAAATTTCCTAACCTCGATGAATTGTCCAAACCAAACTTCCTTTTCAAGTGCGGACTCGAATGTCAAACCGAGATGAACAACCCCGCAAAGGGATTTACTTATGCATTAGCAAGCGTTAAGATATTGTGCACAAGATGGTACTAAGGGTCGATCCCCTAAGTACGAAAGTAGAAAGGTCCATAGTCTTACGATTGTTAAAGGTTTCAAGTATACCCTTGATAACCTAGGACATAGTTCAAGGTCTTATGACCCTCGTAAATCTTTTTTGATTCTTGTTATTCATTCTCGATTCAAAAGTCGAGCTTTTATTCGAGATGTCTTTGATTCACTCGCATGTTATTATATCGTTATTTCATTGTTATACTTGTGGGCATTTGTGCTCACTCTCGCTTAATAATAACATTGCGCTTAAGAACGAAAAGAACCCATTTAACCTTCCACTAGTAAAGGCAAGGGCAAAGTTAGCAAGTGTTGAAGATTTGTTATTTTATTTGATGATGTATTTAGGTTAGACTTAAGTTAATGATGTTGTTTAAGACTTAATTGTTTATGATTCTCAAGATGATGTTTAAGGTTAGAGTAACTCGATTGTATTATTATTTAGTTGATGTAACCCCATAAGGGAAGATTTATTATTATTTCTATCTATCGCATGGGTTTGATTTATTATGGGTAGATAGATAGATGATATTTATACAAATGAACACCAAACCCGTGGAATCAAGTACCAGATTGGGGGTGTCACTAGTTGGTATCAAAGTCAGAGGTTATGAACCTTAGGTGGGGGAACAACCTTAGGTAGTAGCCTTATAGAAAGAAGATAGTGATGGAAAACTCTTATCGAGTTATAAGAAATGAATTTATGTAATTCATTGAAGATAATAAAAGACCTTATGTGTTTATGTGTTAAAGTATGTGTTAGATGATACGACTTAGTAACTAAAACTTAAAATTTTGTGTCAGGATGTCGAATGTTGGAGAAGCTAGTCAAGCTGGGGAGGAAGAACCCTGTGTACCTATAGTACCGACAGAGGAGGAGCCCCAAGACATTCATGTCGTTAGGGAGCAGCTGGTACAGAGGGAGTCATCTCCATTGATCACCGTTGTTGGTCAGGAGCATGAGCCCGAGACTGATCCTGAGGAGGATCCTGAGGAGGAATTTGTTGAGGAAGAGGAAGAGGAAGAAGAGGAGTTACCACGGTACACCGTTGATGCTGAGATGTATGACACGTTATAATGATCGTAACGTGGAGTTACAAGACGAGGTCCGTGGATTTGACCGAGAAGAAGGTTATTCAAAGATATTACTTCAGAAAGCGTAAGGAGAGGAGATTTCGACTCTTCACTCTCGACTGGCAAATGTAGAATGGGATTTGGTCCATGAGAAGGGTCAAACTCAAGATAAGACCGAGGAGATAGAAAAGATAAAGAAGGAACTGAAGGAAACCTCCGAAAGATCGAACATAGCAGAAGAGGGATGGGTAAGAGAATCGCGCCGAAATGATCGTGTGAAAGATGATAGTCGGCAAAGAAGGCAAAGCTTGAAGAGACATATTCTACACTTAATCATGCAATGGATGAGGCCTCAAGATCGAAGTTTTGAGGTACCCCATCGGTTTTCAAGGACTTCCATCGTATATGTTGGATCGCAGGACGATGTCTCGTATCATGGATGAGGAGAGTGGCAAGGCTATTCAAAGACCTCGACAGACAAAGTGATAGAATTTGTTTAATTATGTGAAAGACTTAATTAGTTTTTATATGTAATTTCGACGTGTTTATGAACGAAAGAATATTTGAATGTTTTAAATCTCATGGATTCTTTATTCCTGGATAGTTGATGTAAATAGCGCTTATGCTATCGCTTTAATGTTAAAACTTTGATTTGAATGCAAATATATCAAGTTGTTTGAGATGATGTGTTAAGTGATATGTTAAATTGTTGAGTAATGCCTTAACTATTTAGAGAAATAAATAAAGTTCTAATAAAGCGCTTATTTAATGTAAAAATGCCGCCAAGGAGAAGACAACAACGCCAACCTACCAGAAGAGTCAACCAATAATAACAATTATGCTAACGCTAATCCCGCGGCAAGCAGCTTGGTGAACTTACCGATGGAGCCATGAATAACCAACCTCAAGCTCCACCAAACACAACGTTTAAGGACTTCAAGGCAGTGGGACCGCCAGAGTTCAAAGGTTCCATGAACCCAATCGAGGCTCAAACGTGGGTTATGGAAATGGAGAAGGTTTTTTGACATTGCTAGGGTTAGAGAAGACCGTAAGACCTAGCTTTGCAACGTTTATATGTCAAGTCCGAGGCTAGCATTGGTGGCAAGCAAACAAAGTGCGAGGAGGTGAAGGTATAATTACGTGGGAGAGATTTAAAGAGATGTTTTTGAAATGTATTTCCCAACTAGTTCACGTAACCGATGGAGGTTCAATTTCTAGAGTCAAGCAGGAAATATGAGCATGTGCTCGACTATGCGGCTAAATTCAACGAATTGGCAAGGTTTTCCAAGTATCAAGTTCACACGGATGAGAGGAAGGCGAGACGGTTTGAGCAAGGACTAAAGCCTTGGGTGTACAACAAGGTATCAATGTTTCAGCTAAACACGTTTGCTGGAGTACTGGAAAAGGCCATCCTCGCTGAAGGAGGAAGCGATGCGGTGACCAAGTACAATCAAGATCAAAAGAAGAAGAAGAGTGAAGGTGAAGGAAATAACAAGGTCAGTGGAAGTGGCACAGGAGGTGGAAATTTCAATCAGAAGAAAAGGTGGAACGACAGCTCATCATCTGGGAATCGCAAGAAGGTAGTCAAGAAAAGAATCAAGCATGCCCGACTTGCGGGAAAGCCCATCTGGGAGTTTGTATGAAAGGAAAAAGAGTGTGCTACAATTATGGATAGGAAGGCCACATAGCACCAAACTATCCAAACCCAAAGAAGGGTGCTTATTTTACTTGTGGTTCGAAGGACCATCTGGCAAGAGATTGTCCCAAGAAGGGATCGGGAGGGTCAGGATCAGGAGGAAACCGGGGAAATAACAGTGGAAATGCCTTAACCATCACCGGACCAACCGCAACAAAACCAACCAACCGCCGGACTTTCAATACGATTTGCAGATGCAATCCAGCCTCGTGATGTGGTGTCGTATCATTCCGATCAATGAAATTAATGCTTATGTTTTATTTGATTCTAAAAGTGCTACTTGTTCCTTTTTATATCCAAGACTTTGCTAATAGTTTAGATTTGCTTATGGATGAGTTGGAATATCCCATAAATATAAAATCATGTAATATGGAGATAATTTTTGTTAAGTACATGTTTAAGAACCGTAGAGTGGATATTAAGGGTAATATCATGAACGTAGATCTTATCCCTATTCGACTTGGGGAATTTGACGTTATTTTGGGAATGGATCGTTATTCAATTACGGGTCAGAATTGATTGCCAAAGAAGCGATTAACCTTATGACTCCATCAAAGGTTGTGTTTTATGGTAAGAAGTCGCCAGACAAGAAGTCAGTTGATTCGACGATGATGCAAAGCTAGAAGTTGTTAAGACAAGGTCGTAGGATACTTAGCTTACATAGTCGATAGTCGAAAAGAGAATCAAGGTAGAAGAAATACCGATTGTGTGAGGACTTCACGACGATATTTCAGACGATTTACCGTGACTTCCACCGACAGAGAGGTAGATTTTGTAATCGATTCGGGCGCCCGAATCGCTTCCAATATCGAAGGCACCATACCGAATGGCACCAAGAGAGATGAAGGAATTAATGGTACAACTACAAGAATTGTTGGACAAGAAGTACATTCAACCGAGTGTATCGCCGTGGGGAGCGCCTTTGTTGTTTTGAAAAAAGAAGGATGGATCGATGCGACTGCATCGACTACAGAGAACTGAATAAGGTCACGATTAAGAACAGATATCCATTACCGAGGATCGACGACCTGTTTGATCAATCAAGGAGCGAGGTACTTTTCCAAGATAGACTTGAGAAGCTGTTATCATCAATTGAAGGTGAGGCCGAGAGGATGTACCAAAGACGCGCTTCGTAACACGATACGGTCACTACTACAAATTTTTAGTAATGTCGTTTGGTCTTACGTAATGCCTCCGCAGAATTTATGGGACTAATGAATGTTGTGTTCAAGCCGTTTTTGGACAAGTTCAGAGTGGTATTTATAGATGAAATTTTGGTCTATTCGAAAACCAAAGAAGAACACGAAGAGCATTTGAGATTAACGCTGAAGTATTGAGAAGGAAAAGTTGTATGCCAAGTTTTTGAAATGAGAATTTTGGATTGAACGAGTGCAATTTCTTGGGCACATGATCGATAAAAAACGGAATTTTGGTAGATCCATCCAAAGTCAAAGCCGTGATTAATCGGGATCACCGAGGACGCCATCTAAGTATGAAGTTTTCTTGGATTGCAGGATATTATAGAAGGTTCATACAAGACTTTTTTCCAAGATCGCAACTCCGCTAACTAATTTAACTCAAAAGTCGTGGAAATTTGTTTCGACGGATAAGTGTGAGGAAAGTTTTCAAGAATTGAAGAAGAGGTTGAGTACTACCGTGTTATCTCTTCCGGAGGATACAGAAATTTTGTTGTTTATAGTGATGCATCGTGATAAAGGACTTGGTCTGCAGGTCGATGCAAAATGGCAAAGTCATGCGTATGCATCACGACAATTGAAGGATTACGAGAAGGGTTACCCCACCCATGATTTGGAGTTAGCTGCAGCTTGTTTTTGCTCTAAAAATTTGGAGGCACTATCTATATGGGGAGAAGTGTGAAATATATACGGACCACAAGAGTCTGAAATATATTTTTACACGTATGATTTGAACATGCGCCAAAGAAGATGGTTGGAATTAATTAAGGATTACGATTGTGAGATTTTATACCATCCGGAAAGCAAATGTGGTTGCCGACGCGCCTTTAAGTAGAAAGGGTCGTGAGAAATTGATGATGTTAATCGTCAGAGGAGCTAATTATAGAAATGGAGAAACTGGAGTTGGAAGTGGAATATCCTATGGAGATTGATGAGAAGCTATTTCAGATGCAAACTGTACAACTCTACTAGATAAAGTAAAGGAGGCTCGCCTTGAGGACTAAGAATGTAAAAAGGTGACAAAGAAGATATCTCAAGGAACCTAACCAAGATTTAAGATGGATAAGGAAGGAATACGAGATTTGAAAATAGAATCTGGATTCCGCCAAGACAAGAAATTAAGGAAGAAATTCGAGTGAGGCTCATAGTTCGAGATATTCGATTCACCAGTGTAGTACAAAGATGTATCAAGATCTTCACAACATTTCGTGGCCAAATTTGAAACGCGATGTTGCGAATCGTGTTGCCAAGTGTCCAATTCGCCGTAAAGTAAAAGCAGAACATCAGAGACCGAGTGGATTGCTACAACCGTTAGAAATCCCAGAATGGAAATGGGAACATATTACAATGGACTTCGTGGTTGGCCTTCCGACGACTCAGAAAGGCTACGACGCAAAGATGGGTTATCGCTGACCGAATCGATTTAAATCCGCACACTTCCTTCCAATCAAAATCAGATTCAACTTAGATCAGTTGGCAAGGTTATATGTGAAAGAGATTGTTTCGAGACACGGAGTGCCGGTGTCAATTGTTTCTGATAGAGATCCGCGCTTCACATCAAATTTTGGAAACGTCTTCAGGAATGCATGGGTACGCAATTGCGAATGAGTACAAATTTTACCACCCCTCAAAAAATGTATCGGGACAGAGAGTGAGAGAACGATTCAAACATTAGAAGATATGCTAAGAGCATGTGTGATGGACTTTAAAGGAAATTGGGATGATCAC
The DNA here is from genome assembly GCA_020205615.1 of Panax quinquefolius. Classification (NCBI taxonomy): domain Eukaryota; kingdom Viridiplantae; phylum Streptophyta; class Magnoliopsida; order Apiales; family Araliaceae; genus Panax; species Panax quinquefolius. The sequence continues at coordinate 51,010,018 of CM035162.1, forward strand.
CTACCATTAGTAGAGTTCTATTATAACAACAATTACCACGCTTAGTATAGTACGCCGCCTTACTAAGCGTTATACTGACACGAAAAGTGCGTAACTCCGCTTTACTAGGATGAAGTTGGTGAAAGATAATTGCTAGGCCGTAATTGGTACATCAGAGACGGCAGAAATAGTCAAAGTGATCCGAGCACGATCGGTAAGCGGCCAAGATCGACAGAAGAAATACGCCGATCCACATCGTAAAAATATCGAGTTTGAATCGTAGTTATGTTTTCTTGAAGGTCTCTCCCGGAAGGGAAGATCAAAGTTCGAAAGAAAGGGAAATTGAGCCCAAGATTCATTGGACCATTTGAAGTACTAAGAAGAATCGGAGAAGTCACAGACGAGGTAGCTTTACCTCCAAAGACTCGAGAATGTCCACAACGCCTTCCATGTTTTCAGTATTACGACCTACAAGGCCGATTACAAGCATGTAATTGAATATGAACCCCTACATTTTGAGAAAGACTTATCTTACGAAGAAATTTCGCCCAAATTGTGTTTAATCGAAAAGAACAAGTTCTCGTAAATAAAGTTATACCTTCGTTAAGGTAATTTGGAGGAACCACAACGCACGGGTTACGTGGGAACTCAAGAGAATATGATGAAGAATTACCTCATTTATTTACTTAATTATTATGTAAAACCGATTCTCGGGGACAAAATCTTTGTAGGGGGAGAAGAATGTAACTGGGTCGAATTTATTGAGTCGTGATTCGGGACGTAATCCTTTTAAGGGGGGGAAGATGTGACGATTTAACGAGAATTTTGTAATTAATTTTAATATTTATTGAATTAAATAAATTTTTTTGATGATTTTTATTAGATTAAATAATTAATCGACGCATTTAATTGTGGTAGATTAATTTAATTATATGTGTTACATTTATTAAATTAATGTAGAGTTTTTATTATCAAAGTATGTGATTATGTGAGCTTATCAGTATTAAAAGAAATATTTAATAAGAATATTGGTATTTTAATTAATTTAATTATTAATTAGAGAATTAATAATTTGACATTATTTATTAATGAGAAAATTATTTATGTGACTATGTGAATTTATGAGAAATTATTATATTTTATTTAAAATATATTAAATAAAATATTGGATTTATTTTATAAGGAGTGTGACATTTTCAAACTATATGATAAAGCTTTATTAAATTAAATGACTTTGAATCAATTAAGGGTTGCCAAACAAGGCCCTAGTAGTGGTTGGATGCGATTACCCATGTTTGGGTTAATCGACCATTTACGCGATCGCTTCTCTTCTCCTCCGTTATATTACGCCTTCTTTTATTATTATTATTCTAAGTCCGGAAAAGCAGAGAGGCGAGAGAGTTTGAGAACTTTGAGAGAGATGATGAATACTATGATTAAAGGTGAAGAAGTGTGAGAAATTGGGAATTGTTGTCACCGTGTAATCTAAGTAGAGTATTCAAGGGTAATCCTTCTTCCCAAATTTTAAAGTTACATCATTTAGTTTTTATAAAACGGCTTTCATATATTTTGTAAAATCTCGTAATTGAGAAAGGGTTTGATTATGAGTTTATATATGGGTTAAGATGTATCAAATCGTATTTGATTATATATATATTATGTGAATTATCATGTCATCGCTTCATAATACTATGAATTGCTATTTCAAAAATTTACAGTAGTATGGGTTTTGGCCTTATGGCCTTATACGTGATATTTTATGTATCGATCGTATGTTATCCCTAAATTTTACACTCAGATATTATTATGCATGTTGATACGAAAGAGACCAAAGTTTAAATAAACGGATCTGATGTTATAACTAATCCAGAGTGACAATTTTCATGTTTTATTTTCAAAACCTTCAAGAACATCAAGAACAAATGAAAGTAAATGTGTTGATTTTGCAAATTATGTGTCAGTAACTTGTTAAAAATCATGCTAGATGGGTTAAGTAATGATTATATATGTATTACAATGATTGGGTAAGTCTAAATTGTAAAAAATAACTAATTGGAAGTTATGGCCATATTCATGTATAATTTTACGTGTGATTGATTTTTCGCCTAATTTGGCCTTCATATGTTCAAGGAATCGCAGAATCTAGCAGTATCGCAGAATCGCAGAATGAAAATGAGTCATGGGTAACCCGCTTTTGCAGCGTTACTAAACTAAATTAATTACCATTTTACGGCCACAAAAAAATAAAAATAAATAAATAAAAAATAAAAAATAATAAATAAATATTTGATGAAAATTATTATTAAAATATTTATAAAATAAATTAAATATTTTAATTGAGATATTTATGAAATAAAATAAATATTCGATGAAAATTATTATTAAAATATTTATAAAATAAATTAAATATTTTAATTGAGATATTATGGAATAAAATAAATATTCGATGAAAATTATTATTAAAATATTTATAAAATAAATTAAATATTTTAATTGAGATATTATGGAATAAATTAAATATTCGATGGAAATTATTATGAAATAATTTATTCGAGTGTAATAATAGTAAGAGAATGAAAATATTCTAATTTAATTAAGTAATTAAATTGTAGGGTAATGATGTGTTAAATAAAGTGGAGTTTATATTAAATAATTAAGTGAAAATGTAACTAATGAATGTCGTGAATACTTATGGTATGTGTGTAGGATTTGTGGTGAACTAAGTAGTAATCGTTTAGCCTACGACGAGGAAAGTTTCCTAACCCTACTTGTCATTATTGTTCAAGTTTATTAATTACCTCGAGTAAATTATCATTATTATTATTCATGTTCAAATGTTATATTAAAGATTGATTATCTTTTCAAAGCATGATTCAGCTTATACAATAATTGTCCTATTGTATACTTCCCGAGATTATTATTCAATTTGAATATCATTATTATTGAACCTTATTAGACTAGCTTAACCCTTATTGATTCGACTAGTCCATAGTTGATGAGCGTTTCTAAATTTCTCGAACCCTCGATGAATTGTCCAAACCAAACTTCCTTTCAAGTGCGGACTCGAATGTCAAACCGAGATGAACAACCCCGCAAAAGGGATTTACTTATGCATTAGCGTTAAGATATTGTGCACAAGATGGTACTAAGGGTCGATCCCCAAGCACGAAAGTAGAAAGGTCCATAGTCTTACGATCGTTAAAGGTTTCAAGTATAACCCTTGATAACCTAGGACATAGTTCAAGGTCTTATGGCCCTCGTAAATCTTTTTGATTCTTGTTATTCATTCTCGATTCAAAAGTCGAGCTTTTATTCAGATGTCTTTGATTCACTCGCATGTTATTATAATCGTTATTTCATTGTTATACTTGTGGGCATTTGTGCTCACTCTGCTTAATAATAACATTGCGCTTAAGAACTAAAGAACCGATTTAACCTTCCACTAGTAAAGGCAAGGGCAAAGTTAGCAAGTGTTGAAGACTTGTTATTTTATTTGATGATGTATTTAGGTTAGACTTAAGTTAATGATGTTGTTTAAGACTTAATTGTTTATGATTCCAAGATGATGTTTAAGGTTAGAGTAACTGGGATCAGATTTATTATGTAGTTGATGTAACCCCATAAAGGGAGATTTATTATTATTTCTATCTATTGCATGGTTTGCATTTATTATGGGTAGATAGATAGATGATATTTATATGATGAACACCAAATCCCGTGGAATTGAAGAAGGTTCTAATTAGGTATTGGATACTTGTTTTGGTTCCCATAAATATAGATTTATGAAGAGACCAAACATAAGTAGAAAGCTAAACAAAGATAAGTAATCCTGTAATACCCGAGAATTTCCACGTATTATTAAATAAATATAGTAATGGAAATAAATATTTATTTGAATATGAACGATTTCGTGTTATGAAATGAGATAACTCAATTATATTAAATAACTGAATAATTGAGGATATGTTGAGTTGTGTGATGAACTCATTGAAGCCTTGCGAGGCATGGTGATGGGAAATATTAACAATAATATTACTTAACAAAGGAATTGTAAAGTAAACAATTAAGTAATGTTAATTGTTAATTGTTGTTGTAGTATATTTATGGATTTTTAATTGATGTTAATGAGGTTAATTAATATGTGATTATTAATTGTTATTTAATTGATAATGGTTGTGTAAATATTGATTTCTTGGTAATTAATTAATAATCGGTGATTATTATTGTTTGAAATGAAACTATAAAAATATAATAAGAATTATATAGATAAATGATGATTATGGAAATCCATAAATATATTGATCAATGATGATTGGATTAATTAATATTAGTATTAATTAATCAAGAAAGTGAATAAATTATTTAATTATTTATATGATAATAGTAGGTTAACAGTTATGTGCATAAGAGCAATAATACAATTATACTACATACATAGTGTATTAGGGCATTTGTGTGACTATATATATTAAGTTGTATAAACCTATATGGTATGAGGCAACGTGAGTAAACATATTGGAACTATATGTTATAAGTACATTATCTATGTGACAATATGTATATGGGTAGGTATTAAAATAATATACCATGAGCATATTGTAAACTCTCATTTTAATATACTAGTGTGATAAAATGTACATGGATTATATATATATATATATATATATATATATATATATATATATATATATATTGCATAACATCTACTACCTTGAAATGTTAGGTCATGTTGTGACATTAGGTTATAATATATGGTTGAGATGTGTATTAAAAATATAACATAAGAATTAGAATGTGTAGGAGTATACAACAATGCTGAGTTTTCCCTTTTGTCCCAAATTGAGTGTCCCATTTACTCTAAGACCTCATTCACGTGTATTTCAAAAAGGCTAGCCTATGTTCTTCATTTTCTTCCAACTTCCAAGCTCATGATCATGGGGGAGTGGTAATTATGATGAGTTCCAACAACCAATCTAACAACTCTCTCTTAACCTTCATGCAATCCTTCCATCCATGGGTTTGATTTAGTGGGGAATTGCAATATCAGGGTAATTCTTTTTCTATAAATATGGGCTCTCCTTCTCCATTTTTCATTGCTGAGAATTACTCAAGTGTGAAGTTGAGAACATATATAGAGCAAGTGATTAGATACCCATCAGTGGAAGAAGTGCGAATTAGAAAGCTAATTACAGAGGTATAAGATTTCTTCTTGTTCTTCATTTTGAATTCTGTTAAAAGTCCATTATTGAATTATTAATTTCTTGATTTCACCAAGTTGAATTGTGTTTGGGTTGTAGAACACATATATAGTTGTTATATAGGCTTATTAACATGTTTGGTATGCAATGTGGCTGGGTTACAGTCGAATTGGTGAAGAAAATTGGTATTTGCCTTGTTATCTGTCGAGGCTGGGAAGTCTCTAGACTTGAACCGGAGCTGGGCGGCCGTGCGTATCCCTAGTACAAATGGCGCGCGTCCGCGCCCCTCTGCATATTTTGTTGATTGTTTTATTGTGATATCTGAATTATGGAGCATGGTAATACGACTTAGTTAAGCTTAGTTCAATTCTTGATATACTAGTTATGTTGTCTTTCATATAATCACTCACCTAGGTTTATTTCAAAAGAAATCTTAAGTTTTCAATATGCAAACTCAATAGACCATGTGTAACTTAAAATTCTAACTTAAAGGCATATTAGTGTTGTCTGATTTCATTGAACGTAAGCATTCAAGAAGGATGTATAGTGAGGGGAGTAGTTTAGCATACTAAATGACATTGATAACATGTTAATGGAAACTTATAGTTCAAAATGGACATTAACTTATCATATTCATAATGTATATTTTGACCTTGCAAGCATGTTAGTATGGTTTTGAAATGCATGTCGGACATACTAACTTACTTATATGGATTTCGTAATAAAGCATGATCATGTTAGACTTATTAGTGAGCTTTAATAATGAAAATACGAACTTGAATGTGAATATTAACATACTACCTTGAGAGTTAGAATTTTATAATTGTGAACATGTTGAATGATACTCTTAGACTCACTCATGTATCATAAGTATATATATCATCATGCTTAGGTATCATAATTCAAGGAAAGCATAAACGAGGCATATTTCAAAATAAAACGATGTTAATTACACATATGTGATAGAAATACCTACAAGCATGTCTAATATGAGCTATATGGCTACTTTATATGTTTAAAGAATCAAGCATGTTGAACTTTGTGATTTCATAGCCTTAAATTGTGTAGATGTCTAACTTAGAACCGTATTATGCAAGACGGGACTTAGATTAAACTTGAAAGATGCGGAAGGACCCTTAACATGTTAATATATGTTATGTATGGAAGGATGGGCAAGCTAGGCCAAGCAAATAACTTCTCAGTCCTAGTTTGAACTGGGAGCCACGCGGCCGCGCGTCTCCTTAGTGCAAATCAGGCGCGACCGCACCATTCTGCAGATTTGGAAAGTGACTTCTATGATTTCTAAAGTATGTAGCATGCTAGTATAACTTCATTATGTTTATTTCTGTTCATGATACACTGATAAAGGTAGCTTTGCATGTTAACACCTATCTTAGCTTAAATTGACAAAGTGTTTTAAAATGATGAAGTCTAGCGATAGATCCGAGCTACGTAATAACATTCGTATAAGGTTTCTTGATTGAGTCGTGTGTGTACACTTGGACTATATTCATCAAGATTGTTTATCGAATATGATTTACTAATGAATATCCTATATGCGTATCATATTATGTTAGGATTCAAAAGTGTATTGATAAGCGATATTTTGGTAAACTACGCTTGAGGCAAGTTCTCTAACCTTACTCAAATCTATATTGAGCAAGTATCTGAACTATCCTTTATATTTGGCAAATATCCTAAACCCTTGCGTTACCTTATTCAATGAATATCGTAAGCAAATCTTATCTCTATAAATGAAAGTTATCTTATTTACTCGTTCAATTGAGCTAGTATGTTAAACTCTTGAGAAAACTATTATTCATGTTGAACTTGGTATTGTTCTTGAATATTGTGAAAGTGTCTATGCTATTTGATTTGGCTAGAATATATGTATGTTTATAAAACTGTCCAAACCAATTGACTGGTGAGGAAATCTTGAAAACTGAGTTGAACAACCCTTAAGGTAAGGGGAATGTATGTTGTTGGAAACCCCGACACATGAGTATATTATTACTGTGGTGTTATGCATAACTTCAAGTATTTTAGACTGATTATCTATAATGCTTGATTCTTTTGGGTTATCAGTTAAATATTGGTAATTCTAGTAGATGTTCAATAGTCCTTAGTGACTGCTCAGAATAAATTGTGATCTAGTCGGATACCTTGATAGCATTTGAATTCATATATATTTTTTGAATTATATTGAGTTATCGTTCTTATTCCAAGAATTGTTGATATTCATTATTTATGATATTATTCTGAAACTCTTAACTATCTTAGAGATGATACTTCGATATTTCACACTCATGTTATAAAACTATTTCCTTTGTTGTATATTACTTGCTGGAAAATTTGTGCTCATTCTTGCTATTTAAAACCTTTCAGTTAAGGCAGAACAGAGAGGTGTATCGGGGAAAGACAAGGGCAAGGGAAAGGCTACTGACTAGCTTACCCCTTTTATGTTTAAGTTATCATATTGTTGTATTAAGACTATGTTTAAACTTAAGTAGGATTATGTAATAAGTCCTTATTTGATATTATTATGTAATCTATTAAGTACTGTAGGTTGCGAGACTCGGGGGAATAATTATAATAAATCGTTGTATATTATTCTAAATTAGATCTTTCGTTGTGAATGTGCGATTTTAGTTATATTGGTAATAATTTGAGAACGTGATGAACCGAATTCGGGTAACCAAGTGGAGGTCAGAATTTGGGGGCGTCACAGGTTGGTATCAAAGCCATAGTTATAAAGTTTAGGAACGAGAGTCCCTAGATTATAACTTAAGAAAACTTAGAGGTTAGGAAGGGATAAAACACATGTAGAGTTTTCCCTGAGAGACTTAGGGTGCTATGAAATGTAAATTCATTCTATACAATGAACCTATGTTTATTTAACATTCTGATGGAGTTGTTGTTTGTCTTGTCTTATGTTGGTGATTGTAGGATGACTGACCTGGGAGGACCTAGCCGAGTAGTTGAGGAGGCGTCGCGTGATATCCACGTAGTCTATGAGGCACCCGTGATAGCGGAGCCTATATCGGTAGTTGTCCCTATTAGTGATGATGATGAGGAGGAGGAGATGGTGCCTCTACCTGAGGAGTCTAATCCGGAGGAGAATCCTATGGAGGAGGAACCCGTGGAGGAGGAACCCGAGCCCATGGAGGACTCCGACGAGTCTACTTTTGAGGATTGGATGCAAGGAGAGTATGAAGATCAGATTTTGGAGTTAGGATATAGAGTCGAGGAGTTAGAGACTGAGACTCTTGAGAGGCAACTAGTGATGCAGGAGATGGAGGTGGAAATTGCTCACCGTAAGGAGGCAGGGATCCAGATGGGTGCCTTATTTCATCGATCGGTGGCAAGGAATGTTGAGTTGGCAGGAAAGTTAGAAGAATTGGAACAGAGGGTGTTTGAGTGAGAGGACGGAGAAGGAGGCTCTCCGAACTCAGTTAGAGATGGAAGTGATGGATAGGATCCACTTCGAGGAGAAGTGGGAGGATTCAAATGACAGAGTGGGTGATCTAGAAGATGAGGTGCAGTTCAAAAGGAGGAAGATGAACAAGATGGGCTATGCTCTACGCACGACTATGGAGAGGTTGATCGATGGGGGTAAATCACTATCCTGCTGAGCAAGGAAAGACCCGACACACCATAAGTCGAGATATGGTTGCACACATCACACAGAAAGAGTATCAGAGCGCCATGGAGCGTGGGATGTTAGATTGAGTTTAGAAGGAAAAGCTCAGTAGTGTAGTATTCTTATTTATGTGAATTAATATATTGTTGTAATCTCAGTCTTTCGTGTAAGATGAGAGATAGTGTTAAAACCCCAAACTTTGAAAAATGTTAGAGGGGTAGTAGACTTGTGTTGTCCCCATCTTTTGTGATATTAGGGGATATGTGTTTTCATTTATAGCAGTATGCTAGAAAAGAACGTGTGTTGTAACCATTTGGCATATGAATATAAATGACCCTATTTCAGAAACATGTTATAAACTTTTAGTTCTTTTCATTTGAGAAATATCTAAATATGATAGTTAGATAATAAGATGAAAATTTTGTGATGTAGAAAATGTCGCCCAGATGTAGAATACCTGTCCCAGAAGAGTCAGTTAATGATGAGAGAGGACCAGTAGATCTGATACAGCGACTGATAGATTTATTGGGAGAAGCTTTGAGGGGAAGAAACGAACCTGTACCACCCATTCCCCAAGCTTTCCTAGTAACAACCTTCAAAGATTTTAAGAGTGTAGAACCCCAAGAGTTCACAGGAACTACTGACCCGATAGTTGCGCAAACTTGGGTCAAGGAGATTGAGAAGGCCTTCACTATAGCTCGCATGGGTGAAGACTAGAAGACCATATTTGCAACATACATGATGAGGGGAGAAGCCAACTATTGGTGGGAAACTAATCAGCAGAGAGCGGGGGAAGGAACGATAACATGGGAAAGTTTTACGATGTTATTTTTCGAGAACTATTTTTCGAAAAGTATGAAGTGTAGGATGGAAGTGAAGTTCCTAGAGTTAAAACAAGGAGATATAATCTGGCATGCTAATCACGCTATGTTTAATGAACTAAGCGACGCAAGAGCACCAAGTTGGGGATGAAGAAAGGAATGCGAGACGCTTCGAGCAAGGATTGAAGCCGTGGTTGTATAATAAGGTATCAGTCTTTCAAATTAATTTCTTTACGACCCTGTTGGAGAAGGCAGTCGTTGCAAAAGGTGGCAGTGAGGCCTTAAGTCTATATCATAAGGAGAAGAAGAATAAGAACACGGGTAATGAGCATCGTGGAGGAAGCAGCAGCGGAGGAAATAATTCGAGAAAAAAGAAATGGGAAAACAACAACAGCAACAACAGAAACAACAACCAAGGTGGGAGTCACCAGGGAAACTTCAAGAAGAGAACCGAAGCTTGCAACAAATATGGAAGAAACCATTATGGAGAATGCTGGAAGGGGAAGACCACTTGCTATAATTGCGGTCAAGAGGGGCACATATCGCCAAATTGCCCAAAGCCAAAGAAGATCAGAGAAAGTTTTGCTTGTGGATCGACAGAGCACCAGATAAAGGATTGCCCGAAAAAAGGAAGTAGTGGAGCTGGCGGAGGCCAAAGAGGAGGGAACAAGTTAATGATTGGTGGACTTGTACAACCCAACCGATCGACCGCCCGAACCTTTAACATGACCGTCCAGGACGCAGTGGCTGCGAAGGACGTGGTGTCAGTATAATACCAATCAATAATATAAATGCTTATTTTTTATTTGATATGGGTGCCACCTGTTCTTTTGTATCCGAAGAATTTGCTTGTAAATTGAGTACACCCCGAAAACGTTTAGAAGATTCCTTGAACGTAGAAGTTGCGAATAAGGAAATAATCCCTGTAGCATACATTTATCAAAATTGTCGCGCAAATATTAGAGAACATAAACTGAGCATAGACTTGATTCCTATTAGACTGGGAGAATTTGACGTAATACTGGGAATGGATTGGTTATATAACCATGCAGCGATAATTAACTGTCAGAACAAGTGTGTGAACCTTCAGACTCCGAGTAAGTCTAAGGTAGTATTTCATGGTAGCTCATCGCTTAAGCAATCGTGTTGCGTTATGATGATGTAGGCCAAGAAGTTGTTAAGGAAATGATGTGTAGGTTATTTAGCTTACATTATAGATACTCGAAAAAAGGGAGTAGAGATTAAGGATATATCAGTAGTGAATGAATTTCAAGATGTGTTTCTGGACGATCTATGTGGTCTTCCGCTAGACAGAGAAATCAAATTCGTAATAGACTTAGCACCGGGAAGGACACCGATTTCGAAGGCTCCATATCGTATGGCGCCAGTAGAAATGAAGGAATTGATGATACAACTTCAAGAGCTATTAGATAAGGGTTACATTCGACCGAGTGTGTCTCCTTGGGGAGCACCAGTGTTATTCGTGAAGAAAACGGACGGATCGATGAGGCTCTTTATTGATTATCGAGAATTGAATAGAGTAACGATCAAGAACAGATATCCATTACCGAGGGTAGACGACTTGTTTGATCAACTGAAGGGAGAAACATGTTTCTTGAAGATCGAATTACGGACATGATATCATCAACTGAAAGTGCGGGATGAGGACATACCAAAAACTGCGTTTTAAACCCGTTATGGACATTACGAGTTTTTGGTAATGTCATTCGGTTTAACTAATGCTCCGGTAGCATTCATGGACTTGATGAATCGAGTTTTCAAGCGATACTTGGATAAATTCATAGTATTTTTCATCGATGACATTTTGATCTACTCAAAGACAGAGGAAGAACACGCTGAACATCTGAAGATTGGTTTGGAGGCACTATGAAGGGAGGAGATGTATGCGAAGTTTTCAAAATGCGAATTTTGGATGAAGAAGGTTCAATTCTTAGGCCACGTGGTGGATGAGAATGGAATCTCAGTAGACCCCGAAAAGGTCAAATCAGTAAGTAGTTGGGAACAACCTAGAACACCGACGAAGGTGAGAAGTTTCCTAGGGTTAGCTGGGTACTATCGGAGATTCATCCAAGATTTTTCTAAGATAGCAACCCCATTGACTAATCTGACGAGGAAGACAGTGAAATTTGTATGGACCGACAAATGCGAAGAGAGTTTTCAAGAGTTGAAGAAGAGGTTAAGCGAGGCACCTATATTATCCTTACCTAATGATACGGGGGGATTTGTAGTGTAGAGTGATGAATCGCATAGAGGACTGGGCTGTGTGTTGATGGAGCATGGCAAAGTCATTGCGTATGCCTCACGACAATTGAAGGATTACGAAAAACGATACCCTACGTATGACTTAGAGTTAGCGGCAGTAGATTTTGCGTTAAAGATATGGATACATTATTTATATTGAGAGAAATGTGAGATATACACGGACCATAAAAGTCTGAAATATATCTTCACACAGAAGGAGTTGAATATACGTCAGAGGAGGTGGTTAGAGTTAATCAAGGATTATGGTTGTGAGATTTTGTATCACCTGGGGAATGCAAACGTAGTTGCCGACGCTCTGAGCAGAAAAGGAAGGGAGTAATTGTTTCAACTGACAACTCAGGAGGAGTTAATAAGAGATATAGAGAAATTGGAAATAGAAGTGAAGGGACCCGAGATGTCTGAAGAGAAATTATTTCTTTTAGAAGCTCGTCCAACTTTGTTGGATAGAGTAAAGGAAGCACAAGAGGGAGATGGAGAGTGTGAGAGAATCAGGAGAAGGATCATGGAAAATGAGGAAGAAAAATTTTGGATAGATAAAGACGGTATCTTAAGATTCGAAGGGAGAGTGTGGGTACCGGCGATAACCGAGTTGAGAGAATAGATTTTACAAGAGGCACACAATACGACATATTTCGTTCATCTGGGAGGCACTAAGATGTACCGAGACTTGAGGCAACATTTTTGGTTGCCCAATTTGAAACGGGAAGTCGTAGAGTGCGTTAGTAGATGTTTGACTTGTCAACGCGTAAAAGCAGAGCATCAGCGGCCGAGTGGATTGCTACAACCGTTAGAAATACCAGAGTGGAAATGGGAGCATATGACGATGGATTTCGTGGTAGGACTTCCGGCCACACAAAAAGGATTGGATGCCATTTGGGTTATCATGGATTGACTTACTAAGACCGCACATTTTCTACCGATCAAGATCCTCTACAGTTTGAATCAATTAGCAAGCCTATACGTAAAGGAGATTGTTTCACGACATGAAGTGCCGGTATCGATTGTTTCTGACCGAGACCCGCGTTTCACGTCAAAATTCTGGAAAAGCTTGCAAGAGAGGATGGGAACACAGTTAAGGTTAAGTACTGCTTATCATCCTCAGACAGACGGACAGAGTGAACGAACAATACAAACACTAGAGGATATGCTTAGAACTTGCGTGATGGATTTTAAGGGAAATTGGGACGACCACCTACCCTTAGTCGAATTTGCATATAATAATAGTTACCATGCGTGTAAGACCCCAACTTTTTGAATAAAGATTAAATTTTCTCGAAATATACTTTTGAATATTATGGTGTGGATTTGATATAATGTTATAGTTGTGGGTAATATTTACAAATTTTGCAAAGTACGCAAGTTGTTATGTAATATTATATTGGTCAGGGAATATTTGTTTTAACAGGGAATATTCATACAACGGTACAATCATTGGTGGACCCCTACAATGGAATTATTGTCGGATTGAGAAAACGACAAAAATACTTTATAAAAATAACGGCGAAAGTTTTACTGTTAAGTGTTGAAACACCCGGTGTTAAAAGTACAGTAATACGCATGGTTGCATAGTAGCACACGCTATTGATTATTGATGTTTACATGAGAAGTCACTCAGTTATACTCAATTATTGCTACAGTAATTGCTGCATCATATCTCTCATATTATTGATTCAATTTTTGTCACAGGATCATTTGCATAATATTTTATATTATTAAATCAATAATTGAGACGACAAAGTTATTAATATTATTATTTGGAATATTGACAATGTCTAGAAGTTCTGTCAAGGAGAGGTTTGGTCACCTAATTGTGCGCCAATAAGGAGAAATCCTTATCGGAAAGCCCCCTCTTTCCTGGGAACGACCTGGTTGTTAAATATTGTGAGTTATAATATTAATGATGAATAAGTTGTGTTGATTAAAAATGAATTTTGATAGTTCCATTGTGTTGGGATTATTAGTGTTAGTGGAAATCGACATCTATCCCGATGATAATTAATGTCTAGGGGTAATATTGATAAATCGGGTAATTTATCAGATAAATGTGCAATTAATTGCTACTAATTCACATAATTATATAACTATTCATTATTAGTTCCTGTATAAATTAATTCTTGAACTTGTTTTATTGAATTCTTATATTATTGTCATCATGCTCATGTTTATATTTTTTTGAAAGTCATCGTGGCTTTCAGTAGTGCGTAGATGGACTTGGTATGATTATGACTGAGGATTATTCAGGTGTAATCATGACCGTAATGTTACAAATGATGTGGTAAAAGTCCTCATTGGCCCGTAGTGCATTGATGGACAGTTTTTGGCATGATCATGACCATTAATGAATACACAAATATTCTTGGCCCATAGTGCATGGATAATTGTGGTCGTGATACTAAAGAATATCCTCGCCGAAGTAAGTGGGGGTGATTCGATGATGTGGATTATTTATTAAGCTAAGTCCCAGTGATAAAAGTGATGAAAAAACCTTTTAAATCATAAAAGATAGTAGATTTTATTCTCTACTTGACTCTTTTAATGGATTGCTTATTCCGCTGCAGTTAAACTTGATGTTTGTTATATTGTATCAGTTTAACACTGTTTAAGGCTAACGATAATATATTTTGTATTATCTTAGTCATAATATTTTCTACTGGGCTAGTTGAGCTCACCCTTTTACTTTCATTGTTCTCTTCAGGAAATATTAATGTAGCAGGGACTAGTCGGGGAACGGAGTGACGAACCAGATGATAGCATTAGTAGTCCTCACTATTCCGTGAAATAGTGGGAAAATAAATGTAATAGTATTGAATTTGAGTTTGTATATTGCTACTGAGCGACAATATTTGTATTAAAACTCACGACTTATGTTTTGTCGTATTTTGCACGACAGGTTGTATAATTAAGTTGTATTTGTATTCTGTACCATATATTTGGCGACTCAGAATAGGTGATGTATACCTATTTTGGGGGCGTCACAGTTGGTATCAAAGCTTAGGAATATGATCCCTGGCTAAAATGTGAGACTAAAACTAGGAGGGGAGAGACGGGGAATTCCTTCGCTAGTATGACCTACCTAAATTTTTTGGTATTTAATTGGTTAGTCAGAGTATAGAGATAATATGTTGCATGTCAATTAACCCTTGTTTTGTGGCAGTATTTGAAAATGGCATCCAAGAATATTGAGAATAGCAATGGGGCACAAGAGACCGTTGAGTCTCCACAGATCAACAATCAGAATATGTGCATCAGGTAGGCGACAATCCTCATGCAAACAACAACACTGACCAAATGATGAACGATGAAATGTTCAGAGGCTTTATGCAATTCATGCAACATCAGGCAAGAGCGGCTCCTGTTCAAAATGCAGGTGGAAACACAGAAAAATCTCGAACGGTCACCGCTAAGCAGTTCAAGGAGCTGGGACCACCCGAGTTTATTGGAGAGCCAAAACCACTTAAGGCGGAAGCGTGGATAAAGAAGATCACCAAGATATTTGATGTCTTGGGATGCTCCAAGGAGCAAAAGGTTCCCTTCGTCACCTTCATGTTGCGTGAAGAGGTAGATTACTGGTGGGAATCTATAAAACGTACCCAGCCTGACGCACTCAAGATGTCTTGGGAGAAGTTCCAAGAGCTATTCAATGACAAGTACTTTCCCGAAAGTATTCGTCACATGAAAGAGGTGGAGTTTATCAAGTTAGAAGCAAAAGAATATGATCGTGTCGCAATACGAGGCTAAATTTGCTGAGTTATCCCGATTTGCATCCCATTTGGTCAATAATGAGGAGCGAATGACACGAATGTTTTTAAGAGGTTTAAAACCGGAGATACGTCAATATCTTATTTATCATAAAATGTGTTTATACCCAGATGTTGTAAATAGGGCTCAGTTATTGGAGCGCGGTAACGAGTCAACGCAACCAAGAGAAAGCAGTCGGCAGCATGAAAATACCAATGGTATCAGTCATCGAAGCGGTGACAACAAACGTGGAGGGAATCAACATGCCAGAAATGGTAACCACTTCGATGGTAATCATGGCCACGACAGTAAAAATGGATATTTCAAGAAAAGGAGATTCAACAATGATGGAAAGATGTCAGCACCAGCAACCGTGGTTAAGGAAGGAGAACGACCACCTATCATATGCTTCAAATGCGGAGGGGAGGGACATATCAGTCCAAACTGCACGATGCCATCCAAAGCGTGTTATAATTGTGGAAGAGAAGGTCACCTAGCCCAATTTAATTGTTCACCGAAGACAAGTTCAGCTAGGATAGAGGCACCAAAGGCCGTCCTAGAAAAGTCAAAGCCGGTGGTACAAGGGAGAGCATTTGTTGTGACCTCCGAGAAAGCAAGGAACCCGAACGTGGTCATCACGGGTAAGCTTATCATAAACTCTAGCGAAGTCTATACCTTATTTGATACCGGTTCTACCCATTCTTTTATTTCTCCTACTTGCGCTCAACGATTAAATTTGACTCCGGAGAAATTAGACTTTGACTTATCTATTAAAACTCCGTTGGGAGAAACCTTCATTACATCCACTGTTTATAAGTCTTGTTTGGTTCAAATTGGTACCCTCACATTACCTGTCGATCTTATTTCATTGAAAATATTTGCATTTGACGTGATTCTAGGGATTGATTGGTTAACTACTCATCATGCAAAAATTGATTATTTTCGTAAGGTTGTTAGTTTTCATATTCCTAACCAACCTATTATGCGAATTCAAACAACTAAACCATTAAAATCAATCAATGTCATTTCAAGCCATAAAGCTATTCGTTTATTGAAAAATGGATGTCAATCTTTCTTAGCTCATGTCACGGATCTAAACAAAAATACGTTAGTTTTGAATGATATTTCTGTTGTTAATAAATTTCCTAACGTATTCCCCGAAGAACTTCCTGGTCTACCCCCAGAGCGTGAAATTGAATTTTGTATCGACCTTGAACCTGGTACAAAACCCATTTCCAAAGCCCCATATCGAATGGCTCCTATTGAACTTCAAGAGTTAAAGACCCAGTTGCAGGAATTGTTAGACATTGGTTTCATTCATCCTAGTACGTCTCCTTGGGGTGTTCCTGTTCTATTCGTGAAGAAGAAAGATGGGAGTATGCGACTTTGTATTGATTATCGGGAGTTGAATCATGTCACCATCAAAAATAGGTACCCATTGCCACGTATTGATGACCTGTTTGACCAGTTGCAAGGCGCTAAATTCTTTTTAGAGATTGATCTTCGTTCAAGATATCATCAATTGAAGATGAGAACCGATAACATTCCAAAGACGGCTTTTAGAACTCGGTACAGGCATTGTGAATTCCTAGTCATGTCCTTTGGATTGACTAATGCTCCTGTTGCCTTCATGGATATGATGAACCGAGTATTCAAGGAATATTTGGATCATTTTTTGGTCGTCTTTATTGATGACATCCTTATATATTCCAAAAGCCGTAAAGATCATGAGCAACACTTGAGGCTGATACTCCAAAAGCTTCGTGAAACTAAGCTATATGCCAAGTTAAAGAAATGCGAGTTCTGGCTTGAGGAAGTTGCATTCCTTGGGCACGTGATATCAAATCATGGGATATCTGTTGACCCGGCAAAGATTGAAGCAATTCAAAGCTGGGAGCAACCTAAATCAATGACCAAAGTACGCAGCTTTCTCGGCTTAACTGGTTATTATCGGAGATTCATAGAAGGGTTTTCTCGAATCGTTACTCCATTAACTTAGCTGACTCGAAAAGATACAAAATTCAGTTGGAGCGTGGAATGTGAGAAGAGTTTTCAAGAACTCAAGAGGAGACTCATTTCAGCACCTGCTCTGACAATACCATCTGGCTCGGAGGAATTTGTTGTCTATAGTGATGCTTCAGGCAAAGGGTTAGGATGTGTTCTCATGCAACATGGGAAAGTCATAGCCTATGCCTCATGGAAACTCAAAGAATATGAGTGGAATTATCCTACTCATGATCTAGAGTTGGCAGCTGTCATTTTTGTGCTTAAAATTTGGAGGCATTACCTGTATGGAGAGAAAGTGGAGATCTATACGGATCATAAAAGTCTCAAATATTTCTTCACACAAAAGGAACTCAACATGCGGCAACGACGTTGGCTCGAACTGTTGAAAGATTATGATCATACTATTCAATACCATCCTGGAAAAGCGAACGTAGTAGCTGATGCGCTGAGTAGAAGATCATATGCGGGTACGAGTGTAATATTGTCAATGCAAAGGCCCATTTTGTATGACTTGCAAAGGATGGAGTTATAGATAAAGACTTCAGGGACCCATGTGATGATGGCGAACATACGAGTAGAGCCGGCTTTAATCGATAAAGTTAAAGATGCTCAAGCTACAGACCTGGAGCTGATGCGTATGAGGAAAAAAGTACAAGAAGGTGCTATGCCGGAAGGAAGAATCGATGAAGAAGGAATACTTTGAGTCAACTCCAGACTTTGTGTTCCTAACAACCCTAATTTAAAGTATAAAATCATGATGGAGGAGCACAACACACCATTTGCAATCCATCATGGGAGTACCAAAATGTATCGTGATCTTCGACATACATTTTGGTGGAGCAATATGAAGAGAGAGATAGCAGAATTTATCTCAAGGTGTTTAACTTATCAACGAGTCAAGGCGGAGCATCAAGTACCAAAAGGTCCATTGCAACCACTTGAAATTCCAGAATAGAAGTGGAAACACATTACCATGGATTTCGTTACTGGTCTTCCCAAGGTTTCTCAAGGCAAATATGCAATTTGGGTCATTGTTGATAGATTGACCAAGTCTGCTCATTTCCTACCTATACGAGAAACTTATACACTTGAACGTCTTGCTCGTATGTACATAAACAAGATTGTAAGATCGCATGGTATGCCAAGATCCATAGTTTCGATCGAGACCCAAGATTCACTTCAAGATTTTGGGTTAGTTTGCAAAAAGCTATGAGCACAGATTTACGATTTAGCTCAAAGATATCATCCTCGAGATTTGACGGACAAATGGAGAGGACCATTCAAACTCTGGAAGATCAATTAAGACTCGTGTCCTTGACTTCAAGGGAAGTTGGGATAAGTTCCTACCATTGGTGGAGTTTTCCTACAACAACAGTTATCAAGCAAGTATTGGCATGGCTCCATTTGAGGCGTTGTATGGAAGAAAGTGTCATTCTCCAGTATGCTGGGATGAGGTGGGTGAAGCAACGTTGTTGGGACCAAAGTTGGTACGTATAACTACGGAAAAGATTTAAACGATCCGACAACGTATAAAAACCTCACAAGATTGACAAAAGAGTTATGCTGATATTCATCGAAAGGACGTGGAATTCGATATTGAAGATCATGTGTTATTACGTGTTGCTCCATGAAAGGGAGTTACGAGATTTGTTAAGAGAGGAAAGCTCAACCCTCGATTCATTGGCCCATTTTTAATCCTCGATCGAGTAGAAACTGTGGCGTATAGACTCGCTTTACCGCCATGTATGTCTCGTGTTCACAACGTTTTTCACATATCTATGTTACGTAAATATGTGAAAGACCCGAACCACATTATTGAATTAGAACCAAATGAGATAGAGGAAGATTTAACGCATGAAGAGTTACCTGTTAAAATCTTGGATAAAAAGGACCATATTCTACGCTCCAAGGTTATACCTCAAGTCAAAGTTTTGTGGAGAAACCACGATGTGGAAGAAATGACTTGGGAGTTAGAATTTGAGATGAAATCAAGATATCCTTACCTCTTCGACATACCAAGTACGCACCCTAATTTCGAGGGCGAAATTTCATAAGAAGGGGATGTTGTAAGACCCCAACTTTTTGAATAAAGATTAAATTTTCTCGAAATATATTTTTGAAAATTATGGTGTGGATTTGATATAATGTTATAGTTGTGGGTAATATTTACAAATTTTGCAAAGTACGCAAGTTGTTATATAATATTCAATTGGTCGAGGAATATTCATTTTAACAAGGAATATTTGTACAATGGCACAATCGTTGGTGGACCCCCACAACGGAATTATTGTCGGATTGAGAAAACGACAAAAGTACTTTATGAAAATAACGGCGGAAGTTTTACCGTTAACTGTTAAAACACCCGATGTTAAAAAAAGTACGAGAATCTGGCGTGGGTTGCATAAGTAGTAACACGGTATTGATTATTGATGCTTACGTGAGAAGTTACTCAGTTATACTCAATTATTGCTACAAATAAATTAACGCATCATATCTCTCATATTATTGATTCAATTATTGTCATGATTATCATTTGCATAATATTTTATATTATTAAATCAATAATTGAGACGACAAAGTTATTCATATTATTATTTGCAATATCGACAATGTCTAGAAGTTCTATCAAGGAGAGGTTTGGTCACCTAATTGTGCGCCAATAAGGAGAAATCCTTATCGAAAAGCCCCTCTTTCAGGGAACGAATTTGGTTGTTAAATATTGTGAGTTATATATATTAATGATGAATAAGTTGTGTTGATTAAAAATGAATTTTGATAGTTCCATTGTGTTGGGATTATTAGTGTTAGTGGAAATCGACATCTATTCCGATGATAATTAATGTCTAGGGGTAATATTGATAAATCGGGTAATTTATCAGATAAATGAGCAATTAATTGCTACTAATTCACATACTTATATAACTATTTGTTCACATGTGTGTACTATTGAATCACATTATTTACTATTAGGGGAGTTGGTGCAAGATTGATAATACTTACATGACTAATTTAAAAATGGAGGTATAGATGGAGGTATTATACTGTAATTCGTATTTTTCACATGATTATACTATTGATTCACATGATTGAACTATTGATTCACATTATTTACTATTAGGGGAGGTGGTGCAAGTTTGATAATACTTGCAGGACTAAATTAAAAATGAAAAAAAAGTTGGAGGTATTGTACTGTAATTTTTTGAGCCCCAAAACGTGCAATTATCGAAATTATATTTTTCTATAAATAGAAGCTCATTCTTCCTTCATTTCTCACCAATTCACAAAAGCTTTAGAGCGATTATTATAGAGAGAAATTATAGAGAGAAAGAAGAAGAGAAGTCTGCTACCTCACTATTCAAGTATCCAGCTTTTCCAAGGTAGGGAGTATTATTTCTTTCTTATCCTATGAAGAGAACTTCAGTTATTCCATTCTTTATTATTCTATTGGAATAATCTGTATACGCGGGCTACCCTATACTTGGTGAAATTCTTCTATTATTCCATTCTTTATCATTCTCATTTGGAACATCCTCGTTCGCATGCGTGCGTTTACGTGGGACTGGTTCCATTATTTATCATTACATTGGAACATCCGTCTGCTCGCTTCTCTATTTGGACTGGTTCCGTCTTTATTATTATGTTGGAATATCCCGTCATGCGTTTTACGCCGGATTCGATTAAAATCTTTATTATTACATTGGAATATCCCGTCTCTGCGTTTTCTGTGGGATTCGATTTTGTTATTTATTATTCTCTTGGAATAACCTGCCTGTGCGGTCTATCGCATGCCTGGTGATTTCTTTTGTTATTCCATTCCTTGTTATACTCGGTTGGTTAAAGTTTTGACATCTATACTCCATGAAATTAGTGGAATATCATTGATATTTGCGCTTCATCCAGTATCTTTTCATGGAAATATTCTTCTGAGCATTCTTGAATTTTACTTTACAAAGCAGTATCATGTTGACAATTTGGACATTATTAGTTCCTGTATAAATTAATTCTTGAACTTGTTTTATTGAATTCTTATATTATTGTCATCATCCTCATGTTTATATTTTTTGAAAGTCATCTCGTGTATTCAGAAAGTGCGTAGATGGACTTGGTATGATTATGACTGAGGATTATTGATTGTAATCATGGACCGTAATGTTACAAATGATGTGGTAAAAGTCCTCATTGGCCCGTAGTGCATTGATGGACGTTTTTAGCATGATCATGACCATTAATGAATACACAAATATTCTTGGCCCATAGTGCATAGATAATTGTGGTCGTGATACTAAAGAATATCCTTGGCCGTAGTGCATGGGTGATTCGATGATGTGGATTATTTATTGTCGAGTCCCAAATGATAAAAGTGATGAAAAACCTTTTAAATCATAAAAGATAGTAGATTTTATTCTCTACTTGACTCTTTTAATGGATTGCTTGTTCCACCATAGATTAAACTTGATGTTTGTTATATTGTATCGGTTTAACACTGTTTAAGGCTAACGATAATATATTCTGCATTATCTTAGTCATAATATTTCCTACTGGGCTAGTTGAGCTCACCCTTTTACTTTCATTGTTCTCTTTAGGAAATGAGAATGTAGCAGGGACTAGTTGGGGAATGGAGTGACGAACCAGATGATAGCATTAGTAGTCCTCACTATTCCGTGAAATAGTCGTAAATTAAATGTAATAGTATTGAATTTGAGTTTGTATATTGTCTAGACGACAATATTTGTATTAAAACTCGCAGCTTATGTTTTGTCGTACTTTGCACGACAGTTGTATAATTTAGTTGTATTTGTATTCTGTACCATGTATTTGGCGACTCAGAATAGGTGATGTATACCTGTTTTGAGGGCGTCACAATGCGAGTATCGGCATGCCACCGTACCAAGCTCTTTACGGGAGGAAGTACAGAATGCCATTATGTTGGGACAAAGTTGGAGACCGACGAATACTCGGACCAGAGTTAGTACAACAAACCGTGGAGGTGGTGACGGTAATAATGGCTAGACTTGTTGCAGCTCAAGATCGCCAGAAAAAGTATGCAGATTTGCATTGGCAAGACCGAGATTTTGAAGTCGGCAGTTTTGTATTCTTGAAAGTATCTCCATGGAAAGGAAAGATCCGTTTCGGTAAGAAAGGTAAACTGAGTCCAAGATTCATAGGACCGTTCGAGGTACTCAAGCGAGTGGGCGAAGTAGCCTACAAAGTTGCACTACCACCTAAGTTGGAGCACATCCATAACATGTTTCACATATCCGTCTTATGTCCATACATGCCCGACTACAAGCACGTGATTTCTTACAAACCCATTCAAGTGGAGAAGAACTTAGCGTACGAAGAAATTCTTGTCCAAATTCTAGATATGAAAGAGCAGACCTTGAGAAATAAAGCTATTTCTTCTGTAAAAGTACTTTGGAGTAACCACGATGTCGAGGAGGCAACGTGGGAGTTAGAAGATAGGATGATGAGGGATTATCCCAATCTATTTGTGTAACCTTGTAGCAATTCCGAGACGGAATTTTTAAAAGGGGGGAGGATGTAATACTCGAGAATTTCCACGTATTATTAAATAAATATAGTAATGGAAATATATATTTACTTGAATATGAACGATTTCGTGTTATGAAATGAGATAACTCAATTATATTAAATAACTGAATAATTGAGGATATGTGGAGTTATGTGATGTACTCATTGAAGCCTTGTGAGGCATAGTGATGGGAAATATTAACAGTAATATTAATTAACAAAGGAATTATAAAGTAAGCAATTAAGTAATGTTAATTGTTAATTGTTGTTGTAGTATATTTATGGATTTTTAATTGTGTTAATGAGGTTAATTAATATGTGATTATTAATTGTTATTTAATTGATAATGGTTGTGGCAGAATATTGATTTCTTGGTAATTAATTAATAATTGGCGATTATTATTGTTTGAAATGAAACTATAAAAATATAATAAGAATTATATAGATAAATGATGATTATGGAAATCCATAAATATATTGATCATTGATGATTGGATTAATTAATATTGGTATTAATTAATCAAGGAAGTGAATAAATTATTTAATTATTTATATGATAATAGTAGGTTAGCAGTTATGTGCATAAGAGCAATAATACAACTATACTACATAGTGTATTAGGGCATTTGTATGACTATATATATTAAGTTGTATACAACTGTATGGTATGAGGCAATGTGAGTAAACATATTGGAACTATATGTGATAAGTACATTATCTATGTGACAATATGTATGTGGTAGGTATTAAAATAATATACCATGAGCATATTGTAAACTCTCATTTTTAATATACCAGTGTGATAAAATGTACATGGATTATATATATATATATATATTACATAACATCTACTACCTTGAAATGTTAGGTCATGTTGTGACATTAGGTTAAAATATATGGTTGAGATGTGTATTAAAAATATAACATAAGAATGCGAATGTGTAGGACTATACAAGAATGCTGAGTTTTCCCTTTTGTCCCAAATTGAGTGTCCCATTTACTCTAAGACCTCATTCATGTGTATTTCAAAAAGGCTAGCCTATGTTCTTCATTTTTTTCCAACTTCCTAGCTCATGATCATGGGGGAGTGGTGATTATGATGAGTTCCAACAACCAATCTAACAACTCTCTCTTAACCTTCATGCAATCCTTCCAACCATGGGTTTGATTTAGTGGGGAATTGCAATATCTGGGTAATTCTTTCTCTAGAAATATGGGTTCTCCTTCTCCATTTTTCATTGCTGAGAATTACTCAAGTGTGAAGTTGAGAGCATATATAGAGCAAGTGATTACATACCCATCAGTGGAAGAAGTGCGAATTAGCAAGCTAATTACAGAGGTATAAGATTTCTTCTTGTTCTTCATTTTGAATTTTGTTAAAAGTCCATTGTTGAATTATCAATTTCTTGATTTCGCCAAGTTGAATTATGTTTGGGTTGTAGAACACTTATATAGTTGTTATATAGGCTTATTAACATGTTTGGTATGCAATGTGGCTGGGTTACAGTCGAATTGGTGAAGAAAATTGGTATTTGGCTTGTTATCTGCCAAGGCTGGGAAGTCTCGATCGAACGGAGCCACGCTTGGCAATCGCAGTATCCCTAGTACAAATGGCACGCTTTTCGCCCTCGCATATTTTGTTAACTGTTTTATTGTGATATCTGAATTATGGAGCATGCTAATACGACTTAGTTAAGCTTAGTTCAATTCTTGATATACTAGTTATGTTGCCTTTCATATAATCACTCACTTAGGTTTATTTCAAAAGAAATCTTGAGTTTTCAATATACAAACTCGATAGACCATGTGTAACTTAAAATTCTAACTTAAAGGCATATTAGTGTTGTCTGATTTCATTGAACGTAAGCATTCAAGCAGGATGTATAGTGAGGGGAGTAGTTTAGCATACTAAATGACATTGATAACATGCTAATGGAAACTTAGAGTTCAAAATGGACATTAACTTATCATATTCGTAATGTATATTCTGACCTTGCAAGCATGTTAGTATGGTTTTGAAATGCATGTCGGACATATTAACTTACTTATATGGATTTCGTAATAAAGCATGATCATATTAGACTTATTAGTGAGCTTTACTAATGAAAATACGAACTTGAACGTGAATATTAACATGCTACCTTGAGAGTTAGAATTTTTATAATTGCGAACATGTTTAATGATACTCTTAGACTCACTCATGATCATAAGTATATATATCATCATGCTTAGGTATCATAATTCAAGGAAAGCATAAACGAGGCATATTTCAAAACAAAATGATGTTAATTACACATATGTGATAGGAATACCTACAAGCATGTCTAATATGAGCTATATGGCTACTTTATATGTTTAAAGAATCAAGCATGTTGAACTTTGTGATTTCATAGCCTTAAATTGTTGAGATGTCAAACTTAAAACCGTATTATGCAAGACGGGACTTAGATTAAACTTGAAAGACGTGAAAGAACCCTTAACATGTTAATATATGTTATTTATGAAAGGATGGGCAAGCTAGGCCAAGCAAATAACTTCTCGATCTGGTTTAATCTGGAGTGCATACGTCATTGCCTCCTCCTTATTGCAAATCAGGCTCAGCCGCGCCATTATGCAGATTTGGAAAGTGACTTCTGTGATTTTTGAAGTATGTAGCATGCTAGTATAACTTCATTATGTTTATTTCTGTTCATGATACACTGATAAAGGTAGCTTTGCATGTTAACACCTATCTTAGCTTAAATTGACAAAGTGTTTTAAAATGATGAAGTCTAGCGATAGATCCGAGCTACGTAATAACATTCGTAATAACATACGTAGCGATAGATCCTATATGCGTATCATATTATGTTAGGATTCAAAAGTGTATTGATAAGCGATATTTTGGTAAACTACGCTTGAGGCAAGTTCTCTAACCTTACTCAAATCTATATTGAGCAAGTATCTGAACTATCCTTTATATTTGGCAAGTATCCTAAACCCTTGTGTTACCTTATTCAATGAATGTCGTAAGCAAACCTTATCTCTTTAAATGCAAGTTATCTTATTTACTCGTTCAATTGAACTAGTATGTTAAACTCTTGAGAAAACTATTATTCATGTTGAACTTGGTATTATTCTTGAATATTGTGAAAGTGTCTATGTTATTTTATTTGGCTAGACTATATGTATGTTTATAAAACTGTCCAAACTAATTGACTGGTGCGGAAATCTTGAAAACTGAGTTGAATAACCCTTAAGGTATGGGGAATGTATGTTGTTGGAAACCTCGACACATGAGTATATTATTAATGTGGTGTTATGCATAACTTAAAGTATTTTAGACTGATCATCTATAATACTTGATTCTTTTGGGTTATCAGTTAAATATTGGTAATTCTAGTAGATGTTCAATAGTCCTTAGTGACTGCTCAGTATAAATTGTGATCCAGTCGGATACCTTGATAGCGTTTGAATTCATATATATTTGTTGAATTATATTGAGTTATCGTTCTTATTCCAAGAATTGTTGATATTCATTATTTATGATATTATTCTGAAACTCTTAACTATCTTAGAGATGATACTTCGATATTTCACACTCATGTTATAAAACTATTTCCCTTGTTGTATATTACTTGCTATGCAATTTGTGCTCATTCTTGCTATTTAAAACCTTTCAGTTAAGGCGGAACAGGGAGGTGTATTGGGGAAAGACAAGGGCAAGGGCAAGGCTACCGATTAGCTTACCCCGTTCATGTTTAAATTATCATATTGTTGTATTAAGACTATGTTTAAACATAAGTAGGATTATGTAATAAGTCCTTATTTGATATTATTATGTAATCTGTTAAGTACTGTAGGTTGCGAGACTTGGGGGAATAATTATAATAAATCATTGTATATTATTATAAATTAGATCTTTCATTGTGAATGTGTGATTTTAGTTATATTGGTAATAATTTGAGAACATGATGAACCGAATTTTGGTGACCAAGTGGAGGTCAGAATTTGGGGACGTCACAGGTTGGTATCAAAACCATAGTTATAAACTTTAGGAATGAGAGTCCTTAGATTATAACTTCAGAAAACTTAGAGGTTAGGAAGGGATAAAACTCATGTAGAGTTTTCCCTGAGACACTTAGCGTGTTATGAAATGTAAATTCATTCTATACAATGAACTTATGTTTATTTAACATTCTGATGGAGTTGTTGTTTGTCTTGTCTTATGTTGGTAATTGTAGGATGACTGACCTGGGAGGACCTAGCCGAGTAGTTGAGGAGGAGCCACGTGATATCCACGTAGTCTATGAGGTACCTGTGATAGTGGAGCCTATATCGGTAGTTGTCCCTATTAGTGATGATGATGAGGAGGAGAAGATGGTGCCTCTACCTGAGGAGTCTGATCCGGAGGAGAAGCCTATGGAGGAGGAACCCGTGGAGGAGGAACCCGAGCCCATGGAGGACTCCGACGAGTCTACTTTTGAGGATCGGATGCTAGGAGAGTATGAAGAGCAGATTTTGGAGTTAGGATGTAAAGTCGAGGAGTTAGAGACTGAGACTCTTGAGAGGCAACTAGTGATGCAGGAGATGGAGGTCAAAATTATTCACCGTAAGGAGGCAGGGATCCAAATGGGTGCCTTGTTTCACCGATCGGTGGCAAGGAATGTTGAGTTGGCAGGAAAGTTAGAAGAATTGGAACAAAGGGTGTTGAGTGAGAGGACGGAGAAAGAGGCTCTTCGAACTCAGTTAGAGATGGAAGTGATGGATAGGATCCACTTCGAGGAGAAGTGGGAGGATTCAAATGACAGAGTGGGTGATCTAGAAGATGAGGTGTGGTGCAAAAGGAGGAAGATGAACAAGATTGGCTATGCTCTACGCACGGCCATGGAGAGGTTGATCGATGGGGTAAATCACTATCCCGCTGAGCAAGGACAGACTTGGCACACCATAAGTCGGGATATGGTGGTACACATCACACAGAAAGAGTATCAGAGCACCATGGAGCGTGGGATGTTAGATTGAGTCTAGAAGGAAAAGCTCAGTAGTGTAGTATTCTTATTTATGTGAGTTAATATATTGTTGTAATCTCAGTCTTTTGTGTAAGATGTGAGATAGTGTGAAAACCCCAAACTTTTGAAAAATGTTAGAGGGGTAGTAGACTTGTGTTGTACCCGTCTTTTGTGATATTAGAGGATATGTGTTTTCATTTATAGCAGTATGCTAGAAAAGAACATGTGTTGTAACCATTTGGCATATGAATATAAATAACCTTATTTCAGAAATGTGTTATAAACTTTTAGTTATTTTCATTTGAGAAATATCTAAATATGATAGTTACATATTAAGATGAAAATTTTGTGATGCAGAAAATGCCGCCCAGACGTAGAATAACTGTCCCAGAAGAGTCAGTTAATGATGAGAGAGGACCAGTAGATCCGATATAGCGACTGGTAGATTTATTGGGAGAAGCTCTGAGGGGAAGAAACGAACATGTACCACCCGTTCCCCAAGCTATCCCAGTAACAAACTTCAAAGATTTTAAGAGTGAAGGACCCCCAGAGTTCACAGGAACTACTGACCCGATAGTTGCGTAAACCTGGGTCAAGGAGATCGAGAAGGCCTTCACTATAGCTCGCGTGGGTGAAGACCAGAAGACCGTATTTGCAATATACATGATGATGGGAGAAGCCAACTATTAGTGGCAAACTAATCAGCAGAGAGCGGGGGAAGGAACGATAACATGGGAAAGGTTTACGACGTTGTTTTTTGAGAACTATTTCCCGAAACGTATGAAGAGTAGGATGGAAGTGAAGTTCCTAGAGTTAAAACAAGGAGATATGACGGTGGCGCAATACGCTGCTAAGTTTAATGAACTAGCACGATTTGCGGAGCACCATGTTGGGGATGAAGAAAGGAAGGCGAGACGCTTCGAGCAAGGATTGAAGTCGTGGTTGTATAATAAGGTATCAGTCTTTCAGGTTAATTCCTTTACGACCCTGTTGGAGAAGGTAGTCATTGCAGAAGGTGGCAGTGAGGCCTTAAGTCTATATCATAAATAGAACAAGAACAAGAATACGGGTAATGAGAATCGTGGAGGAAGCAGCAGCGGAGGAAATAATTCGGGAAAAAGGAAATGGGAAAACAACAACAGCAACAACAGAAACAACAACCAAGGTCGGAGTCACCAGGGAAACTTCAAGAAGATAACCGAAGCTTGCAACAAATGTGGAAGAAACCATCATGGAGAATGCTGGAAGGGGAAGACCACTTGCTATAATTGCGGTCAAGAGGGGCACATATTGCCAAATTGCCCAAAGCCAAAGAAGATTAGATGATGTTTTGCTTGTGGATCGACAGAGCATAAGATAAAGGATTGCCCGAAGAAAAGAAGTAGTGAACCTGGCGGAGGCCAGAGAGGAGGGAGCAAGTTAATGATTGGTGGACCTGCATAACCCAACCGATCGATCTTGAAGAACCTTTAATATGACCAGGGACACGATTCAAAGGTCTGCGAAGGACGTGGTGTCAGTATAATCCCAATCAATAATATAAATGCTTATTTTTTATTTGATTCGGGTGCCACCTGTTCTTTTGTATCCGAAGAATTTGCTAGTAAATTTAGTACACCTCGAGAACGTTTAGAAGATTCCTTGAACGTAGAAGTTGCGAATAAGGAAATAATCCCTGTAGCATACATTTATCGAAATTGTCGCGCAAATATTAGAGAACATGAACTGAGCGTAGACTTGATTCCTATTAGACTGGGAGAATTTGACGTAATACTGGAAATAGATTGGTTATATAACCATGTAGTGATAATTGACTGTCAGAACAAGTGTGTGAACCTTTAGACTCCAAGTAAGTCTAAGGTAGTATTTCATGGTAGCTCATCGCTTAAGCAATCGTGTTGCGTTACAATGATGCAGGCCAAGAAGTTGTAATGGAAAGGATGTGTAGGTTATTTAGCTTACATTGTAGATACTCGAAAAAAGGGAGTAGAGATTAAGGATTTACCAGTAGTGAATGAAATTCAAGATGTGTTTCCGGACGATCTGCGTGGTCTTCCGCCAGACAGAGAAATCAAATTCGTAATAGACTTAGCACCGAGAACGGCACCAACTTCGAAGGCTCCATATCGTATGGCACCAGTAGAAATGAAAGAATTGATGATACAACTTCAAGAGCTATTAGATAAGGGGTTACATTCAACCAAGTGTGTCTCCTTGGGGAGCATCAGTGTTATTCGTGAAGAAAAAGGACGGATCGATGAGGCTCTGTATCGATTATCAAGAATTGAATAGAGTAACGATCAAGAACAGATATCCATTATTGAGGATAGACGACTTATTTGATCAACTGAAAGGAGCAAAGTGTTTCTCGAAGATCGACTTACGGACAAGATATCATCAACTGAAACTGCGGGATGAGGACATACCAAAGACTGCATTTCGAACCCGTTATGGACATTATGAGTTTTTGGTAATGTCATTAGATTTAACTAATGCTCCGGTAGCATTCATGGACTTGATGAATCGAGTTTTCAAGCCATACTTGGATAAATTCATAGTAGTTTTCATCGATGACATTTTGATATACTCCAAGACAAAGGAAGAACACGTCGAACATCTGAAGATTGTTTTAGAGGCACTATGAAGGGAGGAGATGTATGCGAAGTTTTCAAAATGTGAATTTTAGATGAAGAAGGTTGAATTCTTAGGCCACGTGGTGGATGAGAATGGAATTTTAGTAGACCCCGAAAAGGTCGAAGTAGTAAGTAGTTGGGAACAACCTAGAACACCGACGGAGGTGAGAAGTTTCCTAGGGTTAGCTGGTTACTATCGGAGATTCATCCAAGATTTTTCTAAGATAGCAACCCCGTTGACTAATCTGACGAGGAAGATAGTGAAATTTGTATGGCCCGATAAATGCGAAGAGAGTTTTCAAGAGTTGAATAAGAGGTTAAGCGAGGCGCCTGTATTATCCTTACCAGATGATACGGGGGGATTTTTAGTGTATAGTGATGCATCGCATAGAGGACTGGGATGTGTGCTGATGCAGCATGGCAAAGTCATTGCGTATGCATTATGACAATTGAAGGATTACGAAAAATAATACCCTACTTATGACTTAGAGTTAGTGGCAATAGTTTTTGCGTTAAAGATAAGGATACATTATTTATACGGAGGGAAATGTGAGATATACACGGACCATAAAAGTCTGAAATATATCTTCACACAGAAGGAGTTGAATATGCGTCAGAGGAGGTGGTTAAAGTTAATTAAGGATTATGATTGTGAGATTCTGTATCACCTGGGGAAGGCAAACGTAGTTGCCGACGCTCTGAGCAGGAAAGGAAAGGAGAAATTGTTTCAACTGACAACTCAGGAGGAGTTAATAAGAGATATGGAGAAATTATAAATAGAAGTGAAGGGACTCGAGAGGTCTGAAGAGAAATTATTTATTTTGGAAGATCGTCCGACTTTGTTAGATAGAGTAAAGGAAGCACAAGAGGGAGATGGAGAGTGTGAGAGAATCAGGAGAAGGATCATGGAAAATGAGGAAGAAAAAGTTTGGATAGATAAAGACGGTATCTTAAGATTCGAAGGGAGAGTGTGGGTACCGGCGATAACCGAGTTGAGAGAAGAGTTTTATAAGAGGCACACAATACGACATATTTCGTTCATCCAGGAGGCACTAAGATGTACCGAGACTTGAGGCAACATTTTTGGTGGCCTAATTTGAAATAGGATGTTGCAAAGTGCGTTAGTAGATGTTTTACTTGTCAACACGTAAAAGCAGAGCATCAGCGGCCGAGTGGATTGCTACAACCGTTAGAAATACCAGAGTGGAAATGGGAGCATATTACGATGGATTTCGTGGTAGGACTTCTGGCCACGGAAAAAGGATTGGATGCCATTTGGGTTATCGTGGATCGACTTACAAAGACCGCACATTTTCTACCGATCAAGATCCGCTACAGTTTGAATCAATTAGCAAGTCTATACGTAAAGGAGATTTTTTCACGACATGGAGTGCCGGTATCGATTTTTTTTATAGAGACCCGCATTTCACGTCATAATTCTTGAAAAGCTTGCAAGAGAGGATGGGAACACAGTTAAGGTTAAGTACTACTTATCATCCTCAGACAGATGGACAGAGTGAGCGAACAATACAAACACTAGAGGATATGCTTAGAACTTGCGTGATGGACTTCAAGGAAAATTGGGACGACCACCTACCCTTAGTCGAATTTGCGTATAATAATAGTTACCATGTGAGTATCGGCATGCCACCATATGAAGCTCTTTACGGGAGGAAGTGCAGAACGCCATTTGTGACGCCCCCAAAATAGGTATACATCACCTATTCTGAGTTGCCAAATACATGGTACAGAATACAAATACAATCTTTAATATACAACAAGAGAGCTGTGAGTTTTAATACAAATACTGTCTTCTAGACAATATCCACTCTCAGAATAAGTCCTTATTACATTTATTGTCACACTATTTAACACAATAGTGAAGACTACTAATACTATCATCTGGCCCATCACTCCGTTCCCCGACTCGTCCCAGCTATATTCTCATTTCCTGAAGAGAATAGTGAAAGAAAGGGTGAGCTCAACTATCCCAGTAAGAAATATTATGACTACGATAATGCAGAATAAATTATCATTAGCCTTAAACAGTATTAAACTGATAAAATATAACAAACATCAAGTTTAACTGCATCGGAACAAGCAATCCATTGGAAGAGTAAAGTAGAGAATAAAATCTAATATCTTCTATAATTTAAAAGGTTTTTCATGACTTTTATCGCTGGGACTCAGCTTAATAAATAATCCACATCATCGAATCTCCCCTGCACTACGGCCAAGGATATTCTTTAGTATCACGGCCATAATTATCCATACACTATGGGCCAAAAATTTTGCGTATTCATTAATGGTCATGATCATGCCAACAACTGTCCATCAATGCACTACGGGCCAATGAGGACTTTTACCACATCATTTATAACATTACGGTCATGA
This sequence comes from Panax quinquefolius, assembly GCA_020205615.1. Taxonomy (NCBI): domain Eukaryota; kingdom Viridiplantae; phylum Streptophyta; class Magnoliopsida; order Apiales; family Araliaceae; genus Panax; species Panax quinquefolius. The sequence continues at coordinate 51,043,234 of CM035162.1, forward strand.
TTACACCGAATAATCCCTGGTCATAATCATACCAAGTCCATCTATGCACTACAGGCCACAGATAACTTTCAAAAAATATAAACATGAAATGATATAAGAATTCAATAAAACAAGTTCAAGAATTAATTTATTCAGGAACTAATAACGTCCAAATTGTCAACATGATACTGCTTTGTGGAGTAAAAATTCAAGAATGCTCAGAAGAATATTTCCATGAAAAGATACTGGATGAAGCACAAATATCAAGGATATTCCACTAATTTTATGGAGTATAGAAGTCAAAACTTTAACCAACTAAATATAATAAAGAGTGGAATAACAAAAGAAATCACCATGCATGCGGTACTTCGCATAGACAGGTTATTCCAATAGAATAATAATAACAGAAACTGTGTCAAGCTTAAATTCGCATCAACAGGATGTTCCAATGAATAATAATAAAGACGGAACCAGTGTCGCATATAAACGCATGTACATGGATATTCTAATGAATAATAATAAAGAACGGAACAGAATTAAATACGTAAAAGCACAGATAGGATGTTCCAAAAGAATAATAAAGAAACGGAACCGGTCATGCGTAAAACACACATACATGATGTTCCAATGTAATAATAAAGAACGGAATAATAATGTAAATCACCATGCATGCAGTTGCCATGTATAGACAAAGTTATTCCAACATAATAATAAAGAATGAAATAATGTAAGAATTTCACCAAGTATAGGGTAGTTGCAGCGATACAAAAGTTATTCCAATGAGTAATGATAAAGAATGGAATAATGTAAGTTCTCTTTATGAATACAAAAGAAATAATACTCCCTACCTTAAGAAAAGAAGAGTACCGAATATAGAAGTAGTGAAGAAGAGAGTAACTTTTCTTCTTCTCTATAGTTTCTCTCTCTAGAGTTTCAGTGAATTCGTAAGAAATAATGAAGGAATGAGCTTCTATTTATAGAAAAATGGAATGCATAGTAACTAACTCATGAACGATCCAGATTGATTTACTTTAATCTGACGGTCCATATTTAAAGCAAAATCTTTTAAATAAAATATAATATATTTTATTTATAATCTAATAAAACGAATAACTTTATAAAAAATTTTACTATGCAAATACTATGTAGGCACTATGCAAACACTATGCATAATAAAATATAATATATTCTAATTATTGTCTAATAAAACAAAAAAACTTTATAAAAGTATTCTGTTTTATATAAAAAGAATTTACTATGCAAAACACTATGCAGCAATTACTGTAGGAATAATTGAACAATACTGAGTGACTTATCACATAAGCATCAATACCGTGTGCTACTGTGCAACTACGCGGATTGCTGTACTTTTAACAATGGGTGTTTCAACAGTTAACGGTAAAACTTCCGCCGTTATTTTCATAAAGTATTTTTGTCGTTTTCTCAATCCAACAACAATTCCGTTGTGAGGTCCACCAATGATTGTGCCGTTGTACAAATATTCCATGTTAAAACGAATATTCTCCGACCAATCGAATATTATATAACAACTTGCATACTTTGAAAAATTTATAAATATTACCCACAACTATAACATTATATCAATTTCACTCCATAATATTCAAAAATAATATTTATAGAAAATTCATCTTTATTCAAAAAGTTGGGGTCTTACAACCTCCCCTTCTTATGAAATTTTGCCCTCGAAATTAGGGTACGACTCGGTATATCAAGAGGTAAGGATACCTTGACTTCATTTCAGATTCTAACTCCTGTGTCATTTCCTCAACATCGTGGTTTCTCCACAAAACTTTGACTTGAGGTATAACCTTGGAGCGTAGAATATGTTCTTTCTTATCCAAGATTTGAATAGGAACCTCTTCATACGTCAAATCTTCCGCTATTTCTTCTAGTTCTAACTCAATAATGTGGTCGGGTATTCCACATATTTACGTAACATGGATATATGAAAAACCTTATGAACACGAGACATACTTTGCGGTAAAGTGAGTCTATATGCCACAGTTCCTACTCAATCAAGGATTAAAAATCGGCCGATGAATCGAGGATTGAGCTTTCCTCTCTTTCCAAATCTCGTAACTCCTTTTCACGGAGCAACTCGTAATAACACATGATCTCCTATATCAATTTCCACGTCTTTTCGATGAAGATCAGCATAACTCTTTTGTCGATCTTGTGAGGTTTTTATACGTTGCCGTATCGTTTGAATCTTTTCTGTAGTCATACGTACCAACTCCGGTCCCAACAACGTTGCTTCACCCACCTCATCCCAGCATACTGGAGAACGACACTTTATTCCATACAACGCTTCGAATGGAGCCATGCCAATACTTGTTTGATAACTGTTGTTGTAGGAAAACTCCACCAATGGTAAGAACTTGTCCCAACTTCCCTTAAAGTCAAGGACACAGAGTCTTAATAGATCTTTAAGAGTTTGAATCGTCCTCTTCGACTACCCGTCCGTCTGAGGATGATATGCCGAGCTAAATCGTAAATCTGTGCCCATAGCTTTTTGCAAACTATCCCAAAATCTTGAAGTGAATCTTGGGTCTCGATCAGAAACTATGGATACTGGCATACCATGAAATCTTACAACCTCGTTTATGTACATAATGAGCAAGACGCTCAAGTGTATAAGTTTCGTCAGATCGAAGAAATGAGTAGACTTGGTCAATCTATCAACAATGACCTAAATCGCATCTATGCCATGAGAAACTTTGGGAAGACCGGTAACGAAATCCATGGTAATGTGCTCGCATTTCCATTCTGGAATTTTAAGTGGTTGCAATAGACCTTTTGGTACTTGATGCTCCGCCTTGACTCGTTGACACGTTAGACCCCTTAAGATAAACAGCGCTATCTCTCTCTTCATATTGCTCCACCAAAATGTATGACGAATATCATGATACATTTTGGTACTCCCAGGATGGATTGCAAATGGTGTGTTATGCGCCTCCATCATGATTTTATACTTTAAATCAGGGTCGTTAGGAACACAAAGTCTCGAGTTAACTCAAAGTTTTCCTTCTTCATCGATTCTTGCTTCCGGCATAGCACCTTCTTGGACTTTCTTCCTCATGCGATCGTACTCTAGGTCTCAGTAGCTCGAGCGACTTTAACTTTATCAATTAAAGTCGGTTCTACTCATATATTCGCCATCATCACATGGGTCCTTGAGTCTTTAACTCTATCTCCATCCTTTGCAAGTCACACAAATGGGCCTTTGTGTTGACAATATCGCACTGCATCAAGATATGATCTTCTACTTAATGCGCCGCCTACCACGTTCGCTTTTCCAGTGATGGTATTGGATGGTATGATCATAATCTTTCAACAGTTTAAGCCAACGTCGTTGTCGCATGTTGAGTTCTTTTTTGAGTGAAGAAATATTTGAGGCTTTTTATGATCCGTAAAGATCTCCACTTTCTCCCCATACAAGTAATGCCTCCAAATCTTTTAGTGCGAAGACAATAGTCGCCAACTCTAGATCATGAATAGGATAATTCCTCTCATATTCTTTGAGTTGTCGTGAGGCATAGGCTATGACTTTCCCATGTTGCATGAGAACACATCCTAACCCCTTTGCCCAAGCATCATCAGAGATGACAAATCCCTCCGAACTAGATGGTATTGTCAGAACAGGTGCTAAAATGAGTCTCCTCTTGAGTTCTTGAAAACTCTTCTCACATTCCTCGCTCCAATCGAACTTTTTATCTCTTCGAGTCAGCTGAGTTAGTGGAGTAGCGATTCGAGAAAACCCTTCTACGAATCTCCGATAATAACCAGCTAAGCAAAGAAAGCTACGTACTTTGGTTACTGATTTAGGTTGCTCCCAGCTTTGAATAGCTTCAATCTTTGTTGGGTCAACAGATATTCCATGACTTTATATCACGTGCCCAAGGAATGCTACTTCCTCAAGTCAGAACTCGCATTTCTTCAACTTGGCATAAAGCTTGTATTCACGAAGCTTTGGAGTATCAACCTCAAGTGTTGCTCATGATCTTCACGGCTTTTGGAATAAATAAGGATGTCATCAATAAAAACGACCACAAAGTGATCCAAATATTCCTTGAATACTCGGTTCATCATATCCATGAAGGCAGCAGGAGCATTAGTCAATCCAAAGGACATGACTAGGAATTCATAATGCCCGTACCGAGTTCTGAAAGCCGTCTTTGGAATTTCATCGGTTCTAATCTTTAATTGGTGATATCCAGAATGAAGATCAATCATTGAAAAGAATTTGGCTTCTTACAACTGGTCAAACAGGTCATCAATACGTGGCAATGGGTACCTATTTTTGATGGTGACATGATTCAACTCCCGATAATCAATACAAAGTCGCATACTCCCATCTTTCTTTTTCATGAATAGAACAGGAGCACTCCAAAGAGAAGTACTAGGACGAATAAAGCCAATGTCTAACAATTCCTGCAGTTGAGTCTTTAACTCCTGAAGTTCAATAGGAGCCATTCGATATGGGGCTTTCGATATGGGTTTTGTACCAGGTTCAAGGTCGATACAAAATTTAATTTCACGCTCTGGGGGTAGGTCAGGAAGTTCTTCAGGGATTACGTCAGGAAATTCATTAACAATAGAAATATCATTCAAAACTGACGTATTTTTGTTTAGATCTGTGACATGAGCTAAGAAAGCTTGACATCCGTTTTTCAATAAACGAATAGCATTATGGCTTGAGATGACAGTGATTGATTTTAATGGTTTGGTTGCTTGAATTTGCATAATAGGTTGGTTAGGAATATGAAAGCTAACAACCTTACAAAAACAATCATTTTTTTGCATGATGAGTAGTTAACCAATCAATCCCTAGAATCACATCAAATGCAAGTATTTTCAATGAAATAAGATCGACGGTAATAATGAGGGTACCGATTTGAACCAAACAAAACTTATAAACAAGTGGATGTAATGAAAGTTTCTCCCAACGAAGTTTCCACAGATAAGTCAAAGTCTAATTTCTCCTCGAGTCAAATTTTATCGTTGAGCTGCAAGTAGGAGAAATAAAAGAATGGGTAGAACCGGTATCAAATAAATTATAGACTTCGCTAGAGTTTATGATAAGCTTACCCGCGATGACCTCATTCGGGTTCCTTGCTTTCTGGGAGGTCACAACAAACGCTCTCCCTTGCACTACCGGCTTTAACTTTTTTGGGACGGCCTTTGGTGCCTCCATCTTGGTTGAACTTGTCTTCGGTGAACGACAAAATCTGGCTAAGTGACCTTCTCTTCCACAATTATAACATGCTTTGACTGGCATCGATCGCTAGTTTGACCGATGTGTCCCTCCCTCCGCATTTGAAGCATATGATAGGTGGTCATTCTCCTTCCTTAACAACGGGTGCTGGTGTTGACGTCCTTCCATCATTGTTGAATCTCCTCTTCTTGAAATGTCCATTCTTATTATTTTGGCCCTGATTACCACCAAAGTGGTTACCACTTCTGGCCTGTTGATTCCCTCCACGCTTGTTTTCACCACTTCGATGACTGCTCTCATTGGTATTATCATTTTGTCGGCTACTCTCTTTTAGTTGTGTTGACTCATTATCGTGCTCTACCAACTAAGCCCTATTTACAACATCTGAATACAAACACAGTTTATGAGAAATAAGATGTTGACGTATCTTCGGCTTTAAACCTTTTAAAAACATTCGCGTCATTCTCTCTTCATTATCCACCGAGTGGGACGCAAATCGAGACAACTCGACAAACTTCGCTTCGTACTGCGACACGGTCATATTATTCTACTCCAACTTGATGAACTCTACCTCTTTTATGTGACGAATACTTTCGGGAAAGTACTTGTCGTTGAATAGTTCTTGGAACTTCTCCCAAGACATCTTTAGTGCGGCAGGTTGAGTAGGCTTTACCGATTCCCACCAGTAATCTGCCTCTCTTCACTACATAAATGCGGCAAAGGGAACCTTTTGCTCCTCGGAGCATCCCAAGACATCAAATATCTTGATGATCTGCTTTATCCATGCTTCCGCCTTAAGTGGTTTTGGCTTTCCAATAAACTCCGGTGGTCCCAGCTCCTTTAACTGTTTAGCGGTGACCGTCCGAGAGTTTCCAGTGTTTCCATCTACATTTTGGACAGGAGCCGCTCTCGCCTGCTGTTGCATGAATTGCATAAAGCCTCTGAACATTCCATCGTTCATCATTTGGTCAGTGTTGTTGTTTGCCTGAGGAATGTCGCCTTCCTGATGCACATTATCCTGATTATTGATCTGTGGAGACTCAACGGTCTCCTGTGCTCCATTGCTATTCTCAACATTCTCGGATGTCATTTTCAGATACTGCCACAAAACAAAAGTTAATTAACATATAACATATTATCCCTATACTTTGACCGACCAATTAAATACCAAATAATCTTAGGTAGGTCATACTAGCGAAGGAATTCCCTGTCTCTCCCCTCCTAGTTCTAGTCTCACATCTTAGCCAGGGATCATATCCCTAAGCTTTGATACCAACTGTGACGCCCCCAAAATAGGTATACATCACCTATTCTGAGTCGCCAAATACATGGTACAGAATACAAATACATTATTTAATATATAACAAGAGAGTTGTGAGTTTTAATACAAATACTGTCTTCTAGACAATATCCACTCTCAGAATAAGTCCTTATTATATTTATTGTCACACTATTTAACAGAATAGTGAGGACTACTAATACTATCATCTGGTCCATCACTCCATTCCCCGACTCGTCCCAGCTATATTCTCATTTCCTGAAGAGAACAGTGAAAGAAAGGGTGAGCTCAACTAGCCCAGTAAGAAATATTATGACTAAGATAATGCAGAATAAATTATCATTAGCCTTCAACAGTGTTAAACTGATAAAATATAACAAACATCAAGTTTAATCTGCAATGAACAAGCAATCAATTAGAAGAGTTAAGTAGAGAATAAAATCTACTATCTTCTATGATTTAAAAGGTTTTTCATGACTTTTATCACTGGGACTCAGCTTAATAAATAATCCACATCATCGAATCACCCCTGCACTACGACCAAGGATATTCTTCAGTATCACGACCACAATAATCCATATACTACGGGCCAAGAATATTTGCGTATTCATTAATGGTCATGATCATGCCAACAACTGTCCATCAATGCACTAAGGGCCAATGAGGACTTTTACCACATCATTTGTAACATTGCGGTCATGATTACACTGAATAATCCCTGGTCATAATCATACCAAGTCCATCTATGCACTACAGGCCACAGATAACTTTCAAAAAATATAAACATGAAATGATATAAGAATTCAATAAAACAAGTTCAAGAATTAATTTATTCAGGAACTAATAACGTCCAAATTGTCAACATGACATCGCTTTGTGGAGTAAAATTCAAGAATGCTCGTAAGAATATTTCCATGAAAAGATATTGGATGAAGCGCAAATATCAAGGATATTCCACTAATTTCATGGAGTATAAGTCAAAACTTTAACCAACCGAGTATAATAAAGAATGGAATAACAAAAGAAATCACCATGCATGCGGTACTTCACATGTGATAACAAAGTTATTCCAATGAATAATAATAACGAGAACCGTGTCGGTAAATTACGCACCGGCGTGATGTTCCAACAGAATAATAAAGACGGAACCAGTCCCAAGATAAAATGCATGCATGAGGATATTCCAATGAATAATAAAGAAGCGGAACCCGTGTCACGTAAAGAAAGCATGCAGACAGGATGTTCCAAAAGAATAATAAAGAACGGAACCAGTCATACGTAAAAGCTAATGCATGTGATGTTCCAATGTAATAATAAAGAACGGAATAATAATAGAAATCACCATGCACGCCGGTACTCAGCATGTATAAAGTTATTCAATATAATGATAAAGAATGGAATAACAGAAGAATTTCACCAAGTATAGGGTAGCCCGCGTATACAGGTTATTCCAACAGAATGATAAAGAATAGAATAACAGAAGTTCTCTTCATGAATACAAAAGAAATAATACTCCCTACCTTAAGAAAGAAGAGTATTGGATATAGAAGTAGTGAAGTAGCAGAACACTTTTCTTCTTTTTCTCTATAGTTTCTCTCTCTAGAGTTTCAGTGAATTCGTAAGAAATAACGAAGGAATGAGCTTCTATTTATTAAAAAATGGAATGCATAGTAACTAACTCATGAACGGTCCAGATTGATTTATTTTAATCTGACGGTCCATATTTAAGGCAAAATCTTTTAAATAAAATATAATATATTCTATTTATAATCTAATAAAACGAATAACTTTATAAAAGATTTTACTATGCAAACACTATGTAGGCACTATGCAAACACTATGCATAATAAAATATAATATATTCTAATTATTGTCTAATAAAACAAAAAAACTTTATAAAAGTATTCTGTTTTACATAAAAAGATTTTACTATGCAAAACACTATGCAGCAATTACTGTAGGAATAATTGAACAATACTGAGTGACTTATCACATAAGCATCAATACCGTGTGCCTTCTTTGTGAATTCACGGCAGACATCGTACATTTAACACCTGGTGTTTCAACAATTAACGGTAAAACTTCTGCCGTTATTTTCATAAAGTATTTTTGTCATTTTCTTAATCCGACAACAATTCTGTTGTGGGGTCCACCAATGATTGTGTCGTTGTACAAATATTCCCTGTTAAAACGAATATTCCCCGACCAATCGAATATTATATAACAACTTCATGACTTTTGCAAAATTTATAAATATTATCCACAACTATAACATTATATCAATTTCACTCCATAATATTCAAAAATAATATTTATAGAAAATTCTTCTTTATTCAAAAAGTTGGGGTCTTACACCATTATGTTGGGACAAAGTCAGAGAACGACGAATATTCGGACCAGAGTTAGTACAACAAACCGCGGATGTGGTGACGGTAATAAGGGCTAGACTTGTTGCAGCTCAAGATCGCCAGAAAAAGTATGCAGATTTGCATCGGCAAGACCGAGATTTTGAAGTCGGCAGTTTTGTATTCTTGAAAGTATCTCCATGGAAAGGAAAGATCCATTTCGGCAAAAAAGGGAAACTGAGTCCAAGATTCATAGGACCGTTCGAGGTACTCAAGCGAGTGGGCAAAGTAGCCTACAAAGTTGCACTACCACCTGAGTTGGAGCACATCCATAACGTGTTTCACATATCCATGTTGCGTCCATACAAGCCCGACTACAAGTACGTGATTTCTTACAAACCAATTCAAGTGGAGAAGAACTTGTTAGTTCCTAGATGGCACAATAGATCTAGAAGGGAGGGTTGAATAGATCTTTTTTATTTCAAATACTTTTTTGGTTTATATTATATTGTTCATAATTAACATATGACAAACATAAGAATTTTTTCAAGCACAGCGGAATAAGTAAAAGATCCCCTTCATTGATATATTTATAATCATACATAAATTGTTCGTAGAGTAAGTTTAGTTGTAAGCAGTTAAAACATTCATAGCAATTATAGTACATAATGTAAATGACATAATATAAAAGACACAAGGGGTTTTAAGTGGTTCAGAGACTCAAGCTCCTAATCCACTCTTCTGCTTTCAACTAGCAGAATTTCCACTAAGGAAGGCAAGACCGAATCACTAAGATTCCTTTGAGGCCGGCTGACCTTGGGACTTCAGTTCACTAAGAACTCTTCAAGGCCAGTAGCCTTGGGACTCCTCTAGTTCCCTAGGAACTCTTCAAGCCCAGCAAGCTTGGAACTTCGTTTAGTCCTTCTGGACAAGGACCCTTATGGCCCTGCTTTGTTTAGTTCCTTCAGACAAGGACCCCTCAGGCCTTGGCTTTGTTGAGTTGTTTGTTTGTTGTTATTGGAGTGTGTGATGAGCTGCTAAGATGTCTTCATGCTCTGAATATCTTCTATACTTAGCAGATTGGCTTGATCATCCTTAAAGTGCAGCTAAGTGTTGCATGATGCTCAGCTTCTTTGGTTACTCAACCACTTCAGATGACCCCTTTATGAACTGCCTTGAAGATCCTTCTCCTTGGTACTTGATGGTTGCACATGATAGGCTTCCAAGATGACTGTAAGTTCTTCTGTTACGTACTTAGAAGCTTTCTCATGCTTGACACCAAGATGGCATTTGTGATCTTCCTTCTTGCTACTTGATGCCTTCTCATGGTGAACTTGCTAAGTTGACTGAACATCATCAGTAGTAGATTGAATAGACTCTACGATTAGTTCATTGGTCATGACTCTTTGTCCTTTAGAATCCACTCTACGATCGTAGGGGATGTAGAGGTTTCCAGCATGTCGATAGACCTTGAAGTGAGGCTGGTTAGTGATCATCTTTGTAGCATAACTTTTCACCCTTGGGAAGTTTTGAGCTACCAGCTCCAGACTTGGAAATTACTTGTAACACCAACTGACGTATCTTCCATCTTTTTCAGTGTGGGCCTTGAGCCATAGCATCCACTGGAAGAACCATCTCTTTGATGAAGCATTTGGTAGATCATTTGACACTTCCACTACGATCCTTTTGCTAAATCTTGCAGGAGAGAGAACTGGATAATCTTCTTGTTCTTCTGCTTCCTGAGGTGCAGAACCAGAATCTTCTTCAATCTTGTCTCTCTCGGAGCCTGAACTTTCTTGATAATTTTTAGCAGAGAATTCCTCTTGCTGCATTTCATTCTCAGAAATTTCTTCAGCAAGATCTTCTTCAGATTCATCTTCTTCATTTTTGGTTTCTTCTTCAGCATTTTCTCCCTGGGATACAAACTCATCATCACTCAATTCAATGATGGCATTTGATTGACCATTGCTTCTTTTGAAGGCAAACTTGGATTGCAGTCTGTAGCTTTTTCTTCTTCTTGAAAGTTCAGGTCTGGGAGAGTCAGACTCTTCTTCTTCTTCAGAATCTGACTCCTCCGGTTCAACAGATAGACTTCTTTGGAGTTCAGCACTGGCAGGGGTAGATTCTTCTTCTTTGGACTCGTCATCTTTAGATCCATCACGGTGGCTATCTAGATTGGTGGGGGCAAGTTCTTCTTCTTCAGACACAGCATTACTTGAACTATCATCTTGGGTCATTGGGGCAGTTGCACTTAGAGGTTGAGTTTGGTCATCTTGAATCTCTTCTTCATTCACAGAGTGACTATTTTGAGGATTAGCCATGGGGCTTGAGCATTCTTCTTCAACAGCAGATGCTGCGATTTCTTCCATCACATCAGCTTCATTTTTATTGCTGGATGTTGTCTGTGGAGACTGAGCCTTGACATCTATTTCTTTTTCTTCTGCTGACTTTACGTCCCTCTCTTCAGCAGATGTACTATTTTGGGAGGCTGAGGCTGGTTTGTCTTCCACCTTAGCTTTCTTCTTGACTGGCCCTTGAAGCAACCTGTTGCTTCTCCTCTTTGTTGTTTCAACAGTTAGAGCTCTTTCTTCTTCAACTTTTTCTTTGATGGAGAGACTCCTTGGCGGCGCCTTGGCTTTCTTCACATCACCAGCTTTCTTCTTAGCTGGTGTGATTGCTACTAGTTCAGAGTTATCAGACTCAGAGCTCTCTGCCTCTTCTATCTTCCTCTTCTTTGCAGAGGCCCTACTGCTGCTCCCAGCTGTCAGTCTTTTGTTCTCCTTAGGGTTCTTCTTCCAGTTCACAAATAATTGTAGAGACATCACTTTGTGCACATTCAAAGTTTCTCCCTCATCATCCTTGATTTTCCTCCTAGCTTCTTCTTCAAGATAATACTACAAGAAATTCTACCATGAAACACCTTGGTCAGGGGTTTTTTAGTGGACTTCTTCTTCTCAGCCTTTTTTACCCACTTGGAGATCTGATCGAACAAGATAGCTCCAAAGTCAATTTGTTTCTTCAGAACTATAGCTGACATTATTTTTAACTGTTGGTCAATCACTGTATCATGTGCAGTGTTCTTGCACAGTATGCACTTTCTAACTATTTCTGCAAGGAATTCATACTCTTCAGCAAACTCCTTCTTCTTCATGTCTTTAAAACTAGGTTTTCTTTGGTACCCCATAACCTCCTTTGCTTGTTCAGTATTGACATTATCAAGGTTCTTCAACCCTTGGTTAGGAAAACCTAGGCATTGATTGAGGTCAAAAGATTTTAACATCAAAGACTAACCTTTAACCTTGGTAGTAAGGGTTTCCGAATTGATGGAGGCGTTTGAGTAGAATTCTTTAACCAGGTCGATGTAGACTCGAGTATTTGCCTCAAGCCATTATGAGAATCTAGCTTTCTTCACAAGCTCGAGAATATCCCTGAACTTCTTTTTAGATTTCTCAAACGATTTGGTTCCAAGCTGAATGCCAGTGATTACTTGCCAGTTTTTTCATTTTGAGTAGTTCGAAGAATGTGGGTATCTGATTTAGATATGTTTATAAGAGATGGCTGAGTGTAATTTGGTAAGGCTCTGGAGGGTTAACTGATTTTGGCTCTTGAGAGGATTCTAGGGTTTGAAAATGGGAGGGAGAAAGGTTCGATAGCTTTCGGTAACTGTCTGCAGATTTGAAATTGTCTTTAAGGTAGTTCTTTCTAACTCTATATAATCAATGATGTGTCAACCGTTCATTGGTTGCACGTTGCCCAGTAATGAGCTGTAACTCCCCATAACTTTTCAGTTAGATGTTTCCTTTTAGAAGAGTAGTCGTTTAAACGATGTGGCTCTGACCATTGACCTTTTGATTCGTAGAGTGGCATGATAAGGCAGCTATGGACTCTACGATTCCCTTGGTTGACTCAACGATTAACTTTTATGAGATGCTGCAGTGGATGGCTTTGTCTTCTCTCCTTACTTTGATGCAGCATAGCTCAATCACTGATGTATTCGAACTTATCTCATTAACTTGAATCGTTTAGCAAATATCTCAATTTCCAAGCTCCTTGTGAACTGGAGTACCTTTTGGTAGGACTACGATCGTCAAGTTGTATTCTACGATCGCTGAGGTTGTACTACGATCGTTGAGGTAACACTACGATCGTTGAGGTTGTTATACTGCGATCGTTTAGTTCTCTTCAAACTCGACTCTACGATCGTTGACTGACTTGGTCCATGAGATGAACTAGATCAAACATTCCTTCTGGGTCAAGGTAGCTCAGGAAGGGTCAACCTCTTAGAGTGAGCTAAGGGTCAGGTTTGTCCCTGAGGCGCTCTCCAGATGCAATGCTATGGCAGTGATTTGTAATGACATCTCATTAGACCTTTTCTGATTGGGAGTTCTTCTACCAGCTTTAGACAACTGTATTGCTGAAATCGTGGTGTCCTCCTGCTCTTACACTACGATCATATGTTTGATCGTAGTCACTTCATGATTATGGGTTGGGTGGCTGAAAGGTTTTCAGTAGTACATTTTGAGACGTTTCTACTGACTATGGATCTTCATTTGGTTCATCAGCCACAAAGTTTTGGGACTCTGTAGCTGGTACAACTTTTCATAGTATATCTCAGTGTTGTTGTTCCTTAACAGATCATTTCTCCCCCGTTGTTGACGTTGTCTTTCCAGATAGATGTGATTCCCTCTTCTTCAAGTTCATTTGAAGGCAGCCTTGCATATCTCCTTCTGACTGGAATCTCCATCATCGCTCAGATCTCCTTGTATCGTAGAGATGAGTATTTTCATGACTGATTACTCTATGGTTATTTGATAGCACTACGAACGTAGTCTTCTTTGACAGTTGGGTTTGTGAAGTTCTTCTCTCGTAGTAAGTTCCTCTTGAATGATGCTCGATGATCTTCTGTTGTGAGCTTCCTTGAGGATTCTTCTCATATAGCATTCTTTGACTGGCTTTTGAGCGCATAAGACCCTTTCCTTCTTTGGCTGAAAGGCTTGCTTCCATATACAGATTAACAGCCATGTGAGCTTCATTTTGATTAGCTCAGAGGGTCTTCAAGGACGGGCTTGGACATATAGGAATTTTGTCAGAATCAATTCTGAACAGTCCTTGGCCTTCTGCTAGTTGAGTCTTCTTGACTGAAGTCTTCTGTTTTATCATTCCTTAGTGTGGTCAGACTGACAAAGTACCTGCAGGTTTAAATATATTTCTATTTTTGGTACCCATAATTAAATGGGTCCTGCTAGGTTAGTTTTCTAAACCCATGTTCCTATTATTTGAATAATCATCATATTTATCACCAACAGACATATTCATGCATGCAACTATCTTATGATAATACATTTTTAGATGCATGATGGTGAGTGTGTGTAGGATTTGGCATCTAATAACACACTCTCTATCTATGATGGTTTCATCATTCACTGGGTTATGTTCACAATGTTTAAGTGTTCACAGAGTGAGAATCAAGTCTGCGATTTAGGAGTATCTAGTTGATTCATTGAGGTGATCAGTTTCTGTGAATCAGCAAGATCCTGTTGCAAAACTAATCATGCTCTGTGTGTTGTCAAACACTTAAAACATAGGCTTGTACATATATACTAACCCACCAGCAAAGATTACTTCACAAAAAGTTTATTAGGCCTGTGATGCTCTTATACCCCATTTCAGATTTCCTTCAAGATGTCATCTTCAACCTAAAACTTGGATGGAGAGAAAGTTTATAGTCATTTGAGTTTCCATCCCCAGGTTACTTTCTCTCTTCACCTTTTTAGGTAGAATATGACTCCTTGACAGAATATTGTTATAGTTCATAAGAAGATGCAATTATGATGTACATTTATAATAGTGAGGAACCGTACCTTTTTATTGTCAATTACTAAATAGTCATTTATCGTAGATATACTGAGTTTAGGTATTGATGTGCATAGCTTTACTTTTTCTCCTGACAGCTTATTGCTCTTGCCGGCCTTTAATCAATCAGTAGTGGTCTTGAAGATATAGGTCAAGAGAATCTCAGCATTAAGATCTTTGACATCCTTTAGCTGACAGAGTTTGCACCCAGCTGTTGGTTGGCCAGACATAAGTTTGAGATGATCTTCTTTCTTCTCTTGATAAGCGTTTCTTAGCATATATGGCTTCTTCATCTTTCAGACTGGTGGGTTCTTGACTCTTTGTCATTGATGTCTCTTGAGTTCTCTCGTCTGGTCTTAGGACTACAAGATTGACCGCAGGCTAGGATTGGTCTTGTGGATGCAACAATAGAGACCATGGACCAATCTGAGCAGCTTCAGGTGTATATACACATTTAACCTATACACAATATTTCCAACATGTGAGCTCATCTTCATATAACACGTTACTTACTACTAAACTAAGTTTAGAACAATGTTAGTGCCTAGGATCAGACTCAAAGCGATTAGCTTTTGAATATAGCATGAGAACCTGCTTTGATACCAATTGTTAGTTCCCAAAGGGCACAATAGATCTAGAAGGGGGGGTTGAATAGATCCTTTTTATTTCATAATTAACGTATGACAAACATAAGAATCTTTTCGAGAACAACGGAATAAGTAAAAGATCCCCTTCATTGATATATTCATAATTATAAATACATTGTTCGTAGAGTAAGTTTAGTTGTAAGCAGTTAAAACATTCATAGCAGTTATAGCAGTTATAGTACATAATGTAAATGACATAATGTAAAAGACACAAGGGGTTTTAAGTGGTTCAGAGACTCAAGCTCCTAATCCACTCTTCTGCTTTCAACTAGCAGGATTTCCACTAAGGAAGGGTAGCACCCTGAATCACTAAGATTCCTTCAAGGCCAGCAGCCATGGGACTTCAGTTCACTAAGAACTCTTCAAGGCCAGCAGCCTTAGGACTCCTCTAGTTCCCTAGGAACTCTTCAAGCCCAGCAGGCTTGGAACTTCGTTTAGTCCCTCTGGACAAAAACCCTTCTGGCCCTTCTTTGTTTAGTTCCTTCAGACAAGGACCCCTCAGGCCGTGGCTTTGTTGAGTTGTTTGTTTGTTGTTGTTGGAGTCGGTGATGAGCTGCTAAGATGTCTTCATGCTCTGAACATCTTCTATACTTAGTAGATTGGCTTGATCATCCTTGAAGTGTAGCTGAGTTTTGCATGATGCTCAGTTTCTTTGGTTACTCAACCACTTCAGATGACCCCTTTATGACCTGCCTTGAAGATCCTTCTCCTTGGTACTTGATGGCTGCACATGATAGGCTTCCAAGATGACTGTAAGCTCTTCTTTTAGGTACTTAGAAGCTTTCTCATGCTTGACACCAAGATGGCATTTGTGATCTTCCTTCTTGCTACTTGATTCATTCTCATGATGGACTTGCTAAGTTGACTGTAGGCTCTTCTCTATTGAACTTAGAGTCTTCCCATGATGGACATCAAGATGACATAATGATCTTCTTTCTTTCGGCAGTTCAGAACACTCTTCATGTAGTAGAACTCTCACTTCTATATAGTAGAACTCACACTTCAACTTCTTTCTTTAACTAACTTCTGAGTGTTCTTGGTGGATCGTAGAGTGAACCTTCGGACTCACTATTTTACATGGTTTAGATCAGTCCACCTTCTCTCCAAACTCGGTAACTCCAGCAACCTTTGATCTTTGAAGCTCTTTCTCATTTATACTTCTTCCCAATCCTTCCATTGGAAAGTAGCCGTTGAAGGCTATTCAAATCTCTTCACAGATCTCGAGTTGCTTGAGGTAGACTGCTTGATATGACATGTCATACTTTTTCTGACGCTGCAGTCTACTGTTTCACCTACCCTATCAGATGTATCACTTTAATGTCTTGGGCAGGTTGAAGACTTTATTACCTCTTTCTGATTTCTCGATCAGAGGTTGTCCTATTGCATCGATGCTCTCAATAAGCATTTGTCCGAGTATTACCCTTCAGATTAAACCTTTTCCAATGCTTCAGTCTTCAGCAGTTCAAACTCTACGATTCTGATGCACGTCTTCAAGGAACTAATCGTAGTGTCTTGTTGAGTGTTGCTCATTGACTGGTTGAGTTAACACTACGATCTTGAAGAGTGTTGATTGGATCTTCAAAGTAGAAGACCTCTTCCTTGTATTGTACAGTGCTTCAATACTTCTGTTTGCTTCGACTGTTCTCAGAGACTGATGGCCTAATTCCTTGCTCTGGTCCCCTTCTGAATATCAAGAAACTTGATTTGTGGTAGCGTCGACTTGCTTTCTCCTTGTGATCTCCGTTCACTTTTCATCAAAGAACCGACCCTACACTTAATCACTTTAGCCTTTCTCTTCAGAGGCTGACCAGTATCTCAGTTTACCTCCCATCAGTTCCTTCTTTGTTTGGCAAACACTACGATCTTGGTTGCTTCCAAGATCGTTGTCTTCTGTTCACTTGATAGCTACTGCATTAGCTGACTTTCCTTAGTCAGCTTCTGAAGTCTTCTTTGGATCTCCTTGTGGAAGACTTCATTACAAATGGCCTTACAACTCAATCTTGATGCTGATTGGGTTGGTGCTTAGATCTTCTGTTAGCATGCATGCCATTCGTTGAGTGCACTCTAGTTTCCTTGGATGTAGCTTGTAGCTTGAACCAGAGGCTTCGTTCCTTTGGATATTCTGGGAGTGCTCATTTGTTGAGAACTGTATATGCTCTACAATTCATCCTTGGCATTGTGAGCACTTCTTCTTAGGTCGTAGTTCTGCATTCTACGATTCAGCTTCGGCTTGTGCAGACACTATGATCCCGAGATCAGATCTTGACACTACGATTTCTGTCCTGTGCTTGTTGTCTTCATCTGATCTTGCTTAACTACGATCTCTGCATGTAATCCATAGGCTCTACGAACTCAGAGTGTGATCTACGATCCTTGACTTGGCTTTGGCATCAGTACACTCTACGACTCTGAGTGTAGTCTATGTTTCTGTCTTGGCTTCGGCAGATGATCGGTCTTCTCGTAGGCAAGGCTGTCTCTACGATTCTGAACATGACTTCCTCAGCACACTACGATCCCGAGGAATCTCTACTCGACACACTACGGTCCTTCTTCGTTTCCCCTGGCAGTCTACAAACTCCGAGATCTACTATCTTGCATGCTCCTATTCGACTTAACAGTGCGATTGTTTCAAATTTACGATCAAAGACGAATCGCATTATCTATTACATCATAAGATCAACCAAACAAGCTTGATCTTTTTATATTTATAGTCCTTGTACATCATTTTTTTAAGGACTTTACAAAGTTGTTTTGCTTATGTAGGATCAACCTAACATATTTGAACAATTCATTCTAAGTCTTTATACATATATTTCTATTATCTATCAAAGGATTTTACAGCTTTTCTTAATACAAGCATACTTGCATATTCATTCACATATATATCATAATCAAATCATATATTAAATAGGAATATCATTCACATGTTTATTCCTGACACAACTTAGCGTACGAAGAAATTCTTGTCCAAATTCTAGATATGAAAGAGCAGACCTTGAGAAATAAAGCTATTTCTTCTGTAAAAGTACTTTGGCGTAACCACGATATCGAGGAGGCAACGTGGGAGTTAGAAGATGTAACATTCTAGATTTTATAAATATAATTATAAATATTTATTGATTGATATAAGTATTTATTGGATGTGTTTATTATTGAATAAATAATTGTTCAATTTGATTGAGTTGATTTAGTTAATTATCTATTTGTTAAATAATTAATGTGATTAGTTAATTATTTATTTGTTAAATAATTAATGTGTTATGTGGATTGAGTTATGTGATTAAGTAATTTATTTAATAAATTGTTATTAAATAAAGTGTGGCAAATAACTATATTATAAGAGTTATTAAAATAAATTAAAGTAATTTTAATTTAGTTTTTGCCAAACAATGTTTAAGTATATTAATCCTTTAATTTTAAATGGTTTGCCAAACAAAGCCTTATGGCTTTTGGTTTTCTTTTAAATATAAATTATTAATTTAATAAATAATATATATATATATATATAATATATTATTTTGGTAACTGCTAATTTAATATGAATCATTAGTGAGCGTCAGTTTTTTTTTAATAATTGAAAAAACTTACGTTGGTTTTTATTTAGTATCATTATCTTCATTTATTGGCTTACCTTAGAGTCATTCGCTAAAAGAAAGAAAGGAATACATAGATAGTTGAGAGAGAAAAGGCTGGGATTCTAGAAAATACAGCGTTCTTCAAGCTTTTCTAAGGGTTTAACAAGTATTTCTTAACAACAAAAAGTAGGTGTTTATAACTTTAATCTATGTTTATGTAATCATATATGTTTTACAGTATATAGTCTCTGTGAAATTGTAGGTATCAGTTTATCAATTTTTTAATTGTTATCACTAGCATGTGTATCTGTATATATATATTTATGACTGTATGCTAATTATAGGCTAAAGGAAGAAATTGGTTTGTACAGTGAAGTATATATATACGAATATATGTTTTGTAGAAATATCAAAATTTATGTATGCTAAGCGAGGAATTGAACTATACATGTTAATTTGTTATATGTTGGTATACTTGTATTTCAAAGGAATCAAATTTGGTTGATAATAATTGGAATTTACGTTCCTTTGTACTTTAGATATCAACAATGGAGTTTTAAAATTTTGGTTTCAAAGAAAAACAGTGTTTTCAAGGATTTAAGTTTCTGATATTGTTGGTTAGTTGTGTAAAATGTGTATGTATATGCTTCATAATGTTTATGTGTGATTTACGTGAAATTATACATGTTAATTGGTGTTAATTATGTTAAAAATTAAGACAGTAGCTTTGGCTCTGTTCTTTGTTTTGTTTTTGTGAGTTCGGCGCCCCAACGTCAAAAATTCACGCCCAATCAAGCGTCAAGTTGGCATATGGCGCTAAAAGTCAGCCTTGACCGGACTTGGCGCTTGCTTGTCAATAAGTCACTGAGCGCCGGACCTCGTACACAACAATGAGTCCCTATGTAAGTCTCGGCAAAAAGTGCCACCTCAAAGGCCACAATACGACCCAGATTCAAATTGTAGAAATATGCGCCACTTAATGAAAGTTCAGAAACGACTTTTGTCTTGCACAAAAGTTTGATATTTTAAAGGAATGATATATGATAAATGTTGAGTATGTATTTCTGGTATTATAGTATGTTAATACTATGAGTGAACATGGAATTACTAATTAACAAATATTGTTATTAGTTTTATTAGATAGAATTTGATTAAGTGATTTGATTACATGGTTAGACATTTAAACCATACGTGATGTAGCGTTGATTATGACTAATCATGTCATGTTAACATATGTATAAAGGATATTGTGATTTGGATATTAATGGTTTAATCTACGCGCAAGGCAAGTTCTCTAACTCCATAGTCTCGTTGAATTAGTTTGTTATGTTTAAGCAAGTTTTCTAATCCTAAAGCTTCGTTATGAAAAATTCATATTGAGTAAAGTTTTTCTTCTATTAAGCAATTTAATTGTATCTAGTTATTCATGAAGATACAAGCTTCCCATCTCCACACTTTCGTTGAGATAGTTATTATGATTATGCAAGTTTTTCCTAACTCTAAACTTGTTATATTAGCATGCAAGTACCTTTATTCTGTTGACTCAGTTTATCGTTCCAATTATTGTCGTTATGCATGCTTGATATTAAATTCTAAGATGTAACCTTAGCTTAATGTTATTCAAAGCAAGGTATGATGTGTTATTCAATGGTTATGCTATTAGATTATCCCTAAAGCATGAAGTTAGAACGAAATGTTTATTCAGTTATGATTATTCAATAACATAGTGTTATTATCTTTTATTCAACTAATCCTTAGTTGATGTCCATTGAATTCCAAATTACCTTTAAGTGTATCCAAACCAAACTAACTTTGGGGCGGACTTGTACTCGAAATACTGAGATGAACAACCCTATTTATAGGGGTTACGCTTAGTTTTGTACTTTGCGCTGAAATGTTTGTATAGAATACATGTACGAAGGGTAGATCCCCCTAAGTACCCTGAAGTCATTATAGTCGTATGACTGTAAAAGTTAAAGTTGAAAGATTACTTATAACTGTGGACAAGGTTCGTGGTCATTAGACCCTCAGTTGAATGTTTAAGATGATAATAGAATTTATTGTTCAATTCTATTAAGCCCCTGAATGGGCAAGGAATGTTTCAGTTCTTTTAAGCCTCTGAATAGGCAAGGAACGTATAAGAAGTTAATAGAACTTATTGTTCAGTTCTATTGAGCCCCTGAATGGGCAAAGAATGTAAAAGTTTTATTCATTGATATTTCAAGTGAGCCTTGTTTGCTCACTCTTGCCTGTAAAATCCTTACAGCTAAAGATGGAAAGGGTGACGTACCTAGCACCAGTAAAGGAAAGGGAAAGATGAACAAGTACTGAAGACTTGTAATAGTTTGATAGTTTTATTATTAAACCTTGATTTAAAGGTTGTAATGAAGTTTATTTTAAATTTTCCGCATGAATGATTGTTTGTAAAGGTTAGATAACCTGGTAGATTTTATTTTATGTAATTCCTGTATGGGCAGGTTTATTATTTAATTTTATTTATGATTGGGTAGTTATAAATGAATGTTTTTATTACGTGAACACCAAATCTTGAGGTAATGAAGTACCGGGATTTGGGGGTGTCACAAGTTGGTATCAAAGCTTTAGGTTATGAACCTTAGGTGGGGGAAAATCCTTAGGAAGTAACCTTTGAAAAGATAGTGGAGAGAACTCTTATCGAGTTTTAAGATAGAAATAATAACACACACTTTTGTGTTTATGTGTTTATAACTTATGTGCTCGTAAGTGTCGAGTAGAATGATTAATAATTAAAACTTTAAAACTTTGTTGTCAGGATGACTAATGTCGGAGAATCCAGTTAGGCTAGAGAGGAAGTACCTCAGATGCCTATAGAGGAGGAGCATCGCGACATTCAGGTTGTTTGGGAACAACTACTGCCACGGGAGTCAGCCCCGTTGGTCACAGTGGTTGAAGATGAAGATGATGATGTGGAGACGGATGAGGAGGATCCCGTGGAGTTTCCACAGGAGAATGAGGATAACGAGGACGAGGAGGAAGAGACTCCACTAACCTCAATGGCTGCTCATATGTATGATGAAGTCTACGACCGTAACGTGGAACTTCAGGACACAGTTTAGGAGTTGCAGGAGATAATAATGGTGAACAATGATCGCTATGACACTAAGAGGCAGCGATATTCGAGGATCGAGATGAATGTCTGGCGATCTTTCAAGAGAAGCTGATGCAGACTAAAGGAGAGAAGGAACAACTGATCGAGATGGTCGTAGAACTGAAGAACAAGCTGAAGGAAGAAGCTACCAAGAGGGCGAGAGCGGAAGATGCATACGAGGAAGCTTATCAACGAACTGGAAGAGCAGTAAGGGACGCACAAGCAAAGAGGATGAAGATGGAAGAGATGGATAAAGTATTCAATACCGTGATCAATCAAGCTCAAGATCGGGTCATGGGTTATCCAATTCAGTTCGAGACTCTGCCATCATACGTGTTAGATCGCCGAACAATGTTCCGAGTTATGGAAGAAGAGCGTCGAAAGGCTACGGAGTATCTTAATAGATCATCGTAGGAAATGTGTCTGTTATGCACGTAATAAGTGTTAAATAATGTGTAAATCCCTAGTGTCAAGTAACCATGGGATATGAGAATGATGATGTTGTCCTGTAACTTTTGAAGTTCAGGGAAGGAATATAAATAGCAGTGATGCTATTATTTTTATGTTTTTTGAAGTAATGATGAATAAATAAAAGTTATTATTTTATTCAAAGTATTATGTGTTATGTGGTTATTTGTTTTATGGAGGCAAGTAATGTAATAACCCGATATTTTCTAAGTAAATAAATAAGAAATTTTGCATATAAATTTTTATTATTATTATTTTAAGATGGGAATATGTGCCAAGTAATGTGTATGTATATATGTGATAAATAAAATTTATTTATTACATGAATAATTTCAAATAATTTTATTTTAGAATTATTGCTCATTATAACGTATATACTTATAATAATTAATTTTATAGTAGAAATGTCCTTATTATTTATTTTGTATGAAAATTTGATTTTTATATTATTTAAATAATATATGAAATGATTATTGGAATTATTATATTTACTATTTTATTATATGAATTTTAGTTCAGATTATTATGTTAATTATTTTAACTTAATTAATAATGTTAGATATGAAAAAAAATCAGATATGGAATCCAAACCCTAAATTTGGGTATTGATCAATGGATGAGAATAATAATATAATATTAATTATATTTTAATTTTTTAGTGCTATAATTACGTACTGTAAATGCGAAGACTGATAACGGTAGGCCAAATATGGTAAATTATGGCATAACCCTCATATCGTGTTATTAAACTCTAATTGTTAAACTCGGTTATGAGTTCGAGACTGTGTAGTAATGGTGTTATATGAATTTTACTGTGTATTATATAATTTCTGTAATTAGGAGAAACCCTAATTGGCAAAAATTAGAAACCCTAAGGATTATTTTTGTGAATTATAATGATAATTAGGGAACCCTAATGGTATTAAGGAACCCTAATTTAAAAACAATAATTTCCTATTAAAAACCCTAATTTTAAATTAGTGTATTTAATTAAAATTTTATTACACTTTAATTTTAATTATCCAAACCCTAGTAATTATTTGGGAAACTTTAAGGTTAAAAATCTAGTGATTAAACCCTAGATTCAAGCACCTTGGACAAGAATACCCTTGAGATTAAAATAAAATTACTAAAATACCCTTTTGTCCCTTTAGTTGAATTATTGGTTAGACAAGATGTAGCAAAATCTGGCCAGCCACCCTATTGTCTAGCTATGAACCTACAAGACTACGATTCTCAGCCATTACTAACAGCCACATGCATTGTATACAAGTTTACATAGAATTCAAGAGAGAGAGAAAGTCACAATCAATCTTATTTTGCACAAACACTCATCCAAGACTTTCTTTATCTAAAACCCACGAAATTCTGGTGCTAGATCAGTCACAAAGCAAGCCCCATGAAATCCATAAACAGATCAGAAGCATAGAAATCAGAATTGGAGCATAAAGGTGCATACCCTAAAAACTCAAAAATCTTTTGATCTTATGTTAGATGTTAGTTTTTGTGTGTTAAATATGTAGTACGGAGTCTAAAAAAGTGATCTGGGTTGCTAGATGTTAGATCCATAACATCTAGAGGCTCGATTTGTGATTTTCAAAAACTGGAAAAATGATTTTGTGTCTCGATAAGCAAAAGTCGAGGTTGTAGATCTCTCGGTTGTTAATGATTTTAGTGTTTTAATGTTTGAACATATATTGTGCTATGAGATCTTTGATCCAAATCGAATCTAGCCCAGAGCATGAACATGTTAAAGTTATATCCTGGTCAAACCTAGTTGACCGAAAGCATGACTTTTTACAAATCTGAAAAACCCGGATCGTTCGAAGGCTCGACAAGAACTTCATGGGCTCGGATCTGTCGATGGTTTAACGCTCGTTATGTTTGTCAGATCTCGAAAGTTATAGTATGTTATATGGACTTCATATTTATACCTTATAATATTCTAATCATCAAACCGAGTGAAAATAGTGTCCGTCAAATTAGGTAAAACTATCGTTTTCGCTTCTAGTAACTTGAAGCAGATGAGCACCGATCTCGAACGCCTTTTCGAATGGCCTAGATCCGCTTTATCTGTTGTTTTTATCCGATTTTATGTAATAGATCTCTTCACCTACATGTTGGCTACAACTGGAAACTTTATATCACAAAAACAATGCAAGTACAACAAGTTGTAGAAGCCCGAATATAGTTAAGATGAATCGTTTCTTCATTTCGGGTAACCCGGAAAATGAAGAACGATTCTGACAACATTTTCAATAGCTTAGCTCGGTTTGATTAATTATGTTTAGACTATACAATGGATTGAAACATGTTCTACGATAGTTTATCTAGACAAACCGACGAAAGCGTAAAAACATTTACCTTGAGCAGATTAGACAGATTTAAGGTCAACAAAAGCGCCGACCGACCATGACTAAAATTTTCTCGGGTAGCCCGAATCTTGATGAACACGCTCGATGTGACTAGTTCAAAGCTTAATAACTTTTGATTGTGATGAAGTATGACACTGGATATTTGTTGTTTTCATGCGTTGTTACATTAACACTACAAGAGTGACCATTAGTTAGCCTGAACACATAATGTATAATTGAATTAAGCTTGTCAAAAGTAGCTACTCAAACCCGACTTTGAATGTCCTGGGTTTCTCAAGAACACCTAAAGCGACACTTTCATCGTCACCAAAGGGCTTTAACGATGGACTTATTATAATTAATTAATTTAATTTCTAAAAATCATTTAAAAATAGTAAATAAATTCTAAAATTACAAAATAGTTTTAAAATTATTTTAAGTTATAAAATTAACTTTTAATAATTTGACATATTTTTCATAAATATTAATATTTATTTGGATATTATTGGTATTTAAATTATTTAATAAATGCATTAAATAAATTAATTAAAAATGATTTTATTGTATTAAAAATATTTTAAATAATAATAAGGTAATTAATAATATTTTAAGTTATAAAACATAACTTTTAATATTTTAAGATAAGTTTCATTAATTACTAAATATTAATGATATTAGATTTATTTAGTAATTATATTTAATAAATTAATTAAAAATGATTTTAATATTATAAAAATTATTTTAAATAAAAATAAATAGTTTTAAAATATTTTAAGTTATAAAATATAACTTTTGATATTTAAAGGTAAATTTTATCAATAATTTAATATTAATGGTATTAAGTTTATTTAATATTTATATTAAATAAATAGTTTAAAAATAGTTTTATTGATTTAAAAATCATTTAAAAAGGAAATAAATAAATTAAAAATATGTTAAGTTATAACTAATGACTTTTAATATTTTGATAAATAAAAGATTAATATTCTAATATTAATGGTAATTATTTAAAATAATTTTAAATATTTTAAAAATCATTTAAGGTAATATTAATACTTTAAAAATATTTTGAGTTATTATAAATAACGTTAATATTTTAGCAATGGTTTCATTAATAGTTTAATATTAATTAAATATTAATGATAATAGAATTAGTTAATATTTAAATCATTTAATAATGATTTGGTGTTTGAAAATTCATGATAAAGTATGATAATTATTTAAAAATTATTATAAGTCTATGAAAAATAATATGACTGATATTTAAAATATCTAAATGAATATTAAACTACATGATAGAGTCTTAGACTCGATATTTTACCCGATAAATGTTGCAGACATCGAAATATTTTAGAAATTGATCTGGACTTAGATAAATTGACTAGATATGTGTTTGTTAGTGAATCAATAATTGTTAGATATATGTGACAAAGTGATTAGGTTATGTCTTTAATTGCATAATGATAGGCGATTGTTACGTGTTACGATATATTATTCTAATCGAACGAATGATCTTATTACTGATAGGTCGCTGTATAAAATATTAATCTAAGTTGCGTTATTGTAAGTAGCAGCTCAGGCAAGTATCCTACTTTTGCGTTTGCTTTATGCAATGGACATGAGTAAGAAAGTTTTAGAATTATATTATTATTGTGCCAGATTTTTAACTCTATTATTATTGATTATGTATCCAATCTTTGAATTCATACAAGTTCTTACATTATCCGATCATTGTATTAATGTATAACTCAGATATTTATTCTATTCGTTAATTCGTATATAGGGTTAGACAAGTGTCCCCACTTGGATAACCATTGTATTTAATCATATGTTGCTTATTGATTTCAAGTATGTATACGTTAACTTAAAAGTCATCTAAGCTATTTGATTCAGCTAGACATAAAAATATTGTTGAATAAGATAGAACGTTATCGTATCCAACCAAATTGTTTTGGTTCGGATTCCCGACTATGTATGAACATCCCGAATATGGGAAAACTTTTGTGCACCTAAGGTGGATAGAGTGAACGATAATATCGTTCTTGCATGTAGTATTGATCAATACAGGGCATAACGGCCGATCACCCCCGTGCTCGTAAGTTATAATTTGCCACAAATGAATTTCTGTTTAACCTTTTTGAAAATAGAAAACAATGTTCATTGTATGTTGACTGATCTCCAGATATAGTCTGTACATAGTTTTAAAAATTTCAAATTGAAATGATATGTTGTTATTATTGGTTCATCTTACTTCACAACTGTTGATTCGTTGTAGAACTGTCTTTCAAAGAAAACATTTAATTCTTTCAGCTAATATATATTGTTGTTATTACTTGCTGGCCAAATTAAATGTTCATTCTTGCTTTAAATTTAAATGTTTTCAGTTAATTATGATCAACCAGAAGGTTCAGGCAAGAACAAGGGGAAAAGAAAGTTGTTCGAATGAGATTTATAATATTCTATTTAATAGTTAAAGTTTATTAAGACAATGATACTTATTATCTATGATGTAATGAATGTTTAAAGGTCTCGTACCTGGGAGTAAACTTTGATGCATATGTAAATTAAGTTTGAATTTTATATTATTGTTATTATTATTAGTATTATTCAACTTATAGAAATGGTATCGTGAAGCACCGAGTTCGGGTTTCAAGTACCCAGATTTGGGGGCGTCATAAGTAATTAGCAAATACTTAAAGAAGTTGAGTAATAGTTTAATAGATGTTTTTTTAACAAAAAATGCCTCCCAGACGTGAACCACCCCGACAGAGAACTAATGAGAGAACTAACAATAATGATGTTGAAGATAATCCCGTCCAACAACTAGTGACATTACTAACAGGAGCGTTAAAGAATCAACCTCAAAACCAAGGCACAGCGTTTAAGGAAATTAAGGCGGTTGGACCACCTGAATTTCGTGGTTCCATGAATCCGGTCGAGGTACATACTTGGATTATGGAAATAGAGAAAGTATTTGAAGTCGCTAGGGTAGGGGATGAACAGAAGACTGCTTTTGCAACATTCATGTTGAAAGCAGAAGCTAGTTATTGGTGGCAGGCCAATAAAACCTGGGAAGGACCAGAGTGATGACCGAGATAGGTTCAAGGAGTTATTCTTCGAGACCTATTTCCTAGAGAGTTCAAGAGTCGATTAGAGGTTCGATTTTTGGAACTGAAGTGGAACGATGAATGATCTCGAGTATGCCGTTAAGTTCAACGAATTGGCGAGGTTTGTACCATATCGTGTCGCCATGATTTGTGCCGTAAGGCAAAGAGGTTCGAACATGGATCAAGCCCCGGTCAGACTTGTAGGTTTCCTGCTCCAATTGAAGACGTTATAAAGAATGATGGAGAAGGTTGTACTCGCTGAAGGTAGAGGCGCGGCAGTGACAAAATTCAATCAAGAGCAGAAGAAGAAGAAGAAGAAGAAGAATAATAATGAGGTGGAAGTGAAGAATGGTAGCGGAGGCAATGGAAATGCCAATAACAATAACAACAACTTTAAGAGGAAGTGGAACAGAAATGGGACTACTGGAAACCAGCAGGGTAACTAGCAGTTTAGGAAGTTTGAAGCATGTGCTACAAGCGGGAGGTTTCATAAGGGTGTGTGCTTGATGGGGAAACGTGCATGTTTTAACTATGGTCAGGAGGGTTACATCGCCTCAAATTGCACCCAACCTAAGAAGAATGTATATTTTACGTGTGGATACAAGGATCACTTTGCTCGTGAATGCCCTTAGAGGAAGGTGGAAGAAACAGCAAGATGTTAGGGAGGTAGCAGTGGAGGAACATGGGCCATTGCTGGACCTACAGCATCAAACAAACCCACAACCAAAACTTTCAACATGACTATGCAAGATGCTGTGCAATCAAAAGATGTGGTGTCAGGTATTATCCCAATCAACGATATTAATGCTTATGTATTATTTGATTCGGGTGCTACTTGCTCATTTATATATGATGAATTTGCTAAGAGGTTAGAATTGCCTAGAGAAGAACTGAATTTCCCTTTGAACATAAAAATTGTGAATAGGGAAGTGATTCCTATTAGGTTCGTATACAAGAGCGGTAGGGTGAACATTAAAGGGAATATAATGATGGTAGATTTAATTCCGATTAGACTCGGGGAATTTGATGTAATTTTGGGAATGGATTGGTTGTTCAAATATGGAGCAGTAATTGATTGTCACAAGAAGTGTGTAAACCTTATGACTCCATCAAAGGTAGTTTTCCATGGTAGCAAATCGCTTAGAAAAATGAAATGTCTGACGATTATGCAGGCCAAGAAGTTGTTGAGTCAAGGCTGTGTGGGTTATTTAGCTTACATTGTCGATACTCAAAAGAAGGGTCGGAAACTGGAAGAGATACCAGTGGTTAGGGAATTCGTAGATGTATTTCCAGAAGATTTGCCAGAACTTCTGCCAGACAGAGAGATTGAGTTCGTCATTGACTTAGCGCCAGGAACTGCACCGATATCGAAGGCCCTGTACAGAATGGCTCCGGTAGAAATGAAGGAATTGATGGTGCAACTACAAGAGCTGCTGGACATGAAATATATTCAACCAAGTGTATCACCGTGGGGAGCGCCAGTATTATTCATGAAGAAGAAGGACGGATCAATGCTTCTTTGCATTGATTATAGGGAGTTGAATAAGGTCACTTTTAAGAATAGGTATCCGTTGCCTAGAATAGATGACTTGTTTGACCAGTTGAAGGGTGTTAAGTACTTCTCGAAAATAGATTTGAGAAATGGGTATCACTAATTGAAGGTAAGAAAGGAGGATATACCTAGAACGACATTCAGAACTCGTTATGGACATTACGAGTTTCTGGTGATGTCCTTTGGTTTAACAAATGCCCCTGCTGCATTCATGGATTTGATGAACAGGGTATTTAAACAATTTTTAGACAAGTTCGTAATGGTATTTATCGATGACATTCTGGTGTATTCCAAAACTCAAGAAGAACACGTGGAACATTTACGTTTGACATTAGAGACACAAAGAAAGGAAAAGCTATACGTGAAATTCTCTAAGTGCGAATTTTGGCTTGATCGTGTACAATTTTTGGGTCATGTGATTGACAAAGATGGGATTTTAGTGGATCAATCGAAAGTGGAAGCTGTAATAAATTGGGAACAACCAATGACACCTTCGGAGGTGAGGAGTTTCTTGGGACTGGCCGGTTATTATAGAAGATTCATTCAAGATTTTTCCAAGATAGCCACTCCGTTAACAAATTTGACACGGAAAGCTGTAAAATTCGTTTGGACGGAGAAATGTGAAGAGAGCTTCCAAGATTTGAAGAAGAAGCTAAGTGTGGTACCTGTGTTAACTCTGCCGGATAACACAGGAAATTTTGTGGTGTATAGTAATGCCTCACACAAAGGATTGGGTTGTGTTCTTATGCAAAACAGCAAAGTTATTGCCTATGCATCAAGACAACTGAAGGATTATGAAAAAGGTTATCTGACTCATGATTTTGAATTGGCTGCAGTAGTATTTGCTCTCAAGATATGGAGACACTATCTATATGGAGAGAAATATGAGATCTACATAGACCACAAAAGTCTGAAGTATATTTTCACTCAGAAGGATCTAAACATGCGTCAGAGAAGGTGGATGGAATTGATAAAAGACTATTATTGTGAGATCTTTTATCATCCAGGCAAAGCGAATGTGGTTGCAGATGCTTTAAGCAGGAAAGGTCGGGAGAAGTTGATGCTGATAACAACTCAGGAGGAGCTCATTTCAGCAATGACAAAGTTAGACCTGGAAATCCAATTTCCACAGGAATCCGAAGAACGACTATTTCAGTTAGAAAGGTGTTCAACTTTATCGACAAGGTGAAAGAACGCCGCCATAATATGAAGAATGTGGGAAGATAAAAGAGAACATGGTTGAGGGTAGCGATACTAAATACAAGGTCGATACCGAAGGATTACTATGGTACGAGGGAAGAATCTGGGTTCCAGCAACACCAGAGCTGAAAGACGAAATCTTGACCAAAGCTCATAGCTCAAGATATTCGATTCATCCAGGAAGTACAAAGATGTATCAAGATCTATGTCGACATTTTTGGTGGCAAAATATGAAAAGGGACGTTGCAGAATGCGTGGCGAAATGTTTGACATGTCAAAGAGTAAAAGCCGATCACCAAAGACCCAGCGGATTACTTCAACCGTTGGAAATACCGGAATGGAAGTGGGAACACATCACGATGTATTTTGTGGTGGGTCTTCCAACTACTTAGAGAGGATGCGATGCAATTTGGGTGATAGTGGATAGACTCACGAAATCAGCGCACTTTTTACCAATAAAGATTAGGTTCAATCTTGATCAGTTAGCAAGATTGTACATTAAAGAAATCATTTCGAGACATGGAGTGCCAATGTCAATTATGTCCGATAGAGACCTATGATTCACGTCAAACTTTTGGAAGAGACTACAAGAATGCATGGGAACTCAATTGCGAATGAGTACAGCTTATCATCCACAAACAGATGGCCAAAGCGAACGAACGATCCAGACATTGGAAGATATTCTGAGAGCATGCGTCATGGATTTCAAAGGAAGTTGGGAAGAACAATTACCGTTGGTGGAATCTGCCTACAATAATAGTTATCACGCGAGCATCGGCATACCGCCTTACGAAGCGTTAAACGGCAGAAAGTGTAGAACTCCACTGTGCTGGGATGAAGTTGGTGAACGTCAACTGCTAGGACCAGAACTAGTACAAGAAACTGCTGAGATTATCAAACTCATCAGGACAAGGTTGGTAGCAGCTCAAGACCGACAGAAAAAGTATGCTGATCATCACAGGCAAGATCGTGTATTTGACGTAGGAAGCTACACATTCCTAAAAGTTTCTCCTTGGAAGGGGAAAATTCATTTCGGTAAAAAGGGAAAACTAAGCCCGAGGTTTATTGGACCCTTTGAAGTGCTGCGAAAAGTTGGAGAGGTAGCTTACGAGGTAGCTATACCTCCAGAATTGGAAAATATTCACAATGTTTTTCATATTTCGGTGTTACGACCATATAAACCCGATTACAATCACGTGGTCGAGTACGAACCGTTGCAGTTCGAGAAAGATTTGTCTTATGAAGAGATTCCTATCCGGATAGTCGATGTGAAAGAACAAGTGCTCAGAATAAAGTGATACCTTCTGTGAAGGTGATATGGAGGAACCACAATGCTGAAGAAGCTACGTGGGAACTCAAAGAGAAAATAGTGAAAGATTACCCTGAGTTATTTGTTTATTCAGGTCTTCGATTCTCGGGGATGAGTAATCTTATCCTTATAAGAGGGAATGATGTAACATTCCGTATTTTATAATGTAAATTATAAATATTTATTGATTTATATAAATATTTATTGGATGTGTTTATTATTGAATAAATAATTGTTCAATTTGATTGAGTTGATTTAGTTAATTATCTATTTGTTAAATAATTAATGTGATTAGTTAATTATTTATTTGTTAAATAATTAATGTGTTATATGGATTGAGTTATGTGATTAAGTAATTTATTTAATAAATTGTTATTAAATAAAGTGTGGCAAATAACTATATTATAAGAGTTATTAAAATAAATTAAAGTAATTTTAATTTAGTTTTTTTGCCAAACAAGATTTAAACATATTAATCCTTTAATTTTTAAATGGTTTGCCAAACAAAGCCTTATGGCTTTTGGTTTTCTTTTGAATATAAATTATTAATTTAATAAATAAATAATATATATAATATATATTATTTTGGTAACTGCTAATTTAATACGAATCATTAGTGAGCGTCAGTTTTTTTTTAATAATTGAAAAGACTTACGTTGGTTTTTATTTAGTATATGTATACTGTTATTTGGCTTACCTTAGAGTTGGCTGCTAAAAGAAAGAAAGGAATACATAGATAGTTAAGAATGAAAAGGCTGGGATTCTAGGAAATACAGAGTTCTTCAAGCTTTTCTAAGGGTTTAACAAGTATTTCTTAACAACAAAAGGTTGGTGTTTATAACCTTAATCTATGTTTATGTAATCATATATGTTTTACAGTATATAGTCTCTGTGAAATTATAGGTCTCGGTTTATCAATTTTTTAATATTTACCACTAGTATGTGTATATATATATATATATATATATATATATATATATATATATATATATATATATATGACTGTATGTTAATTATAGGCTAAAGGAAGAAATTGGTTTGTATAGTGAAGTATATATATACGAATATATGTTTTGTAGAAATATCAAAATTTGTGTATGCTAACTGAGCAATTGAACTATACATGTTAATTTGTTATATGTTGGTATACTTGTATTTCAAAGGAATCAAATTTGGTTGATAACAGTGGAATTTACGTTCACTATACTTTAGATATCAACAATGGAGTTTTAAAATTTTGGTTTCAAAGAAAAATAGTGTTTTCATGGATTTAAGTTTCGGATATTGTTGGTTAGTTGTGTAAAATGTGTATGTATATGCTTCATAATGTTTATGTGTGATTTACGTGAAATTATACATGTTAATTGGTGTTAATTGTGTTAAAAATTAAGAAAGTAGCTTTGGCTCTATTCTTTGTTTTGTTTCTTTGAGTTCGGCGCCCCAGCATCAAAAATTCACGCTCCAGCATCAAGTTTCGCGCCTTAGCGCCAAAAGTCACGCCTAAGCCAGACTTCACAGCTGCAGGTCGAAAGTCAAGACCTGGGACCTCGCACTGCAGTACGAGTCCCTATGTAAGTCTCGCTAGAAGTGTTACACCTCGGTACATGTGCAGTCATGACTATTGATTCAAAATTGTATGCTGACGCCACTTTACAGAAAGTTCAGAAACGACTTTTGTTTTGCACAAAAGTCTGATATTTTAAAGGAATGACATATGATAAATGTTGAGTATGTATTTCTGGTATTATAGTATGTTAATACTATGAGTGAACATGGAATTACTAATTAACAAATATTGTTATTAGTTTTATTAGATAGAATTTGATTATGCGATTTGATTACATGGTTAGACATTTAAACCATACGCGATGTAGCGTTGATTATGACTAATCATGTTATGTTAACATATGTATATAGGATATTGTGATTTGGATATTAACGGTTTAATCTACGCGCAAGGCAAGTTCTCTAACTCCATACTCTCGTTGAATTAGTTTGTTATATTTAAGCAAGTTTTCTAATCCTAAAGCTTCGTTATGCAAAATTCATATTGAGTAAAGTTTTTCTTCCATTAAGCAATTTAATTGTATCCAGTTATTGATGAAGATACAAGCTTTCCATCTCCACACTTTCGTTGAGATAGTTATTATGATTATGCAAATTTTTCTTAACTCTAAACTTGTTATATTAGCATGCAAGTACCTTTATTCTGCTGACTCAGTTTATTGTTCCAATTATTGTTTTTATGCATGCTTGATATTAAATTCTAAGATGTAACCTTAGCTTAATGTTATTCAAATAAAGGTATGATGTGTTATTCAATGGGTATGCTATTAGATTATCCCTAAAGCATGAACTTAGAACAAAATGTTTATTCAGTTATGATTATTCAATAACATAGTGCTATTATCTTTTATTCAACTAATCTTTAGTTGATGTCCATTGAATTCCAAATTACCTTTAAGTGTATCCAAACTAAACTGACTTTGGGGCGGACTTGTACTCGAAATACTGAGATGAACAACCCAATTTATAGGGGTTACGCTTAGTTTTGTACTTTTCGCTGAAATGTTTGTATAGAATACATGTATGAAGGGTTGATCCCCCTAAGTACCCTGAAGTCATTATAGTTGCATGACTGTAAAAGTTAAAGTTGAAAGATTATTTATAACTGTGGACAAGGTTCGTGGTCATTAGACCCTCAGTTGAATGTTTAAGATGTTAATAGAATTTATTGTTCAATTCTATTGAGCCCCTGAATGGGCAAGGAATGTTTCAGTTCTTTTAAGCCTCTGAATAGGCAAGGAACGTATAAGAAGTTAATAGAACTTATTGTTTAGTTCTATTGAGCCCCTGAATGGGCAAAGAATGTAAAAGTTTTATTCATTGATATTTCAAGTGAGCCTTGTTTGCTCACTCTTGCTTGTAAAATCCTTACAGCTAAAGATGGAAAGGGTGACGTACCTAGCACCAGTAAAGGAAAGGGAAAGATGAACAAGTACTGAAGACTTGTAATAGTTTGATAGTTTTATTATTAGACCTTGATTTAAAGATTGTAATGAAGTTTATTTTGAATTTTTCGCATGAATGATTGTTTATAAAGGTTAGATAACCTGGGAGATTTTATTTTATGTAATTCCTGTATGGGCATGTTTATTATTCAATTTTATTTATGATTGGGTAGTTATAAATGAATGTTTTGATTACGTGAACACCAAATCTTGAGGTAATGAAGTACCGGGATTTGGGGGTGTCACAGAAGATAGGATGATTAGGGATTATCCCCATCTATTTGTGTAACCTTGTAGCAATTCCGAGATGGAATTTTTATAAGGGGGGGAGGATGTAATACCCGGGAATTTCCACGTATTATTAAATAAATATAGTAATGGAAATAAATATTTATTTAAATATGAACGATTTCGTGTTATGAAATGAGATAACTCAATTATATTAAATAATTGAATAATTGAGGATATATGGAGTTGTGTGATGAACTCATTGAAGACTTGTGAGGCATGGTGATGGGAAATATTAACAGTAATATTAATTAACAAAGGAATTATAAAGTAAGTAATTAAGTAATGTTAATTGTTAATTGTTGTTGTAGTATATTTATGGATTTTTAATTGATGTTAATGAGGTTAATTAATATGTGATTATTAATTGTTATTTAATTGATAATGGTTGTCGCGGAATATTGATTTCTTGGTAATTAATTAATAATGGGTGATTATTATTGTTTGAAATGAAACTATAAAAATATAATAAGAATTATATAGATAAATGATGATTATGGAAATACATAAATATATTGATCGATGATGATTGGATTAATTAATATTGGTATTAATTAATCAAGGAAGTGAATAAATTATTTAATTATTTATATGATAATAGTAGGTTAACAGTTATGTGCATAAGAGCAATAATACAACTATACTATATAGTGTATTTGTAAGACCCCAACTTTTTGAATAAAGATTAAATTTTCTAGAAATATATTTTTGAATATTATGGTGTGGATTTGATATAATGTTATTGTTGTGGGTAATATTTATAAATTTTGCAAAGTACGCAAGTTGTTATATAATATTCAATTGGTCGGGGAATATTCATTTTAACATGGAATATCCGTACAACGGCACAATTATCGGATTGAGAAAATGACAAAAATACTTTATGAAAATAACGGCCAAAGTTTTACCATTAACTGTTGAAACACCTGGTGTTAAAAGTACAGTAATACGCGTGGTTTCATAGTAGCACACGATATTGATTATTGATACTTACGTGAGAAGTCACTCAGTTATACTCAATTATTGCTTCAGTAATTGCTGCATCATATCTCTCATATTATTGATTCAATTATTTTATATTATTAAATCAATAATTGAGACGACAAAGTTATTCATATTATTATTTGCAATATTGACAATGTCTCGAAGTTCTGTCAAGGAGAGGTTTGGTCACCTAATTGCGTGCCAATAAGGAGAAATCCTTATCGGAAAGCCCCCTCTTTCCTAGGAACGACCTGGTTGTTAAATATTGTGAGTTATAATATTAATGATGAATAAGTTGTGTTGATTAAAAATGAATTTTGATAGTTCCATTGTGTTGGGATTATTAGTGTTAGTGGAGATCGACATCTATTCCGATGATAATTAATGTCTAAGGGTTATATTGATAAATCGGGTAATTTATCGGATAAATGAGCAATTAATTGCTACTAATTCACATACTTATATAACTATTTGTTCAATGTGTGTACTATTGAATCACATTATTTACTATTAGGGGAGTTGGTGCAAGATTGATAATACTTGCATGACTAAGTTAAAAATGGAGGTATAGATGGAGGTACTATACTGAAATTCGTATTTTTCACATGATTATACTATTGATTCACACGATTGAACTATTGATTCACATTATTTACTATTAGGGGAGGTGGTGCAAGTTTGATAATACTTGCAGGACTAAATTAAAAATGAAAGAAAAGTTAGAGGTATTGTACTGTAATTTTTTGAGCCCCAAAACGTGCAATTATCGAAATTATATTTTCCTATAAATAGAAGCTCATTCTTCCTTCATTTCTCATTAATTCGCAAAAGTTTAGAACGATTATTATAGAGAGAAATTATAAAGAGAAAGAAGAAGAGAAGTCTGCTACCTCACTATTCCAGTATCCAATTTTTCCAAGGTAGGGAGTATTATTTCTTTCTTATCCATGAAGAGAACTTCTGTTATTCCATTTTTTATTATTCTATTGGAATAACCTGTATACGTGGGCTACCCTATACTTGGTGAAATTCTTCTATTATTCCATTCTTTATCATTCTGTTGGAACATCTTGTCTGTACATTTACGCCAGACCTGGTTCCATTATTTATCATTCTGTTGGAACATCCCCGTTTACGCGTCTCTACGCCTGGGACTGGTTCCGTCTTTATTATTCTCGTTGGAATATCCTGCTCATACATTTTACGCGGGACCGATTCCAAATTTTTATTATTACATTGGAATATCTTGTTCATGCGCTTTTACATGGACTCGATTCCATTTATATATTATTCTGTTGGAATAACCTGCCTGTGTGGTCTATCGCATGCCTGGTGATTTATTTTGTTATTCCATTCCTTGTTATACTCAGTTGGTTAAAGTTTTGACTTCTATACTCCATGAAATTAGTGGAATATCCTTGATATTTGCGCTTCATCCAGTATCTTTTCATGGAAATATTCTTCTGAGCATTCTTGAATTTTATTCTACAAAGCAGTATCATGTTGACAATTTGGACATTATTAGTTCCTGTATAAATTAATTCTCAAACTTGTTTTATTGAATTCTTATATCATTGTCATCATCCTCATGTTTATATTTTTTTGAAAGTCATATGTGGCCTGTAGTGCATAGATGGACTTGGTATGATTATGATCAGGGATTATTCGGTGTAATCATGACCATAATATTACAAATGATGTGGTAAGTCCTCATTGGCCCGTAGTGCATTGATGGACAGTTGTTGGCATGATCATGACCATTAATGAATACACAAATATTCTTGGCCCGTAGTGCATGGGTAATTGTGGTCGTAATACTAAAGAATATCATTGGCCGTAGTGCAGGGGTGATTCGATGATGTGGATTATTTATTAAGCTGAGTCCCAGTGATAAAAGTGATGAAAAATCTTTTAAATCTTAAAAGATAGTAGATTTTATTCTCTACTTGACTCTTTTAATGGATTGCTTGTTCTGCTGCAGTTAAACTTGATGTTTGTTATATTGTATCAGTTTAACACTGTTTAAGGCTAACGTTAATATATTCTGCATTATCTTAGTCATAATATTTCCTACTGGGCTAGTTAAGCTCACCCTTTTACTTTCATTGTTCTCTTCAGGAAATGAGAATGTAGCAGGGACTAGTCGGGAAACGGAGTGACGAACCAGATGATAACATTAGTAGTCCTCACTATTTCATGAAATAGTGGGAAAATAAATGTAATAGTATTGAATTTGAGTTTGTATATTATCTAGACGACAATATTTGTATTAAAACTCACAGCTTATGTTTTGTCGTACTTTGCACGACAGTTGTATAATTAAGTTGTATTTGTATTCTGTACCATGTATTTGGCGACTCAGGATAGGTGATGTATACCTGTTTTGGGGGCGTCATAGTATTAGGGCATTTGTGTGACTATATATATTAAGTTGTATACAACTATATGGTATGAGGCAATGTGAGTAAACATATTGGAACTATATGTTATAAGTACATTATCTATGTGACAATATGTATGTGGGTAGGTATTAAAATAATATACCATGTGAAAGTATTATGCATACAAGCCAATCATGTATGATAATAAAGCATATACTGTGTAATCAATCTTATTTATTTATTAATAAAAGAATTATTTATTAAAAGGCATTTATTATCTACATGGTGTGTTTTTTAATAATATGTGATAAACCCATAGTTTTAAGCAATGCTTTTAGAATCATGATGAGATCATGCTAATGAGATCTAAATTCTTAGATAGCTTAAAACTAAAATGTTCCCAATCAATGGATTACTAAAAAGGGATTAATGAATCCGGATAGATTGCACGTACGACGTTGTTTGCTCATTGGATGAGGATGATTGATCTCATGATCATTTGTGTGGAGACACTAAAGCAAGTATGTAGGTGTTTATTAGAGAATAAGTTCATCGAACGTGACTCGCTAAGGAATACCTAATGGAGTTTTACTTACCGTCAATAGGAATTCTCAGTAGTGATAGTAAAGACAAATGATCCTTAGACTTGAGATTATCATAGAATCTTATATATAATGAATTACACTTTGACTTATTCCTTAAGACTCTTAGAGTATATCAAAGGGTATGCTTGGGTGTAATAAGTTATATATGAAGATAATGAATGATCAATAAAGAATCTACCACTTCTAGTAAAATGGAGAAATATCCTATGTGATTCGATAAATGACAACCCAGGAATCCTTGGCCAAGGAGGAATGAAATTAGAAAGTAGTTTCTAATTTGCATTCATTAAGAGTTGTGCATTTAGGAATCGAAATACATATAATTAAATAAAATAAGACTTGATGAGTAATTCCATGCCTTATATTTAATTGGGACATCAGTATGGTGGAAGGATTGAATTGTACGGTAACTATTTACTCAAAGGTTCTTTTATGAATAATGTTGAAATCTATATTATCTGGAAAGTCGTTGATCGCTAGGAGGCTCATCCCTATTGTAGAATAAATATTATTTATTTAAATAAATTATTTGTTTAATTTATTTATTTAAATGAGATTAGAATTGTTCTAATTGATTTATTCACAACCGGTTTAATATGGAGAACCTAAAGGGTCACACCATAAAAGGAAGAATAATTATTTAAGAAGTTAATGGCATAATTGTAATAATATGTTAAGTATATTTAATTTAATCTATGGTGATAGAATAAATTAAATAGCTTAATATTTATTATTTAATATTTTAAAATATTAAATATAAATTAATAAGAGGAGTCTTATTAATATTATTACAATTATTATTATTTTAATTTCTAAAAAGGTTTAGGAATTAATTTAATATAAGTATTCTCATTTATTCCTAATTGGATTAGGGACGGAAAATTAGTTAAAGGAGTTTAATTAATTACCCCTAATAGGATTAGGAGCCATTTAATTAAAAGAGTTTAATTAAATGAATAATACCTTATTTTAATTAAAATAGGTTACATGATATCTTTTATAGAGGAGTCTTATATCGGATATCTAATATATGTAATTCCAAGAGTTGAAGAGTACGCCTTTTTTTTTTCTATACAAATAAGAAAAATAGGGTTTGAGCAAATACCCCTTCTTCTTGAAAATTCTTCTTCTTTGGTGGATCACCCTAGAGGCCATACACTTGGGTGGCTTACATTGATCAAAGAAAGGAATCTAGCCAGGAGATTCAAGGAGATCATGAGAAGTAGGAGGTGAACTCGCACTGAGGAAGCTCGTTTTACAAGGGTATGATTTCATAATTTCTTATTCTTCGTTTAATTAATAATATGCATAAAGGATGATCCGGGTAATTGGTTTGTGAAAAATTTAAAAATCTGATTTTATTTCGCTTCCGCTATTTTTTGCAATTTGATTGCTACTTTTATTTTCACAAAACCTAACAGTGGTATCATGAGCCAAACTTTATGCGAATTATTAATTATTTTGATTCCATATATGTATGGGTATGAATTTAGAATAATTTATTGGGCAAAATTTGTTGTATAAAATTATTATTTTATAAAAATAAATAAATAAATAAATTATTTTGCCGAAATCTATTTTCGGAATTTTTTTTTTTTATGAATTCGTGGGTGACTAGTTTTCAATAGGAATCCGTGGGTAATCTTTTTTTTTAAAAGGCATGATCGCCGAAAGAAAAAAAAACGTGATACCTGCTAATTGCTAATGATACTCACGGATTACTTTGAAAACCGCAGCTTTAAGACTCAAGTATTGGTATATTATATATATATATATATATATATATGTTATAGATCTGTTTCATCAGAATATATATATATATAATATATATATATAAACCGTATCGGTGTTTTTTTAGTACTAGTTAATATTATATTATATATATATATATATATATATATATATATATTATATAATATCTTAATAATTTTATAATTAAAATAAAGAGTTTATTTTAATCTTGAAATTGATTTCATGCAACATAAAATTTCCCATTAAATGATACTCATATATATATGGAATGATTTTATTTATTGATAGATATGATGATATGTATGATAATAAATGGGATTGATTATGGACAATTGACCAATGTGATTGGATTTATTTTGGTTGGATGTTTTGAATGAATGGGTTTTATTAAATGGGGAATTGCAGACTCGCCTTTTTTCGGGTTTCTTCTTCGATGTAAATTCTATCTCTCTCCTATGTACTTTCCTCGATCACGATCAAGGTTTCTATTTAAATTAAATAGTTTATGTAATAGGACTAGTTAGAATTTTTTCAAGAAACCAAGATCAAGGAGCAAGGAGTGCTATAAACCCGCGTTTGTAATGGAGCCCGAGTTTAAATGTAATAGTTATATTTAAATGTTTATTCTTTGCACCCTAAGGTTTGACCTTTTGGTTCACTTGGTGGCTCTAGTGAACCAAACTAGAATAAAAGTCCATAATCAATCAAGTGTAGAATATAGTATTCTATATGTGCATGCTAGTATTATATATATATATATTATGCAAACATGCTTCGCATGTTTAATAATATGACGCGTATTTTATATATATATTTGCATGCGCGCTAAACAAGATGAGACAAATAATAACAAATCCTCAAAGTTTTTATATATTAAGTCTTAAGCGCTCAAAGATATTTAGAATATCGAACGTCAGCCTTTCTAGCATGATAAAATTAATAGAGTATTAAATATTTAATATGAGTTTGTTTGTGTCACCACAAGGCAAGTATTAAGTATTTAAGATGTTAATTTATCACATTTGATGCTTATAAAGAAAATTGAACAATATTGTTTTGTTGTGTCACCACAAGGGGCGATATTTTTCTTTTTGAATATATGGAAGTGCTAGGTTGACTTAACTTAGATAATTTTGATTCGGATGTGCCACCACTTGATCAAAATAATCTAAGAGGCAAAACATAAGGAGTTACATGATGATGTAATTGACAAGGAGTTGTCTACCTATTTATTTATATATAGTTTGTTGTGTCACCACAAGGCTATATATATTTGAAATGGGATCCTTATTCTCACTAGCAAAAAACTTTAATTAGATTTTGCCGAACTATATAAATGAGGGTAATATAGTTTGAAGAAAATAGTGGGAGATACCAATATAAAATAAGACCTAATTTATTTTGGTAATTAATTAAATGAATGTTTGCTAAAATATTATCTTTTTACATGCAGAATTTTGAAAATGTCACATTCACTAATTTCATGCGGTAGCATACTTGATGCTAACAAACTGACCGGACCGAACTACACGGACTGGTTAAGGAATCTGAGAATTGTTCTCACTGCTGAAAAGATTTCTTATGTCCTAAATTCGCCCGTACCTGCAAAAGTTGCAGAGACAGCCTCTGAGGAAGAGATTGCTACTTTTAAATTGTGGCAAGATGATGCATCTGTGGCTCAATGCATCATGCTCGCATCCATGAGTAACGAGCTTCA
Source organism: Panax quinquefolius (assembly GCA_020205615.1). Taxonomy (NCBI): domain Eukaryota; kingdom Viridiplantae; phylum Streptophyta; class Magnoliopsida; order Apiales; family Araliaceae; genus Panax; species Panax quinquefolius. Next base: position 51,086,003 of record CM035162.1, read on the forward strand.
GCGTCAGCATGAAAACATGGATGCTCTTACTATGCTACTGCACCTTCGAGAGTTGTATGGTGAGCAAAGTAGGACTGCTAGATATGAAATATCTAAGGAGCTCTTCCGATCTCGGATGACCGAGGGCACTACTGTTGAGACTCATGTCCTAAAGATGATCAATCTGATTGAACATCTTGGACAGCTTGGGGTCGTCATGGAAGGGGAATTGAGTCAAGATTTAGTCTTGCAGTCACTCCCAGACACCTTCTCACAATTTGTTGTGAATTTTCACATGAATAAGTTGGATGTCAGCTTGCCTGAATTACTTAACATGTTGAAAACTGCTGAAGGTCACTTCCCATCCAAGAAGAACCATGTGCTCTTCTTGGTGGATGATTCTTCCAAGAAAAGGAAGAGGCCCAAGGTATCTTCTTCAAAAGAAGAAATCCAAGAAGGCTAAGGAAAGGCGAAAGTGAAGGATCAAAAGAAGCTCGATCCAATTTAGCAAAGGAATTTGCTTCCATTGCAATAGGCCGGGTCACTGGAAGAGGAACTGCAAGGATTATCTTGCAGAAAAAAAGCAGAAGAAGCTTGGAGAAGCTTTGAATCCTAATCAAGGTTTGTTTATGATTGAAATTAATTTTTTCGAAAGTCAATCTTCTACTGGGTATTGGATCTGGGATGTGGTTCTCACATATGTAATAATATGCAGGGACTGGTCAGAAGTAGAAAGCTGAGCAAGGATGAGGTTGTCCTATGAGTGGGAAATGGAGCAAAGGTTGCTGCATTAGCTGTAGGGACTTATTGTTTAGCACCGCTTACGGCAAGTTCATTAATTTAAATAATTGTTATTTTGTTCCAAATATCATTAGAAACATTATTTCTATCTCTCGTATTGGATATGGATGGTTTTAATATTATAATAAAGAACAACAGCTTGTTCTATTTATAATGATAATGTTTTATATGGTGTTGATAATTTATGTAAATGGACTTTATATACTGACTTGCATGAAAATATATTTCAAATTGAACAAACTAAGAAAAGGAAAAGAGATGATGTTAATTATACCTTCATGTGGCACTGTAGACTCGGTCATATTAATGAAACAAGATTATCCAAGTTGCATAAAGATGGACTCCTAGAGCTATCTGATTATGAATCATATCCAACCTGTGAATCTTGTCTCATGGGTAAAATGACTAAATCTTCTTTTAGTGGAAAAAGAGAAAGAGTTACAGAGTTGTTAGCATTGGTACACACAAATGTATGTGGACCTATGACAACGACCGCACGAGGAGGGTATTCTTATTTTATTACATTTAGTGACGACCACTCAAGATTTGGATATATGTATTTAATGAAATACAAATCAATCATTTGAAAAGTTCAAAGAGTTCGAAGTGAAGTTGAGAAGCAAACCGGTAAAGAGTATTAAGATTCTTAGATCCGATCGAGGAGGAGAATACTTAAGTGGTGAGTTTCTCAATTGTCTCAAAGAAAATGGTATAATCTCACAATGGACTCCACCAGGACGCCACGAGATGAATGGTGTATCTGAAAGGAGAAATCGAACATTGTTGGACATGGTTCGATCTATGATGAGTTTTACCGACCTTCCAGCTTCTTCTTCCGGGATATGCCCTAGAATCGGGCCGCATACATACCTACTTAACAAGGTACCTACAAAATCCATCCCCAAGACCCCTATATGAGTTATGGATGGGGAGGAAACCAAATCTTAAGCATGTTAAGACTTGGGGTTGTCCAAACTTATGTCAAAAAGTTTGAAAACGATAAGCTGCAGACTAGATCCGACAAATGTAGATTTGTGGGATATCCTAAAGAAACATCGGGTATTATTTCTATCATCCAACCGATCAAAAGGTGTTTGTTATGAAACATGCCGCCTTCTTGGAAAAGGAGTTTATCCTGAAGGGGTCGGTGGGAGTAAGATATATCTTCAAGAGGTTCAAGAACCACAAAATACTACATGATCAAAGTGAGGTACCTAACCAAGTAGAGATTCCTTTACATATCACACCGTATTCAGAACTCGAAGAGTACCAAAGATACCAGACAGGTATGGACTTGTCATAGAAGATGACAATGAGGTACGATCATAGATGATGATGATCCATTGAATTACTTAACAGTGCTATGAGTAGTAAAGACTCGTGAGAAGTGGCAAGAAGCCATGAAACCGAGATGGACTCCATGTATGAGAACCAAGTATGGACTTTGGTCTCACCACCTGAAGGCATTAAGCCTATTGGGTGTAAATGGGTCTTTAAAAGAAAGACTGGAGCAGACGGCAAGGTAGAGACCTATAAGGCCCGACTGGTTGCAAAAGGTTTCAAACAAAGACAAGGAGTGGACTATGATTTAAACCTTCTCACCAAGAGTAATGCTCAAGTCCATTCGGATTTTGCTTGCGATTGTAGCTTACCATGACTACGAAATCTGGCAGATGGACGTGAAAACGGCCTTCCTCAATGGGAAACTTGAGGAGGATGTGTATATGACACAACCAGAGGGATTTGTTTCAAAGGATGGAACAAATCAAGTCTGTAAGCTACAACGATCCATTTATGGATTAAAGCAAGCTTCTCGTAGGTGGAACATCCGTTTTGATGAGACAATCAAAGAGTTTGATTTTATCAAAAATGAGGATGAACCATGTGTGTACAAGAAGGTTAGTGGGAGCACTGTTTCATTCCTTGTATTATATGTTGATGATATATTACTGATAGGGAATGATATTCCTATGCTGCAATCAATTAAAATCTGGTTATCTAAACACTTCTCCATGAAGGACTTGGGAGAAGCATCCTATATTTTGGGGATAAAGATCTATAGAGATAGATCTAAAAGGATGCTTGGCTTGTCCCAAGGAATGTACATTGACTTGATGCTAAAGAGGTTTAGCATGGAAGATTCCAAAAGAGGTCTCATGCCGATGAGCCATGGAATACATCTCTCCAAGAAACAAGCCCCAAAGACACCTGAGGAGAGAAACCGTATGAGTAAGATTCCTTATGCTTCAAAGCAATAGGATCTATCATGTACCATGTATGATATGTACTAGACCAGAGATCGCGCTCATGCACTTAGTGTAACAAGCAAATATCATCGAATCTGTGAGAAGAACACCGGAAGGCAAAGTGAAAAATATCCTAAAGTACTTAAGAAGAACTAAGGATGTATTTCTTCTTGTCACGGTGGGTTTGAATTAAAACTAGAGGGCTTCACAGACTCAAGTTTTCAAAGCAGACCAAGATGATAAAGAACTGCTTTGGGGTATGTGTTTACCTTAAACGGTGGCGCAGTTGAGTTGGAAGAGTTCCAAGCAAACAAACAGCTTTCGATTCAAAGGATGTGAGGCGAGTACATAGCCGCAAGTGAAGTCAAGAAAGGAAGTCGTTTGGATGAAGAAGTTCATTACCAAACTTGGTGTAGTTTCTAGCATTAAAGGACCAATGCCTTTATTCTCGCGGACAACATGGAGTCAGCAAGCAAGTAAGCTAAGGAACCTGTGTCTCATCGTAAATCCAAACACGTGTTCATGACGATTTCATTTGATCGAGAGATCATTGAAAGAGAGACGCCACCCCGAGCGTGTGGACTCTCAAGACAATATTGCAGATCCATTTACTAAAGCGTTAACACAAATGCTAGTTTGATCGTCACTTTAGAAGATGGGTATGAGATACCATGGCGATTGGCTTTTGTGCAAGTGGGAGATTGAAAGTATTATGCATACAAGCCAACATGTATGATGATAAAGCATATCTTTGTGTGTAATCAATCTTATTTATTTATTAATAAAAGAATTATTTATTAAAAGGCATTTATTATCTACATGGTGTTGTTTTTAATAATATGTGATAAACCCATAGTTTTAAGCAATGCTTTTAGAATCATGATGAGATCATGCTAATGAGATCTAAATTCTTAGATAGTTTAAAACTAAAATGTTCCCAATCAATGGATTACTAAAAGGGGATTAATGAATCCGGATAGATTGGTACGCACGTTGTTTGCTCATGGATGAGGATGATTGATCTCATGATCATTTGTGTGGAGACACTAAAGCAAGTATGTAGGTGCTTATTAGAGAATAAGTTCATCGAACGTGACTCGCTAAGGAATACCTAATGGAGTTTTACTTACACCGTCAATAGGAATTTCTGTAGTGATAGTAAGACAAATGATCTTAGACTTGAGATCATCATAGAATCTTATATATAATGAATTACACTTTGACTTATTCCTTAAGACTCTTAGAGTATATCAAAGGGTATGCTTGGGTGTAATAAGTTATATATGAAGATAATGAATGATCAATAAAGAATCTACCACTTCTAGTAAAAGGAGAAATGTCCTATGTGATTCGATAAATGACAACCTGTGAATCCTTGGTTAATGTGGAATGAAATTAGAAAGTAGTTTCTAATTTGCATTCATTAGAGTTGTGCATTTAGGAATCGAAATACATATAATTAAATAAAATAAGACTTGACAGTAATTCCATGTCTTATATTTAATTGGGACATTATATGGTGAAAGGATTGAATTGTACGGTAACTATTTACTCAGAGGTTCTTTTATGATTAATGTTGAAATCTATATTATCTTGAAAGTCGTTGATCGCTAGGGAGGCTTATCCCTATTGTAGAATAAATATTATTTATTCAAATAAATTATTTGTTTAATTTATTTATTTAAATGAGATTAGAATTGTTCTAATTGATTTATTCACAACCGGTTTAATATGGAGAACCTAAAGGGTCACACCATAAAAGGAAGAATAATTATTTAAGAAGTTAATGACATAATTGTAATAATATGTTAAGTATATTTAATTTAATCTATGGTGATAGAATAAATTAAATAGCTTAATATTTATTATTTAATATTTTAGAAATATTAAATATAAATTAATAAGAGGAGTCTTATTAATATTATTACAATTATTATTATTTTAATTTCTAAAAAGGTTTAGGAATTAATTTAATATAAGTACTCTCATTTATTCCTAATTGGATTAGGAAGAAAATTAGTTAAAGGAGTTTAATTAATTTACCCTAATAGATTAGGGGAGCCATTTAATTAAAAGAGTTTAATTAAATGAATATTACCTTATTTTAATTAAAATAGGGTTACATGATATCTTTATAAGAGGAGTCTTATATCAGATATCTAATATATGTAATTCCAAGAGTTGAAGAGTACGCCTCCTTTTTCTATACAGATAAGAAAAACTAGGGTTTGAGCCAATACCCCTTCTTCTTGAAAATTCTTCTTCTTTGGTGGATCACCTCTAGAGGCCATACACTTGGGTGGCTTACATTGATCAAAGGAAGGAATCTACCGGAGATTCAAGGAGATCATGAGAAGTAGGAGGTGAGCTCGCACTCGAGGAAAGCTCGTTTCTACAAGGGTATGATTTCATAATTTCTTATTCTTCGTTTAATTAATAATATGCATAAAGGATGATCCGGGTAATTGGTTTGTGAAAAATTTTAAAATCTAATTTTATTTCGCTCCGCTATTTTTTGCAATTTGATTGCTACTTTGATTTTCACAAAACCTAACACCATGTGTGCATATTAAAAACTCTCATTTTAATATACCGGTGTGATAAAATGTACATGGATTATATATATATATATATATATATATATATATATATATATATATATATATATATATATATATATGTATAACATCTACTACCTTGAAATGTTCTACCATGTATTGTGACATTAGGTTATAATATATGGTTGAGATGTGTATTAAAAATATAACATAAGAATGAGAATGTGTAGGAGTATACAAGAATGATTAGTTTTCCCTTTTGTTCCAAATTGAGTGTCCCATTTACTCTAAGACCTCATTCACGTGTATTTCAAAAAGGCTAGCCTATGTTCTTCATTTTCTTCCAACTTCCTAGCTCGTGATAATGGGGGAGTGGTGATTATTGTAAGACCCCAAATTATTATAAATAAAATCGAATTTTCTCTAATTATATTTGTGAATAATAAGGTATTAATTTGATATAATTCTCTGGTTATGGGTGAAATGTGCAAATTTTGCAAAATATGCAAGTTGTTATAAAATAATCATTGTTGTCGGGAAATATTCGTTTGGTCGTGGAATATTCTTGTTGTCGGAGAATATTCGTACGACGGCGCAATCATGAGTGGGCCCCACTTGTGGTTGGTGAAGAAATGTGCTGAATTTATTTCAAATGTGGTGGGTGGGAATAGTAGCGGTAAAGTCATCAAGTCACTTGAGTCAAGTCTCGCTAACATTTTCCTATAAATAGAGGGCTAAGTTAGAATTGAAAATCACACCGAAACAAGTTTTTTCTCTTTTCTCTCTAGATTATTGAGTGTATTTTGTGAGTATTTAGATACTTTGTGAGTTTCTATTCATCGGTGCAAGTTTCCTTCAAATTTTATACCGATATTCCGATCGTAAGTAATCGATATTTTGAGGTAAGGATGTTATTTTCTTCATATATGATATTATTTCTTCAATATCATTATGTCAAGTATTGATCTGAATTTTTATCAAATTTGGAACTTTTTTTGTGTCGAGGTTACTATTCACGATATCTGAGACTATTCACGATATCGACATTATTCACGAATCAAGACTATTTATCGAAAAATGAAATTTTCTTCTTTTTTGTCTAAGATGTCTATTATGGTTACTATCTTTGATTATATCCATGTTTTGATCATTATTTTTGAATTCTACTTCAAAATTGGTATTTATGAAGTATTATTGATCTTGGATAAATCTGTTATACTTAATCCCTACTATTTGTCCTTCCGTTTCAATTGGATTCATTTTCTTTAAAATATTTTTCATCATCCTCGGTCCTAAATGATCATATTACTTAATATCTTCACTGTAGAAAAGATAAATGATTAATCGATGAATATCTTTGGCCAGTAGTGCAAAGATGAGCAGTGTTGAGATGAACATGATTAATTGGTGATATAAAATGAATATCTTTGGCTTGTAGTGCAAAGATGAATATTTGATTAAAGATGTATATTGATTATTATTACTGAGGATAAAATATTGATGATGGACTTTTAAATCTTAGAAGATAGTAGAACTCATTCTCTACTTGACTCTTCTAATGGATTGTTGTTTCACCGCGATTGTTGATCTAAAACTTGTTGGCTATTATATTTTATCGATTTTCTCTCGTTGAAGACTAACGATAATTTGTTGTATATTATCTTAGTCATAATATTCTTTTTTGGGCTAGTTGAGCTCACCCTTTTCCTTTTGTTCCATTTTTCTCGGAAGGTGAGAACATAGCAGAACTAATCTGGGTGCGGAGTGATGGTTCTAGAAAGATGTTTTAGCGATCCTCACTATTTTCGTAAAATAGTGTTTGAATAATTGTAACGAGGACTTATTTGAGTGTGGATATTGTCTAGAAGACAATATTTGTATTTAAACTCATAAAGATGTGTTGTCGTATTTTTTGCACGACAATTGTATTATTGAAGTTATAGTTTGCTTTTCGCATCATGTATTTGGCGACTCGGAATGGGTGTTGTATACCTATTTTGGGGGGTGTCATGATTGGTATCGAGTTTAGGGATATGGTCTCTGGTGGAGATCGGGGAATAGAACTAGGAGGGGAGAGATGAGTAAATCCTTCGCTAGTGTGTCTTATCTAAGCTTATTTGTTGGTCAGTCATAATATAGGGATATTATGTGAATGTTAATTTGTTTAATTAACCCTTGTTTTATGGCAGTATTTAAGAATGGCCACTGAGAACGTTAACAATGGAGTGTATGAGACTGTGGAACAACCTTTAGTTACAAACCAGGAGAACTTGCAACAGGAAGGCAATATTCCTCCTGTAAATAACACTACCGAGTAAACGATGAATGATGGAATGTTTAGGAGCTTTTTGCAGTTCATATAAAACCAGACGAGGGAGACTCGTGCACAAAATACGGGTGGAAATGATAGTAATGCGCGGCTTTGTCACAAATGCAAGCTTCAAGGAGTTAGGACCACGTAATTTAAGGAAAAGCGGATCCGATCATGGCGGAAACGTGGGTCAAGCAAATTACCAAGATATTCGATGTCTTGGGATGCACGGAGGAACGTAAGGTTCCATTCGCCACCTTTATGTTCCACGGTGGTGAGGCGATCATCGGTGGGAGTCTCAGTGAAGGCGTACCAACCACCGCACTCAAAGATGTCTTGGGAAACGTTTGAACTATTCAATGACAAGTACTTTCCTCGAAAGTATTCATATATATAAGGAGGTGGAGTTTATCAAACCGAACAAAACAACATGACGGTATCCCAAAGACGAAGCTTAAGTTTGCAGAGTTATCCAGGTTTGCACCTCATTTGGTCGAAAATGAGGAACGAATGATGAGGATGTTTCTGAGAGGTCTAAAGCCCGAGATTCTGCAATACCTTATATCTCATAAATTTTCTTTATATTCAGATGTTGTAAACAGGGCTCAATTATTAGAGCGAGATAATGAGTATGTTCAACCGAGGGAACACAACCTGTGGTCATCTGGTGGGCGCGATCATCTGAGAAATGACAACCGAGAGGAAGGAAAGCATTCGGACAAAGCGCAGAAACACTCTGGTGGTAATCGTGGCCATGAGAATAGAAGAAGCGAGTCAGGAGGAGATTTTAAAAAGAGGAGATTCAACAATGACAATACGAAGACGTTAGCACCAGCAGCAACTCGTTCCAAGGGAGGAGAACGACCACCGGTCATATGCCATAAGTGCGAAAAAGAAGGACATATTAGCCCAAACTGCCCACAACAGTTTAAGGTATGTTATAACTGTGGAAAGGAAGAACATATCGCCGAGATCAGACCGTAAGCGAAACCAAGTCCAATGAGGATGGTGACTCAAAAGGTCATCGTAAAAGTCAAAGTCAACTATTCTTGGAAGAGCGTTTTTCATGACTGGTTAGAATGCGAGGAACCCGAACGAAGTTAGCACGGGTAAGCTAATCATAAATTCATACGAAGTTTATACCTTACTAGATACCGGTGCTACCCATTCATTTATTTCTCCTGCTTGTGCTCAACGTTTAAACTTGACTCCAGAGAAATTAGACTTTGATTTATCTGTGGAAACTCCATTAGGAGAAACTTTCATTACATCCACTGTTTATAAATCTTGTTTGATTCAAGTTGGCACCATCACATTACTTGTTGATCTTATCTATTTAAAGATACTTGCTTTTGATATGATTTTAGGGATTGATTGGTTAACTACTCATCATGCCAAATTGATTGCTTTTGTAAGGTTGTTAGTTTTCATATTCCTAAGCAACCTGTTATTCAAATTTAAGCAACCAAACCATTGAAGTCAAACTCTTTCATATCGTCAGTAAAGTCATTCGTTTATTGAAAAACGGATGTCAAGCTTTCTTAGCCATGTTATGGACTTGAACAAAATACGCCGATTTGAATGATATTTCGTTGTTAGTAAATTTCCGACGTATTTCTGAAAAATTTCCCGCCTACTCCCCAGGCGTGATATTGAATTTTGTATCGACTTTGAACCCAGACAAAACCCATTTCTAAAATCTCATATCGAATGGCTCCTATTGAACTTCGTGGAGTTAAAATCCAACTATAGAAGTTGATAACCGAGCCTCTATCTGGTGACTTCTTTTGTGGAATACACCGAAGCCAGACTCTCCGTAGGGGATGCCATATTCGTGCGATAGTAAACTGATAGGTGTCATTGTGACGTGCCATCCAAGGTTGGGATATGAGTCACAGTTGAGAGCAATCTAAGTCGGTAATCGAAATATGTAGCTTTCTAGGCTTAGTTGGTTATTATCGAAGATTCGTTGAAGGATATTCTCGAATCGCTATTCCATTTATGGTGACGACTCAGAGAGATACAAAATTGAATGGAGCAAGGAATGTGGGAAGAGCTTCGAAGAACTCAAGAGGAGACTCATTTCGGCACATGATCTGACCATACCATCCTGGAAAAGCGAACGTGGTAGCTGACGTGTTGAGTAAAAGATCGTATACGAGTACGAGTGAGATATTGTCAAAGACCCATTTCATATAACTTACAAATGATAGATATAGAGTTAAAGACTCTAGGGACTCACGTGATGATATACGAGTAGAACCGACTTTAATCGATAAAGTTAAAACCATTCAAGCTACACACCGGAGCTGATGAATATAAAGAAGAAGGTGCAAGAAGGTGTTATTCCAGAAGTAAGAATCGATGAAGAAGGAATACTTCGAGTCCACTCCAGACTTTGTGTTCCTAACGATTCTGATTTGAAGTACAAGATTATGATGGAGGCACACAATACATCATTTGCAATCTATCCTGGAAGTACCAAAATGTATCGTGATCTTCGACATACATTTTGGTGGAACAATATGAAGAGAGAGATTGCAAAGTTTATCTCAAGGTGTTTAACTTGTCAACGTGTAAAGGCGGAGCATCAAGTGCCAAAGGGTCTGTTGTAACCACTTGAGATTCTGAAATAGAAGTGGGAACACATTATCATGGATTTTGTTACGGGTCTTCCCACGGTTTCTCAAGGAATAAATCTTATTTGGGTTATTGTTGATAGATTAACCAAGTCTGCTCATTTTTTACCGATACAGGAGACTATTCCCTTGAACGTCTTGCTAGTATGTACGTGAATGAGATTGTGAGGTTGCATGGCATGCCAGTATCCATTGTTTCAGATCGTGACCCAAGATTCACTTCAAGATTTTGGGTTAGCTTCCAAAAAGCTATGGGCACGGATTTACGATTCAGTTCGGCATATCATCCTCAAACGGACGGACAATCAGAGAAGACTATTCAAAACCTTGAAGATCTATTAAGACTTTGTGTCCTAGATTTTAAAGGAAGTTGGGATAAGTACTTGCCACTAGTGGAATTCTCCTATAACAACAGTTATCAAGCAAGTATAGGCATGGCTCCATTTGAGGCGTTGTATGGACGAAAGTGTCATTCTCTAGTATGCTGGGACGAGGTGGGAGAAGCAACATTGTTGGGACCAGAATTAGTACGCATGACTACAGAAAAGATCCAAATGATTCGACAACGTATACAAACGGCACAAGATCGACAATAGAGTTATGCGGATCTTCATCAAAAAGACGTGGAATTTAATATTGGGGATCATGTATTGTTACGTGTTGCACCATGGAAGGGAGTTACAAGATTTGGGAAGAGAGGAAAGCACAATCCACGATTTGTTGTTCCATTTGAGATTTTTGACCGAATAGAAAATGTGGCCTATAGACTCATATTAGCTCCAAGTATGTCTCGTGTTCATAATGTTTTTCACATATCCATGCTTCGTAAATATGTGAAAGACCCGAACCATATTATTGCGTTAGAACCATATTATTGAGATAGCCGAAGATTTAACGTACGAAGAAGTACCTGTTAAGATCTTGGATAGGAAAGAGCATGTCCTACGCACCAAGGTTATACCACAAGTTAAGGTTTTATGGAGAAACCATGCTATTGAAGAAATGACCTGGGAATTGGAATCAGAAATGAAAGCGAGGTATCCTCACCTTTTCGAAACACCAGGTACGTATGTCAATTTCGAGGATGAAATTTCATAAGGAGGGGAGGTTGTAAGACCTCAACTTATTATAAATAAAATCGAATTTTCTCTAATTATATTTGTGAATAATAAGGTATTAATTTGATATAATTCTCTGGTTATGGGTGAAATGTGAAAATTTTGCAACATATGCAAGTGGTTATAAAATAATCATTGTTGTCAGGGAATATTCGTTTGGTCGTGGAATATTCTTGTTGTCGGGGAATATTCAAACGATGGCGCAGTCATGAGTGGGCCCCACTTGTGGTTGGTGAAGAAATGTGCTGAATTTATTTCAAATGTGGTGGGTGGGAATAGTAGAAGGTAAAGCCATCAGGTTGCAGGTCAAGTCTCGCTAACATTTTCCTATAAATAGAGGGCTAAGTTAGAATTGAAAATCACACCGTAAATAAGTTTTTCTCTTTTCTCTCTAGATTATTGAGTGTATTTTGTGAGTATTTAGATACTTTGTGAGTTTCTATTCATCAGTGCAAGTTTCCTTCAGCCTTATACCGATATTCCGATCAGAAGTACTGATATTTTGAGGTAAGGGATGTTATTTTCTTCATATATGATATTATTTCTTCAATATCATTATCAAGTATTGATCTGAATTTTATCAAATTTGGAACTTTTTGTGTCAAGGTACTATTCACTTATACTCAAGACTATTCACGATATCTATACACTATTCACTTAATACTAAGCACTATTTATCGAAAAATGAAATTTTCTTCTTTTTGTCCAAGATGTCTATTATGGTTACTATCTTTGATTGTATCCATGTTTTGATCTTTATTTTCGAATTTTGCTTCAAAATTGGTATTTATGAAGTATTATTGATCTTGGATAAACTATTATACGAATCCCTACTATTTGTCCTTTCGTTTCATTGGATTCGTTTTCTTTAAAATATTTTTCATCATCCTCAGTCCTAAATGATCATATTACAAAATATCTTGATTCAGTAGTGCAAAAAGATAAATGATTAATCGATGAATATCTTTGGCCCAAAGCAAAAGATGAGCAGTGTTGAGATGAACATGACCAATTTGGTGATACAAATGAATATCTTTGGCTCGTGTAGGCAAAAAGATGAATATTTGATTAAAGATGTATATTGATTGTTGTTACATAGGATAAAATATTGATGATGGACTTTTAAATCTTAGAAGATAGTAGAACTCATTCTTTACTTGACTCTTCTAATGGATTGATGTTTCCACCGCATTGTTGATCTAAAACTTGTTGGCAATTATATTTTATCGATTTTTCCTCGTTGAAGACTAACGATAATTTGTTGTATATTATCTTAGTCATAATATTCTTTATTGGGCTAGTTGAGCTCACCCTTTTCCTTTTGTTCCATTTTTCTCGGGAGGTGAGAAACATAGCAGAACTAGTCGAGGTCTTGAGTGATGGTTCTAGAAAGATGTTTTAGCAGGTCCTCACTATTTCTGTAAAATAGTGTTTGAATAATTGTAACGAGGACTTATTTGAGTGTGGATATTGTATAGAAGACAATTTTTGTATTTAAACTCACAGTATGTGTGACGCCCCCAAAATTAGGTATACGTCACCCATCTTGGGTCGCCACTTACATGGTACATAAATTCAAATACAACTTACTAATATAAGCTCATCGGTGTACATTACGACATAAAGCGTGAGTTTGAATACAAATATTGTCTACTAGATATTTTACAAACTCAAAAGGAGTCCTCATTACAACTATTATCACACTATTTCACGTAATAGTGAGGACTACTAATGCTATCCTCGGACCATTACTCCGCTCCCTCGACTCGTCTCTAATTTATGTTCTCATTTTCGAAGAGAATAAATGAAAGAAAAGGTGAGCTCAACTAGCCCAAGAAGAAATATTATGACTAAGATAATGCGTAGAATAAATTATCATTAGCCTTCAACAATGTTAAACCGATAAAATACAATAGACAAACAGTTTTAACTGCAATGAATAAGCAATCCATTAAAAGAGTCAAGTAGAGAATAAAGTCTACTATCTTTTAGGTTTTAAAAGGTTTTCATCAATTTTTATCGAGACTCAAACTTAATAAATAAACCACCACATCTAATCATCCCCGTACCACGGCCAAGGATTTTCATCAAATTATCAATGGTCATGACTATACCAAATCACCCCCGGTCATAATCATACCAAAAACTATCCATCAATCGCATTACAGCCACCGAGGACTTTTTGTCACATCATTTATATAAAGTCATGATTATACCGAATGATCCCTGGTCATAATCATACTAAGTTCATCTATGCACGTAAGCCAAAGATAACATAATATAACATGAGGATGATGACAATGACATAATAATTCAATAAAACAAGTTCAAGAATTATTTAATCCATGAATTATTAACGCCCAAATTGTCAACATGATCATTGTTTCAGAGAGTAAAATTCAATAATGATCGGAAGAATATTTCCATGAAAAGATATTGGATGAAACGCAAATATCAAGGATATTCTACTAATTTCATGGAGTATAGAAGTCAAAGTTTTAACCAACCGAGTATAATAAAGAATGGAATAACAAAAGAAATCACCATGCATGCGGTATTGCATGTAGACAAAGTTATTCAAATGTAATAATAATAACGGAACGTGTCGTGGTGAAATTCACAAGCATGTGATTTTCCAATGTAATAATAAAGATGGAACCGCATCCGGTGTAAAACACAGATAGGATATTCCAACAGAATGATAAAAGGCGGAACCAGTCCCGGTGTAAAACACATGCATGTGATGTTCCAGCGAGAATAATAATAAAGAAGCGGAACCGGTCAGGTGTAAAACACATGCGAGGATGTTCCAATGTAATAATAGAAGAATGTCACCAAGTATAGGGTAAATGGCAGTACTGAGTTATTCCAATGTAATAATAAGCAATGGAATAACATAAGGATTTCACCAAGTATAGGATATGCCGCATATACAAAGTTATGTATAGGGTATACCACTTTTACAAAAGTTATTCCAATGTAATAATAGTGAATGGAATAATGTAAGTTCTCTTCAAGAAGAAAGAATAACACCCCTCACCGTAAAAGAACTGAATATAGAAGTAGTGAAGTAGCGAGAATACTCTTCTTCTTTCTATAACTTTCTCTATAGCTTCTCTCTATAATTTCTCTCTCTAGAGTTTCAATGAATTCGTAAGAAAATAATGAAGGAATGAGCTTCTATTTATAGGAAAATGGAATGCATAGTAACTAATCCATGAACTACCTGCATTGATTTACTTTAATCGACGGTCCATATTTAAAGAAAAATCTTTTAAATAAAATATAATATATTCTATTTATAAAAAACATTTTACTATGCAAACACTATGCAATACTATGCAAAACACTATGCAAAAACACTATGCAACACTATGCATAATAAAATATAATATATTCTATTTATAGAATAACTTTAATAAAGTATTCTATTTTATATAAAAGATGTTTCGCTTTTATTACTTTAATAATACTGAATAAAACAAAATGTCATTATCGCTATAATAATTCATATTATTAATCGACAATAATGGAATCAAACTGAGTGACTTCTCACATAAGCATCAATAATCAATACCGTGTGCTACTATGCAACCACACGACATCGTACTTTTACTACCGAAGTAGTTCAACAAGAACTACGGTAAAACTTCCGCCGTTATTTTAATAAAATATTTTGTCGTTTTCTCAATCCGACAATAATTACATTGTGGGGTCCACCAATGATTGAAGCGGTTATGCGAATATTCCCGCTAAACCTAATATTCCCGACCAATCGAATATAATATAACCACTTGCATACTTTGCAAAATTTATAAATACTACCCACAACTATAATATTATCTCAAATTCACACCATAATATTAAAAATTATTTCGACAAAATTTAAATCTTTATTGATAAAATCTGGGGTCTCACAGTATGTGTTGTCGTATTTTGCACGACAATTGTATTATTAAAGTTGTAGTTTGCTTTCTGTACCATGTATTTGGTGAATCAGAATGGATGTTGTATACCTATTTTGGGGGTGTCACAATTATGATGAGTTCCAACAACTAATCTAACTACTCTCTCTTAACCTTCATACAATCCTTCCAACCATGGGTTTGATTTAGTGGGGAATTGCAATATCTGGGTAATTCTTTTTCTATAAATATGGGCTCTCCTTCTCCATTTTTCATTGCTGAGAATTACTCAAGTGTGAAGTTGAGAGCATATATAGAGCAAGTGATTACGTACCCATCAGTGGAAGAAGTGCGAATTAGCAAGCTAATTACAGAGGTATAAGATTTCTTCTTGTTCTTCATTTTGAATTATGTTAAAAGTCCATTATTGAATTATCAATTTCTTGATTTCGCCAAGTTGAATTGTGTTTGGGTTGTAGAACACTTATATATTTGTTATATAGGCTTATTAATATGTTTGGTATGCAATGTGGCTGGGTTAAAGTCGAATTAGTGAAGAAAATTGGTATCTGTCGAGGCTAGGAAGTCTCTGGACTAGAAAGGGAGCCGCGCGTATCCCTAGTACAAATGGCGCGCGCCCGCGCCCCTCTGCATATTTTGTTGACTGTTTTATTGTGATATCTGAATTATGGAGCATGCTAATACGACTTAGTTAAGCTTAGTTCAATTCTTGATATACTAGTTATGTTGCCTTTCATATAATCACTCACCTAGGTTTATTTCAAAAGAAATCTTGAGTTTTTAATATGCAAACTCGATAGACTATGTGTAACTTAAAATTCTAACTTAAAGGCATATTAGTGTTGTCTAATTTCATTAAACGTAAGCATGCCAGCAGGATGTATAGTGAGGGAGTAGTTTAGCATACTAAATGACATTGATAACATGGTAATGGAAACTTAGAGTTCAAAATGGACATTAACTTATCTTATTCGTAATGTATATTCTGACCTTGCAAGCATGTTAGTATGGTTTTGAAATGCATGTCGGACATACTTACTTACTTATATGGATTTCGTAATAAAGCATGATCATGCTACACTTATTAGTGAGCTTTACTATTGAAAATATGAACTTGAACGTGAATATTAACATGCTACCTTGAGAGTTAGAATATGATAATTGTGAACATGTTTAATGATACTCTTAGACTCACTCATGTATCATAAATATATATATCATCATGCTTAGGTATCATAATTCAAGGAAAGCATAAACGAGGCATTTTCAAAACAAAACGGTGTTAATTACACATATGTGATAGGAATACCTACAAGCATGTCTAGTATAAGCTATATGGCTACTTGATATGTTTAAAGAATCAAGCATGTTGAACTTTGTGATTTTATAGCCTTAAATTGTTGAGATGCCCAACTTAGAACCGTATTATGCAAGACGGGACTTAGATTAAACTTGAAAGACGCAAAAGGACCCTTAACATGTTAATATATGTTATCTATGAAAGGATGGGCAAGCTAGGCCAAACAAATAACTCTCACCGTGGTTTGAATTGAGCTGGGGCTACTGCGGTATAATTATCTTGATTTGGAAAGTATCTTCTGTGATTTCTGAAGTATGTAGCATGCTAGTATAACTTCATTATGTTTATTTTTGTTCATGATACACTGATAAAAGTAGCTTTGCATGTTAACACCTATCTTAGCTTGAATTGACAAAGTGTTTTAAAACGATGAAGTCTAGCGATAGATCCGAGCTACGTAATAACATACGTATAAGGTTTCTTGATTGAGTCATGTGTGCACACTTGGACCATATTCATCAAGATTGTTTATCGAATATGATTAACAAATGAATATCCTATATGCGTATCATATTATGTTAGGATTCGAAAGTGTATTGATAAGCGATATTTTGGTAAACTACGCTTGAGGCTAGTTCTTTAACCGTACTCAAATCTATATTGAACAAGTATCTGAACTATCCTTTATATTTGGCAAATCCTAAACCCTTGCGTTACCTTATTCAATGAATGTCGTAAGCAAACCTTATCTCTTTAAATGCAAGTTATCTTATTTACTCGTTCAATTGAGCTAGTATGTTAAACTCTTGAGAAAACTATTATTCATGTTGAACTTGGTATTGTTCTTGAATATTGTGAAAGTGTCTATGCTATTTGATTCGGCTAGACTATATGTATGTTTATAAAACTGTCCAAACCAATTGACTGGTGCGGAAATCTTGAAAACTGAGTTGAAAAACCCTTAAGGTAAGGGGAATGTATGTTGTTGGAAACCTCG
The DNA here is from genome assembly GCA_020205615.1 of Panax quinquefolius. Taxonomy (NCBI): domain Eukaryota; kingdom Viridiplantae; phylum Streptophyta; class Magnoliopsida; order Apiales; family Araliaceae; genus Panax; species Panax quinquefolius. The sequence continues at coordinate 51,103,878 of CM035162.1, forward strand.
ACACGTGAGTATATTATTACTGTGGTGTTATGCATAACTTAAAGTATTTTAGACTGATCATCTATAATACTTGATTCTTTTGGGTTATCAGTTAAATATTGGCATTTCTAGTAGATGTTCAATAGTCCGTAGTGACTGCTCAGTATAAATTGTGATCCAGTCGGATACCTTGATAGCCTTTGAATTCATATATATTTGTTGAATTATATTGAGTTATCGTTCTTATTCCAAGAATTGTTGATATTCATTATTTATAATATTATTTTGAAACTCTTAACTATCTTAGAGATGATACTTCGATATTTCACACTCGTGTTATAAAACTATTTCCCTTATTGTATATTACTTGCTGGGCAATTTGTGCTCATTCTTGCTATTTAAAACCTTTCTGTTAAGGTGGAACAGGGAGGTGTATCGGGGAAAGACAAGGGCAAGGGCAAAGCTACCAACTAGCTTACCCCTTTCATTTTTAAATTATTGTATTAAGACTATGTTTAAACTTAAGTAGAATTATGTAATAAGTCCTTATTTGATATTATTATGTAATCTATTAAGTACTGTAGGTTACGAGACTTGGGAGAATAATTATAATAAATCGTTGTATATTATTCTAAATTAGATCTTTCGTTGTGAATGTGCAATTTTAGTTATATTGGTAATAATTTGAGAATGTGATGAACCGAATTCGGGCGACCAAGTGGAGGTCAGAATTTAGGGGCATCACAAATCCTATGTGTGGAAAATGAAGCAAAAGTTGCTGCATTATCCATAGAAACTTATAGTTGAGTACAACCTACGGGCAAGTCTATTAAGTCAATAAGTTGTTATTATATTTCAGTTCTCGTTAAAACATTATTTCCATTTTGTTGTTGAACAACAAAACTTTTGGTATTATATTTAAGAACAATTGTTGTTCTATTTATAATAATAATGTTTAGTATAAAATTAGAATATTACTTAATGGATTTTGTATACTTGATTTACATGAAAATAATTTTGCAAATTGAACAAATTAGTATAAGAAAAAGAGATGATTATTTAAAGAGTTGAATACTTGTATTTGATAAAATAAAAGTCTTAATCATTTGAAAGGTTCAAAGAATTCTGAAGTGAAACTAATTGGCAAAGTATTAGAATTCTTTGATTGGATCAAGGAATAAATACTTTTGCAATAAGTGTCTAGATCATCTTAAATTATTTTCTCATAATGGACGCCTCTTGATAAATAATAATTGATTGGTGTATCTGAAAGAAAAAATTGTACCTTGTTGGACATGGTGCGGTCCATAATGATTTTACCGACACTTTAGTATCCTTCTAGGGTCGTGCCCTAGAAATGGTTGCTTATCTACGAAAAAGGTAACCTCAAAATCCGACCCCAAGACTCTGTAAGAATTATGGACAGTGAGGATTCCTAATCTTAAGTGTGTTAAGATAAGGGGTTGTCCAACTTATGTGAAAAGGTTTCAAAGGATAAGCTTGGGATAAGATTTGACAAGTGCAGAATTGTGGGTCATCTTAAAGTAAGTTTAGGGTATATATTCTATAATCCTATTTAGCAAAAAGTGTTTATTGTGAAATGCGATGCCTTTAAGATAAAGATATTTATCATTGAAGGGGCTAGTGGGAGGATAATAGATCTTGAAGAGTTCAAGAACCACAAAACACAATAAGTCAAATAAGAGGAACCTGTAGATAGACCTATTGTACCAGAACCAAATCCTAAATTTGGAATAGTACCGAAGATACCTAGGAGGTATGGATTCATCATTGATGATGATGATGAGGTACACACCATAGAAGATGATGATCCAGTTACATACGATGAGGTAAGAGTTGTAGACACTCGGAGAAATGGATTGAAACAAGCTTCTCAAATATGGAACATTCGTTTTGATGAGACAATCAAAAGAGTTTGATTTTATCAAAAACAAGAATAAACCTAGTGTGTACAAAAGGGTCAGTGGGAGAGTCGTGACATTCCTAGTATTATATGTTGATATACTACAGATAAGGAATGACATAACAATGTTATAATCAGTAAAGATAAAGTTGTCTAAACATTCCTCCATGAATAATTTGGGAAGAGTATCGTAATTTGGGATACAAATCTATATATATAGATTTAAAAGGATGACCGGCTTAACCTAAGGAACATATATTCATTTTATGCTAAAGTTTTTTAGCAAGGAAAACTCAAATATATGTCTCATGTTGATAAGCCCTGGAATGTATCTGTGATGCCCCCAAAATAGGTATACATCACCTATTCTGAGTCGTCAAATACATGGTACAGAATACAAATACAACTTAATTATACAACTGTCGTGTAAAGTACGACAAAACATAAGTTGTGAGTTTTAATACAAATATTGTCGTCTAGACAATATACAAACTCAAATTCAATATTATTACATTTATTTTCCACTATTTCACTTTGAATAGTGAGGACTACTAATGCTATCATCCGTCCGTCACCCGCTCCCCGACTAGTCCCTCGCCTACGTTCTCATTTTTGAAGAGAATAATAAAAGTAAAAGGGTGAGCTCAACTAGCCCAAGAGGGAAATATTATGACTAAGATAATGCGAATATATTATCGTTAGCCTTCAACAAAATGTTAAAGCGATACAATATAACAACCATCAAGTTTAACTGCAGCAGAACAAGCAATCCATTAAAAGAGTCAAGTAGAGGATAAAATCTACTATCTTTTATGATTTAGAAGGTTTTTCATCACTTTTATCGATGGGACTCAGCTTAATAAATAATCCACATCATCGAATCACCCACCCGCACTACTACCAAGGATATTCTTTAGTATCACGACCACAATTATCCATGCACTACGGGCAAAGAATATTTGTGTATTCAATAATGGTCATGATCATGCCAACAACTGTCCATCAATGCACTACGGGCCAATGAGGACTTTTTCCACATCATTTGTAACATTACGATACCATGATTACACCGAATAATCCTCGGTCATAATCATACCAAGTCCATCTATGCACTATAGGCCATGATGACTTTCAACAAAATATAAACATGAGGATGATGACAATGATATAAGAATTCAATAAAACAAGTTCAAGAATTAATTTATCCAGAACTAATAACGCCCAAATTGTCAACATGATACTTCTTTGTAGATTAAATTCAAGAATGCTCGTAAGAATATTTCCATGAAAAGATACTGGATGAAGCGCAAATATCAAGGATATTCCACTAATTTCATGGAGTATAGAAGTCAAAACTTTAACTAACCGAGTATAATAAGGAATGGAATAACAAAAGAAATCACCAGCATGCGATAAAAACCGCATGAGCAAAAGTTATTCCAATGAATAATAAATAATGTAATCGTGTCCATGTAAAATGCATGAGATAGGATATTCCAACAAAATAATAAAGACGAAATCAGAGGTACAGAGAACATACGCACGTGATATTCCATGAGAATAATAAAGCGGAACCAGTCAAATTGTAGAAACGCACAAATATATGATGTTCTAACAGAATGATAAATAATGAAACCAGTTAAAGGCGTAAACGCATGCATGAGGATGTTCCAACAAAATGACAAAGAATGGAATCATGTAAGAATTTCACCAAGTATAGGTAGTTCAGTATACAAAAGTTATTCCAATGTAATAATAAAGAATGGAATAATGTAAAGTTCTTCATAGATAAGAAAGAAATAATACTCCCTACCTTAGAAAAAACCGGATCTTTGGAATAGTGGGGTGTGAGAATTTCTTCTTCTTTCTATAATTTTTCTCTATAATAATCGCTCTAAAGCTTTTGTGAATTGGTGAGAAATGAAGGAAGAATGAGCTTCCATTTACAGAAAAATATAGTTTCGATAATTGCACGTTTTGGGGCTCGAAAAATTATAGTACAATACCTCCAACTTTTCCTTTATTTTTCAGTTAGTCATGGAAGTATTATCAAACATGCACCACCTCCCCTAATAGTAAATAATGTGAATCAATAGTTCAATCATGTGAATCAATAGTTCTAGACATGTGAAAATATGAATTACAGTATAGTACCTCCATCTATACCTCCATTTTTAACTTAGTCATACAAGTATTATCAATCTTGCACCAACTCCCCTAATAGTAACAAGAATGTGAAACAATAGTATACACATGTGAATAAATAGTTATAATCATGTGAAATAATAGCAATCAATTGCTCATTTATCCGGTTAAATACCCGATTGGTCAAAATAACCTCCAGACATCAATTTTTATCGAAATAAATGTCAATTTTCACTAACACAAATAATTCCAACATAATGAAACTATTTTTATCAGAAATATAAATTTTGAAATTTCGAAGTTTGACTTTTCCCAAAAAAGTCAACTGTTGACTTTTTGACCAAATAGTAAAAATCGACAAATTTTGTGTTTATAGTCTATTTTTACTAATTTCATCGCTCCGGACTCAAATATCACGTCCGCATCTCCAAATTCAACTCCGAACACAACTTCAATTTTAATAACATTCATCATAAATATTATAACTCACAATATTTATCAATCAGGTCGTTCCCAGGAAAGAGGGGGCTTTCCAATAAGGATTTCACCCTATTGGCGCGCAATTAGGTGACCAAACCTCTCCTTGATAGAACTTCTAGACATTGTAAATATTGCAATTTAATAATATGCATAACTTTGTCGTCTCAATTATTGATTTAATAAAATAACATATTATGCAGATGATACTGTGACAATAATCGAATCAATAATACGAGAGATATGATGCGCCAATTATGTAGTAATAATTGAGTATAATCGAAAGTGACTTCTCACGTAAGCATCAATAATCAATACCGTGTGCTACTATGCAACCATGCGTATTACTGTACTTTTACTATCGGGTAGTTCAACAGTTAACGGTAAAACTTCCGCCGTTATTTTCATAAAGTATTTTGCGTTTTCTCAATCCGACAATAATTTCGTTGTGGGGTCCACCAATGATTGTCTTTGTTATGCTAATATTTCTGTTAAAATGAATATTTCCACCAATCGAATAATATATAACAACTTGCGTACTTTGCAAAATTTGTAAATATTACCCACAACTATAACATTATATCAAATCCACACCATAATATTCAAAAATATATTTTTGAGAAAATTTAATCTTTATTCAAAAAGTTGGGGTCTTACAACCTCCCTTCTTATGAAATTTCGTCCCTCGAAATTAGGGTGCGACTGGTATATCAAGAGGTGAGGATACTTTGATTTCATTTGATTCTAACTCCGTGTCATTTCCTCAACATCATGGTTTCTCCACAAAACTTTGACTTGAGGTATAACCTTGGAGCGTAGAATATGTTCATTCTTATCCAAGATTTGAACAGGAACCTCTTCATACGTCAAATCTTCCGCTATTTCGTCCGGTTCTAACTCAATAATATGGAACAGGTCTTTCACATATTTACGTAACATGGATATGTGAAAAAACGTTATGAACACTAGACATACTTGGCGGTAAAGCGAGTCTATAGGCCACAGTTCCTACTCGATCGAGGATTAAAAATGGGCCGATGAATCGAGGATTGAGCTTTCCTCTCTTTCCAAATCTTGTAACTCCTTTCCATGGAGCAACACGTAACAACACATGATCTCTAATATCGAATTCTACATCCTTTCGATGAAGATCAGCAAAACTCTTTTGTCGATCTTGTGAGGTTTTTATACGTTGTCGGATCATTTGAATCTTTTCCGTAGTCATACGTACCAACTCTGGTCCCAACAACGTTGCTTCACCCACCTCATCCCAGCATACTGGAGAACGACACTTTCTTCCATACAACGCCTCGAATGGAGCCATGCCAATACTTGCTTGATAACTGTTGTTGTAGGAAAACTCCACTAATGGTAAGAACTTGTCCCAACTTCCCTTGAAGTCAAGGAAACAGAGTCTTAATAGTTCTTCAAGAGTTTGAATCGTCCTCTCCGACTTCCAGTTCGTCTGAGGACGATATGCCGAGCTAAATCGTAAATCCGTGCCTATAGCTTTTTGTAAACTAACCCAAAATCTTGAAGTGAATCTTGGGTCTCGATCAGAAACTATGGATACTGGCATATCATGCAATCTTACAACCTCGTTTATGTACATACGAGCAAGACGTTCAAGTGTATAAATTTCTCGTATCGGTAAGAAATGAGCAGACTTGGCCAATCTATCAACAATGACCCAAATCACATCTATGCCTTGAGAAACTTTGGGAAGACCGGTAACAAAATCCATGATAATGTGCTCCCACTTCCATTCTGGAATTACAATTGGTTGCAATGGACCTTTTGGTACTTGATGCTCCGCTTTAATTCGTTGACAAATTAGACACCTTGAGATAAATAGTGTTATCTCTCTCTTTATATTGCTCCACCAAAATGTATGACGAAGATCACGATACATTTTGGTACTCCCATGATGGATTGCAAATGGTGTGTTGTGCGCCTCCATCATGATTTTATACTTTAAATCAGGGTTGTTAGGAACACAAAGTCTGGATTTGACTCGAAGTATTCCTTCTTCATCAATTCTTTCTTCCGGCATAGCACCTTCTTGCACTTTCTTCTTTATACGCATTAGCTCCAGGTCTGTAGCTTGAGCAGCTTTAACTTTATCGATTAAAGTCGGTTCTACTCGTATGTTTGCCATCATCATGTGGGTCCCTGGAGTCTTTATCTCTAACTCCATCCTTTGCAAGTCATACAAAATGGGCTTTTGTGTTGTGACTATTGCACTCGTACCTGCATATGATCTTCTACTCAGTGCGTCAGCTACCATGTTCGCTTTTCCAAGATGGTATTGGATGGTATGATCATAATCATTCAATAGTTCAAGCCAACTTCGTTGTCGCATTTTGAGTTCCTTTTGGGTGAAGAAATATTTGAGGCTTTTATGATCCGTGTAGATCTCCACCTTCTCTCCATACAGGTAATGCCTCCAAATCTTAAGCTTAAAACGACAATGTACTACTAACTCTAGATCATGAGTAGGATAATTCCTCTCATATTCTTTGAGTTGCCGTGAGGCATAGGCTATGACTTTCCCATGTTGCATGAGAACACATCCTAACCCTTTGCCCGAAGCATCACTGTAGATGAAAAATCCCTCCGAGCCAGATGGTATTGTCAGAACAGGTGCTAAAATGAGTCTTCTCTTTAGTTCTTGAAAACTCTTCTCACATTCCTTGCTCCAACCGAACTTTGTATCTTTCTGAGTCAGCTGAGTTAATGGAGTAGCGATTCGAGAAAATCCTTCTACGAATCTCCGATAATAACCAGCTAAGCCGAGAAAGCTACGTACTTCGGTCACTGATTTAGGTTGCTCCCAGCTTTGAATAGCTTCAATCTTTACCGGGTCAACAGATATTCCATGACTTGATACTACGTGCCCAAAGAATGCTACTTCCTCAAGCCAGAACTCACATTTCTTCAACTTGGCATAAAGCTTGTTTTCACAAAGCTTTTGGAGTATCAACCTCAAGTGTTTCTCATGATCTTCACGGCTTTTGGAATATATGAGGATGTCAACAATAAAGACAACCACAAAATGATCCAAATATTCCTTGAATTCTCAGTTCATCATATCCATGAAGGCAGCAGGAGCATTAGTCAATCCAAAAGACATGACTAAGAATTCATAATGCCCATACCGAAGTTTCAAGGCGGTCTTTGGAATATCCTCGGTTTTAACCTTCAAATTGATGATATCCGAATCTAAGATCAATCTTTGAATAAAATTGTGCTCCTTTTAACTGATCAAACAGGTCATCAATACGTGGCAATGGGTACCTATTTTTGATGGTGACATGATTCAACTCCTGATAATCAATACAAAGTCGCATACTCCCATCTTTCTTTTTCACGAATAGAACAGGAGCACCCCAAGGAGACGATTTAGGACGAATGAAACCAATGTCTAACAATTCCTCGCAATTGGGTTTTTAACTCAAGTTCAATAGAGCCATTCGATATGGGGCTTTGGAAATGGGTTTTGTACCGGGTTCAAGGTCGATACAAAATTCAACTTCACGCTCTGGGGGTAGGCCAGGAAGTTCTTCAGGGAATACGTCAGGAAATTTATTAACAATAGAAATATCCTTCAAATCTGACATATTTTTGTTTAAATTCGTGACATGAGCTAAGAAAGCTTGACATCCGTTTTTCAATAAACGAATAGCTTTATGGCTTGAGATGACCGTGATTGATTTTAATGGTTTAGTCGCTTGAATTCACATAATAGGTTTATTAGGAATATGAAAGCTAACAACCTTACGAAAACAATCAATTTTTGCATGATGAGTAGTTAACCAATCAATCACGTCAAATGCAAGTATTTTTAAGGAGATAAGATCGACAGGTAACGTGCGGTTACCAATTTGAATCAAACAAGACTTATAAACAGTGGATCTAATGAAGGTTTCTCCTAATAGAGTTTCAACAGATAAGTCAAAGTCTAATTTCTCTGGAGTCAAATTTAAACATTGAGCGCAAGTAGGAGAAATAAAAGAATGGGTAGAACAAGTATCAAATAAGGTATAGACTTCACTAGAGTTTATGATAAGCTTACCCGTGATAACCTCGTTTGGGTTCCTTGCTTTTCTGGGAGGTCACAACAAACGCTCTCCCTTACACTACCGGCTTTAACTTTTCTGGGACGGCCTTTGGTGCCTCCATCCTAGCTGAACTTGTCTTCGGTGAATGACAAAATTGAGCTAAGTGACCTTCCCTTCCACAATTATAACATGTTTTGGACGGCATCGCGCAGTTTGGATTGATGTGTCCCTCCCCTCCGCATTTGAAGCATATGATAGGTGGTCGTTCTCCTTCCTTAACAACGGGTGCTAGTGCTGACGTCTTTCCATCATTATTGAATCTCCTTTTCTTGAAATGTCTATTTTTATTGTCTTGGCTATGATTACCACCGAAGTGGTTACCATTTCTGGCATGTTGATTCCCTCCACGCTTGTTGTCACCGTTTTGATGACTGTTACCACTTGTATTTTCATTCTGTCGGCTACTTTCTCTTTGGTTGTGTTGACTCGTTATCGCGCTCCAATAACTGAGCCCTATTTACAACATCTGAATACAAACACAGTTTATGAGAAATAAGATATTGACGTATCTCCGGTTTCCAACCTCTTAAAAACATTCGCGTCATTCGCTCCTCATTATCGACCAAATGGGATGCAAACCGGGATAACTTCGCAAATTTAGCCTCGTATTGCGACACAGTCATATTATTTTGTTCCAACTTGATAAACTCCACCTCCTTCATGTGACGAATACTTTCAGGAAAGTACTTGTCGTTGAATAGCTCTTGGAACTTCTCCCAAGACATCTTGAGAAAAGGCCAGATGGGTACGCTTTTACTGATTCCCACCAAGAATCGCCTCTTCACGCAACATGAAGGTGGCGAAGGGAACCTTTTGCTTTTGAGCATCCCAAGACATCAAATATCTTGGTGATCCGCTTTATCCATGCTTCAAACCTTAAGTGGTTTTGGCTCTCCAATAAACTCCGGTGGTCCTAGCTCCTCGAACTGCTTCAAGCAGAATCGTCGTCCGAGAGTTTCCAATGTTTCCACCTACATTTTGGAATGAGCCGCTCTCACCGATGTTGCATGAATTCGTATAAAGCCTCCGAACATTCCATCGTTCATCATTTGGTCGATGTTGTTGTTTGCATGAGGATTGTCACCTTCACGATGCACATTATTACGATTGTTGATCCGTGGAGACTCAGCGGTTTCATGTGCTCCATTGCTATTCTCAATATTCTCGGATGCCATTTTCAAATATCGCCACAAAACAAGGGTTAATTAACATGCAACATATTATCCATATACTCGACCAACCAATTAAATACCAAATAAACTTAGGTAGGTCATACTAGTAATGAATTCTGCTCTCCCCTCCTAGTTCTAGTCTCACCTCTTAGCCAGGATCATATCCCTAAGCTTTGATATTAATTGTGACGCCCCAAAATAGGTATACATCACCTATTCTCGAAGTCGTCAAATACATGGTATGTAATACAAATACAACTTAATTATACAACTGCGTAAGTGTAAAGTACGACAAAACATAAGTCGTGAGTTTTAATACAAATATTGTCGCCTGCAGACAATATACATACTCAAATTCAATATTATTACATTTATTTTCCACTATTTCACCGAATAGTGAGGACTACTAATGCTATCATCCGTCCGTCACTCCGGTTCCCGACTAGTCCCTCGCCACGTTCTCATTTTCAAGAGAACAATAAAAGTAAAAGGGTGAGCTCAACTAGCCCAGTAGGAAATATTATGACTAAGATAATGCAGAATATATTATCATTACCCTTCAACAGTGTTAAACTGATACAATATAACAACCATCAAGTTTAACTGTAGCGGAACAAGCAATCCATTAAAAGAGTCAAGTAGAGAATAAAATCTACTATCTTTTATGATTTAGAAGGTTTTTCATCACTTTTATCGATAAGACTCAGCTTAATAAATAATCCACATCATCGAATCACACTTGCACTACGGCCAAGGATATTCTTTAGTATCACGACCACAATTATCCATGCACTACGGGCAAAGAATATTTGTGTATTCAATAATGGTCATGATCATGCCAAAAACTGTCCATCAATGCACTACGGGCCAATGAGGACTTTTTCCACATCATTTGTAACATTACGGTCATGATTACACCAAATAATCCCTGGTCATAATCATACCAAGTCCATCTATGCACTATAGGCCATAGATGACTTTCAACAAAATATAAACATGAGAATGATGACAATGATATAAGAATTCAATAAAACAAGTTCAAGAATTTATTTATCCAGGAACTAATAACGTCCAAATTGTCAACATGATACTGCTTTGTAGAGTAAAATTCAAGAATGCTCAGAAGAATATTTCCATGAAAAGATACTAAATGAAGCGCAAATATAAAGGATATTCCACTAATTTCATGGAGTATAGAAGTCAAAACTTTAACCAACTGAGTATAATAAGGAATGGAATAACAAAAGAAATCACCAGGCATGCGATAGACCACACAGGTAGGTTATTCCAATAGAATAATAAATAACAGAATCAGGTCCGGCGTAAAACGCATAGACAGGATTGAAAGTAGTATGCACACAAGCCAATCATGTTTGATGATAAAGCATATACTTTGTAACAATCTTATTCATTTATTAATAAAAAGTATTAATTTATTAAAGGCTTTTAATTATCTACATGATGTTGTTTTATTATATGTGATAAACCCATAGTTTTAAGCAATGCTTTTAGAATAATGATGATGATCATTCTAATGAGATCTAAATTCTTAGAAAGCTTAAGACTAAAATAGTTCCCAATTATTGGATTACTAAATTGGGGATTAGTGAATCCGAATAGATTGGTACATACGTTGCTTGCTCATTGGATGAGGATGATTGATCTCATGATCATTTGTGTGGAGACACTAAAGCAAGTATGTAGGTGCTTATTAGAGAATAAGTTCACTGAACGTGGCTCGCTAAGGAATACCTAATGGAGTTTTACTTGCCTGTCAATAGGAATTCCTGTAGTGATAGTAGTACAAGTGATACTTGGACTTGAGATCATCATAGTATCTTATGTATGATGAGTTATACTTTGACTTATTCCTTAAGACCCTTAGGGTATATCAAAGGGTATGCTTGGGTATAATAAGTTGTACATGGAGATAATGTATGATCAATAAAGAATCTACCACTTCTATTAAAAGAAGAGAAATGTCCTATGTGATTCGATAAATGACAACCTTGTAGTCCTTGGTTAGGTAGGAATGAAATTAGAAAGGAGTTTCTAATTTGCATTATTTAGTGTTGTGCATTTAAGGATCGAAATACATATAATTAAATAAAATAAGACTTGACAAGAATTCCATGTCTTATATTTAATTGGGACATTGTATGGTGGAAGGATTGAATTGTACGGTAACTATTTACTCAAAGGTTCTTTTATGATTAATGTTGAAATCTATATTATCTGGAAAGTCGTTGATCGCTAGGGAGGCTTATCCCTATTGTAGAATAAAAATTATTTATTTAAATAAATTAATTGTTTAATTTATTTATTTAAATAAGATTAGAATTGTTCTAATTGATTTATTCACAACCTGGGTTTAATATGGAGAACCTAAAGGGTAACACCATAAAAGTAAGAATAATTATTTAAGAAGTTAATGGCATAAGTAATAATATGTTATGTATATTTAATTTAATCTATGGTGATAGAATAAATTAAATAGCTTAATATTTATTATTTAATATTTTAGAAATATTAAATATAAATTAATAAGAGGTGTCTTATTAATATTATTACAATTATTATTATTATTTTAATTTCTAAAAGAGTTTAGAAATTAATTTAATATAAGTACTCTCATTTATTCCTAATAGATTAGGAGGAAAATTAATTAAAGGAGTTTAATTAATTATCCCTAATAAGATTAGGAGCCCATTTAATTAAAAAAGAGTTTAATTAAATAATACCTTATTTAATATAGGTTACTTGATATCTTTATAAGTGGAGTCTTATATCAGATATTAGACATACGTAATAATTCCAACTTGTTGGAGAGTACGCTCTTTTTCTATAGAGATAGAAAAACTAGGGTTTAGCCAACCATCCATCTTCTTGAATTCTTTTTCTTCCTTGGTGGATCACCTCTAGAGGCCAAACACTTGGGTGGCTAACGTTGATCAAAGGAAGGAACCAAACCCGGTGGATTCAAGTTGAACGCGAAAGGATTTAGAGGTGAACTTATACCTGAGGAAGCTCGATCTTCGAGGGTATGATTTTATTATTTATCTTTTCGTTTAATTAATAATTGTGCATAAAGGGTGATCCGAGTATATGGTTTGTAAAAATTTTAAACTCTGATTTTACACGTTTCCGGTAATTTTTGTAATTTGATTGCGTTCATGAATATTACAAACCTAACAGTGGCATCAGAGCCAAACCTTTATGCGAATTATTAATTGTTCAGATTTGATATGTATATTGATATGTATTTAGAATAATTTAATTGGGCATAATTTTGTTGTATAAAATTTATTTAAAAAAAAAAAAAAAATAAAAAAATAAAAAAAACGGCAATTTTTTTTTTCTCTGATTCACGGATTCACCAAGTGACCATATGACAACTTGTTATAAATTGTGTCACGGATTTCCTATAATGCATGGCCAGATTTCGGTACTAACAGTGGTTCTAACTGTATATATATTTATACGGTTATTATATATAATATATATGGATTCCTTGATTACTTATATATTATATATATAATAGTTATATATATATATATATATATATATTCTTAATTATTTTATAATTAAAATAAAAGTTTATTTTAATTTTAAAATAAAAATTTATTTTAATTTTAAAATAAAGATGTTATTTTAATTTTAAAATTAAATTTCATGCTAACTAATTAGAGTTGGAATTGGATTCCATGATAACTAATTGGAGTTGAAATTGGATTCTAAATAAAGGAGTTTATTTAGATATGAAATAAGATTTCATATTATTCAAAATAAAAGAGTTTATTTGTGAATAGGAAAGAAAATCCGTGTTTCCTTAAATAAAAGAGTTTATTTAAATATGAAATAAGATTTCATATTATTCAAAATAAAGGAGTTTATTTGTGAATAGGAAAGAAAATCTGTGTTTCCTTAAATAAAGGAGTTTATTTAAATATGAAATAAGATTTCATATTATTCAAAATAAATGAGTTTATTTGTGAATAGGAAAGATAATCCGTGTTTCCTTTAATAATTTTTTTTTACATAGAATTGGATTCCATAATTAATTAAAATAAAGGAGTTTATTTTGATTAAAAATTTTTTGATTAAAATAAAATAGTTTATTTTATTCAAAATTAGATAAATTAAAATAAAATAGTTTTATTTTGATTTATATTTGGATTGAAATAAAGGAGTTTATTTTGATTCAAAATTAGATTTTATACTAACTAAATTTGCCCATTAAATGATATCAATATATATATTAAATGTTTATTATTCATAAGATGAATGTTATTTATTGATGCATATGATGATGTGTATGATAATAAATGGAATTGATTATGGACTATTGACCAATGTGATTGGATTTTATTTTAGTTGGATGCATGAATGTATGGGTTTTATTAAATGGGGTCTCATGAACCTCGCCTTCTCTAATTTTTCTTAATGTAAATTCTATTCCCTCCTATGTACTTCCCTCGATCACGATCAAGGTTTCTATTTATTTTAAATAGTTTTGTAATAGGAATAGTTAGAATTAGTTTTGAAAAATTGGAGATCAAAGAGCGCTTGAAGACCCTTTTGTAATGGAGCCCGGGTTTAAATGTAATAGTTATATTTAAATATTGTTTCTTGCATCCCTAGGGTTTGACCTTTTGGTTCACTTGATGGCTCTAGTGAACCAAAGTAGAATAAAAGTCCATAATCAATTCAGGTAGAATATAGTATTCTATATGTGCATGCTTATACTATATATAATATATATTATGCAAACATGTTTCGCATGTTAATTAATATGACGCGTATTTTATATATATATGTGCATGCGCGCTAAACAAGATGAGACAAATTAATAACAAAACCCTCAAATTTTTATATTAAGTCCTAAGCGTTCAAAGATATTTGGAATATCGAACGTCGCCTTCTAGCATGATAAAATTAATAGAGTATTAAATATTTAATATGAGTTTGTTGTGTCACCACAAGGCAAGTATTAAGTATTTAAGATGTTAATTTATCACATTTGATGCTTATAAAGAAAATTGAACAATATTGTTTTGTTGTGTCACCACAAGGATGATATTTTTCTTTTTTGAATATATGGAGTGCTAGGTCGGACTTAACTTGGATAATTTTGATTCTGGATGTGCCACCACTGATCAAAATAATCTAAGAGGCAAAAGAAAAGGAGTTGCATAGTTGATGTAATTGACAAAAGTTGTCTACCTATTTATTTATATATAGTTTGTTGTGTCACCACAAGACTATATACATTTGAAATGGGATCCTTATTCTCACTAGCAAATCTTTAATTAGATTTTGCCGAACTATATAAGTGAGGGTAATATAGTTTGAAGAAAATAGTGGGAGATACCAATTTAAAACAAGACCTAAATTATTTTGGTAATTAATAAAAGAATGTATGTTAAAATGTTATTAAATACAAATTCATTTACAAAATTTTACAATGTCTTAATTACTATCACTGCGAAACATATTAGATGTTATTTAACTGGACCGTATTAAATGGATTGGTTAAGGAATATGAGAATAGTTCTCATAGCTGAAAAAGCTATCTTATGTCCTTAATACGCCTATCCCTGCAATGGTTGCAGACAATGCCTCTAAGGAAGAGATTACTACTTTTAGAAAGTGGCAAGATGATGCACAGTTGGCTCAATGCATCATGCTCGCATCCATGAGTAACGAGCTTCAGTGTCAGCATGAAACTATGGATGCTCCTACTATATTCCTGCACATCAAGTAGTTGATGGTGAGGAAAGTAGGACTGATAGATATCAGATATCTAAGGAGCTCTTCCGATCTAGAATGGCCAATGGCACTATAGTACAGATAAAAAGATCTTAACATAATCAATTTGATTGATCAATTAGGACAACTGGTTTTGTCATGGATGGAGAGTTGAGCCAAGATTTGATCTTGCACTCACTCCCGGACTCCTTTCACAATTGTTGTGAATTTTTCATATAAACAAGCTAGATATCAGCTTCGTTGATTTGCTTAACATGTTGAAAAATGATGAGAGTCACTTTCAACCAAGAAAGACCATGTCTTCTTGGTAGGGGCCAAAGGATCTTCCAAAAGAAGAACGATTCAAAGAAGGTATATAGAAAGGCAAAAACAAAGGATAATAAGAACAAAATTGATACGGATAGCAAAGGAGTTTGCTTCCACTGCTATAAGCCTGGACACTGGAAAGAAACTGCAAGAAGCATCTTGCAGAGGCTAACCAAAGAAGCTTAGTGAAGTTATGGTTACAAATACAAATTTGTTCATGATTTAAAATAAATTTTTCTTTAAGTCAAGGTTCTACTTAGATATTGGATATCGACTTTGGTTATCATAAATATAGATTTATGAATGGACCAAGCAGAAGTAGAAAGTTAAACAAAGATAAGTAATCCTATGTGTGGAAAATGAAGCAAAGGTTGCTGCATTAGCCATAGAAACTTATAGTTTAGCAATGCCTACGGAAAAATCTATTAAGTCAATAAGTTGTTATTGTATTCAGATTCTTGTTAAAAATATTATTTCCATTTTATTGTTGGACAATGAAATCTTTGGTATTATAATTAAGAATAATTGTTGTTCTATTTATAATAATAATGTTTTTGTATAGAATCGAATATTACTTAATAAATTTTGTATACTTGACTTACATGAAAATAATTTTGCATATTGAACAAATTAGTATAAGAAAAAGGAGATGATCATTCAAAGAGTTGAATGTATGTATTTGTTGAAATACAAGTGTGAATTATTTGAAAGGTTCAAAGAATTCAGAAGTGAAACAAATTGGCAAAGTATTAAGATTTTTTTATTAGATCAAGGAATAAATACTTGTGCAATAAGTTTCTAGATCATCTCAAATGGTTTTCTCATAATGGACGCCTCTTGATACACAATAATTAATTGGTGTATCTGAAAGGAAAAATCATACCTTGTTGGACATGGTGCGGTCCATAATGATTTTACCGACATTCTAGTATCCCTCTAGGGTCATGTCCTAGAAATGGCTGCATATCTACGAAAAGGTAACCTCGAAATCCAGCCCCAAGACTCCATAAAAGTTATGGACAGGGAGGATTCCTAATTTTAAGTATGTTAAGATAAGGGGTTGTCCAACTTATGTGAAAAGGTTTCGAAGGATAAGCTTGGGACAAGATTTGACATGTACAGATTTGTGGGACATCCTAAAGTAAGTTTAGGGTATATGTTCAATAATTCTACTTAGCAAAAGGTGTTTGTTACTTAAACACGCGCTTCTAAGATAAAGGTGTTTATCATTAAAAGAGGCTAGTGGGAGGATAATAGATCTTGAAAAGTTCAAGAACCACAAAACACTATAAGTCAAATAAGAGGAACCTATAGATAGACCTATTGTATCACAAACCGAATCATAAAACGGAATAGTAATCAAGATACCTAGGAGGTATGGATTCATCATGGATGATGATGATGAGGTACGATCATCAGAAGATGATGATCCGAGTTACATACGATGAGGTAAGTGTTGTAGACACTCGGAGAAATGGATTGAAGCAAGTTTCTCAAATATGGAACATTCGTTTTGATGAGGCAGTCAAAAGAGTTTGATTTTATCAAAAATAAGAATGAACCTAGTGTGTACAAAAGGGTCAGTGGGAGCATCGTGACATTCCTAGTACTATATGTTGATATACTACGGATAAGGGATGACATACCAATGCTACAATCAGTAAAGATAAAGTTGTCTAAACATAAACTCCATGAATGATTTGGAAGAATATCTTAATTGGGGATATAAATCTATATAGATAGATTTAAGAGGATGTTCGACTTAACCCAAGGAACGTATATTCATTTGATGTTAAAGTCGTTTAGCATGGCAAACTCCAAGAGATGTCTCATGTTGATGAGCCATGGAGTGTATCTCTCTTAATAGTCCCCACAAACTATTAAAAGAAGAGAGATAGCATGAGTGACAATCATGTATGCAATGAAATATACAAGATCTAATGTTGATCGGTCATTTTCTGGAGAAGATCATTCAGAAGAGGCGGTGAAAAACATCTTAAAGTGCTTAACCCAAGACTAAGGATGTGATCTTATTCATGGTGGGTCTAAATTAAAACTAGAGGGCTTAACAGACTCAAGTTTTTCAGATGAGACCAAGATGACGAGAAAATCCACTTTAAGGTAAAGCGTTATCTTGAGCAGTGGTGCGCAGTTGAATTTGAAAGGTTCCAAACAAAGAAAGAGTTTCTTTGGTTTAGTGATAAAGATAAAGTATATAGCTATAAATGAAGTCGCAAGTTGATTGTTTGGATTAAAAGTTCATTACGTAACTAGGAATAGTTCCTAAGTCTCATCTTGGATCTAAACATGTGTTGTGGCACTTTCATTTGATTATTAGAATCATTGAAAGATGGGAAATCACTATAGAGATAGTGGACTCTCATGAACAACATTACATATCCATTAACTAAAGCTTATCTATGTGCCAGGATAATCGTCACTTAGAGAAGAAGAGTATGAGTTACCATGACGATTGGCTTTAGTGCAAATGGGAGATTGAAAGTAGTATGCACACAAGCCAATCATGTTTGATGATAAAGCATATACTTTGTAACAATCTTATTCATTTATTAATAAAAAGTATTAATTTATTAAAGGCTTTTAATTATCTACATGATGCTGTTTTATTATATATGATAAACCCATAGTTTTAAGCAATGCTTTTAGAATAATGATGATGATCATTCTAATGAGTTCTAAATTCTTAGAAAGATTAAAACTAAAACAGTTCCCAATCATTGGATTACTAAATTGGGGATTAGTGAATCCGGATAGATTGGTACATACGTTGCTTGCTCATTGGATGAGGATGATTGATCTCATGATCATTTGTGTGGAGACACTAAAGCAAGTATGTAGGTGCTTATTAGAGAATAAGTTCACTGAACGTGGCTCGCTAAGGAATACCTAATGGAGTTTTACTTTTTGTCAATAGGAATTTCTGTAGTGATAGTAAGACAAGTGATCCTTGGACTTGAGATCATCATAGTATCTTGTGTATGATGAGTTATAGCTTTGACTTATTCCTTAAGACCCTTAGGGTATATCAAAGGGTATGCTTGGGTATAATAAGTTGTACATGGAGATAATGTATGATCAATAAAGAATCTACCACTTCTATTAAAGAAGAGAAATGTCCTATGTGATTCGATAAATGACAACCCGGTAGTCCTTGGTTAAGCGTAATGAAATTAGAAAGGAGTTTCTAATTTGCATTATTTGGTGTTGTGCATTTAAGGATCGAAATACATATAATTAAATAAAATAAGACTTGACAGTAATTCCATTT
Source organism: Panax quinquefolius (assembly GCA_020205615.1). NCBI lineage: Eukaryota > Viridiplantae > Streptophyta > Magnoliopsida > Apiales > Araliaceae > Panax > Panax quinquefolius. The sequence goes on from CM035162.1 coordinate 51,123,060, forward strand.
CTTATATTTAATTGGAACATTGTATGGTGGAAGGATTGAATTGTACGGTAACTATTTACTCAAAAGTTCTTTTATGATTAATGTTGAAATCTATATTATCTGGAAAGTCGTTGATCGCTAGGGAGGCTTATCCCTATTGTAGAATAAAAATTATTTATTTAAATAAATTAATTGTTTAATTTATTTATTTAAATAAGATTAGAATTGTTCTAATTGATTTATTCACAACCGGTTTAATATGGAGAACCTAAAGGGTCACACCATAAAAGAAAGAATAATTATTTAAGAAGTTAATGGCATAATCGTAATAATATGTTATGTATATTTAATTTAATCTATGGTGATAGAATAAATTAAATAGCTTAATATTTATTATTTAATATTTTAGAAATATTAAATATAAATTAATAAGAGGTGTCTTATTAATATTATTACAATTATTATTATTATTTTAATTTCTAAAAGAGTTTAGAAATTAATTTAATATAAGTACTCTTATTTATTCCTAATAGGATTAGGAGGAAAAATTAATTAAAGGAGTTTAATTAATTATCCCTCCTTTAATTAATTATCCCTAATAAGATTAGGGAGCTCATTTAATTAAAAGAGTTTAATTAAATAATACCTTATTTTAATAGGGTTACTTGATATCTTTATAAGTGGAGTCTTATATCAGATATTAAACATACGTAATAATTCCAACTTGTTGGAGAGTACGCTCTTTTTCTATAGAGATAGAAAAACTAGGGTTTAGCCAACCATCCATCTTCTTGAATTCTTTTTCTTCCTTGGTGGATCACCTCTAGAGGCCAAACACTTGGGTGGCTAACGTTGATCAAAGGAAGGAACCAAACCTGGTGGATTCAAGTTGAACGCGAAAGGATTTGGAGGTGAACATGTACCTGAGGAAGCTCGATCTTCGAGGGTATGATTTTATTATTTATCTTTTCGTTTAATTAATAATTGTGCATAAAGGGTGATCCGGGTATATGGTTTGTAAAAATTTTAAACTCTGATTTTACACGTTTCCGCTAATTTTTGCAATTTGATTATGTTCATGAATATTACAAACCTAACAAGGATATTCCAACAAAATAATAAAGAAGGAATCAGGTCCGGCGTAGAACGCACAGACAGGATATTCCAACAGAATAATAAAGCGGAACTGTGTAAGAGAACGCATGCATGAGCAGGATGTTCCAACAGAATGATAAATAATGGAACCAGTCCCAAAACGCATGCATGTGATGTTCTAATGTAATGATAAAGAATGGAATCACAGAAGAATTTCACCAAGTATAGGGTAGCCCGCGTATATAGGTTATTCCAACAGAATAATAAAGAATGGAATAACAGAAGTTCTCTTCATAGATAAGAAAGAAATAATACTCCCTACCTTAGAAAAACTGGATACTGGAATAGTGAGGTAGCAGACTTCTCTTCTTCTTTCTATAATTTTTCTCTATAATAATTGCTCTAAAGCTTTTGTGAATTGGTGAGAAATGAAGGAAGAATGAGCTTCCATTTATAGAAAAATATAGTTTTGATAATTGCACGTTTTGGGGCTCAAAAAATTATAATACAATTGTGACGCCCCCAAAATTAGGTATACATCACCTATCTTGGGTCGCCACTTACATAGTACAGAATTTAAATACAACTTATTAACATAACTGTCGTGTACAATACGACATAAACTGTGAGTTTAAATACAAATATCGTCTACTAGATATTATACAAACTCAAACAAAAGTCCTCATTACAATTATTATCACACTATTTCACGAGAATAGTGAGGACTACTAATGCTATCTTCGGGACCATCACTCGTTTCCCAGGCTCGTCCCGACTATATTCTCATTTCTGAAGAGAAACGGTGAAAGAAAGGGTGAGCTCAACTAGCCCAAGAAGAAATATTATGACTAAGATAATGCAAAATAAATTATCAATAGTCTTCAACAATGTTAAAGCGATAAAATACAATGACAAATGACGGTTTAAGCTGCGGTGAATATGCAATCCATTAAAAGAGTCAAGTAGAAAATAAAATCTACTATCTTTTATGATTTTAAAAGGTTTTCATCAACTTTCATATATATTTGAGACTCAAACTTTAATAAATAATCCACATCATCGAATCACCCCGCACTTCTGGCGAGGATATTCTTTAGTATCACGATCACAATTATTCCTGCACTACGGCCAAGAATAGTTGTGTATTCATTAATGGTCATGATCATGCCAACAACTGTCCATCAATGCACTACGGCCACTGAGGATTTTTTTTTTTTACCACATCATTTGTAACATTACGGTCATGATTACACCGAATAATCCCTGGTCATAATCATACCAAGTCCATCCATGCTCTACAGGCCACAGATGACTTTAAAAAAAAATATAAAATGAGGATGATGACAATGATATAAGAATTCAATAAAACAAGTTCAAGAATTATTTTATCCAGGAATTTTTAACGTCCAAACTGTCAACATGATACTTCTTTGTAGAGTAAAATTCAAGAATGATCAGAAGAATATTTCCATGAAAAGATACTGGATGAAACGCAAATATCAAGGATATTCTACTAATTTCATGGAGTATAGAAGTCAAAGTTTTAACCAACTGGGTATAATAAAGAATGGAATAACAAAAGAAATCACCATGCATGCGGTGCCGCATAGGCAAAGTTATTCAGCAGAATAATAATAACGGAACGAGTCGGGTGAAATTCACACTGCAAGCAGGATGTTCCAACAGAATAATAAAGATGGAACCGGATCCGGTGTAAAACACACGAGATAGGATATTCAGCGAGAATGATGATAAAGCGGAACCGGTCAGGTGTAAAACACATGATGATAGGATTCCAGCAGAATAATAATAAAAGCGGAACCAGTCCGGTGTAAAAAAACACATGCACAGGATGTTCCAATGAATAATAATAATAAAGGCGGAACCCAGTCCGGTGTAAAAACACATGCACAGGATGTTCAAATGAATAATAGAAGAATGTCACCAAGTATAGGGTGAAGCCAGCGTATCTGAGTTATTCAGCGAGAATAATAAGCAATGGAATAACATAAGGATTTCACCAAGTATAGGGTATCTGGCGTATCTGAGTTATGTATAGGGTATGCCACTTTTACAAAAGTTATTCAGCAGAATAATAATGAATGGAATAAATGAAGTTCTCTTCAAGAAGAAAGAATAACACCACTACAAGTAAAAGAACTGAATATAGAAGTAGTGAAGTAGCGAGAATACTCTTCTTCTTTCTATAACTTTCTCTCTATAGCTTCTCTCTATAATTCTCTCTCTAGAGTTTCAATGAATTCGTAAGAAAATAATGAAGGAATGAGCTTCTATTTATAGGAAAATGGAATGCATAGTAACTAATCCATGAGCGGTCAGATTGATTTACTTTAATCGACGGTCCATATTTAAAGCAAAATCTTTTAAATAAAATATAATATATTCTATTTATATAAAAACATTTTACTATGCAAACACTTATGCAAAAACTATGCAAAACACTATACAACATAATAAAAATATAATATATTTTATTTATAAAATAACTTTAATAAAGTATTACATTTTATATAAAAGATGTTTTACATTTTATTACGTTAATAATCTGAATAAAACAAAACGTCATTATCGCTATAATAATTCATATTATTAATCGACAATAATGGAATCAAACTAAGTGACTTCTCACATAAGCATCAATAATCAATACTGGTGTCTTCTTATGCAACCACACGTATTCTTTGTACTTTTACTACAGAAGTAGTTCAGCGATATCAACGGTAAAACTTCCATAGTTATTTCAATAAAATAATTTTGTCTTTTCTCAATCAAACAATAATTACATTGTGGGGTCCACCAATGATTGAGTAGTTATACGAATATTCCTGCTAAACCGAATATTCCCAGACCAATCGAATATAATATAACCACTTGTATACTTTGCAAAATTTATAAATATTACCCACAACTATAACATTATATCAAATTATTCCATAATATTCAAAAATAATATTTATAGAAAATTCATCTTTATTTATAAAAGCTGGGTCTTACAACCTCCCTTCTTATGAAATTTAGCCCTCGAAATTAGGGATGCGATACTGGTATGTTGAAGAGGTAAGGATACCTTGATTTCATTTGATTCTAACTCCCAAGTCATTTCCTCAACATCGTGGTTCCTCCACAAAACTTTGACTTGAGGTATAACCTTGGAGCGTAGAATATGTTCCTTCTTATCAAAATTTGAGCAGGGAACCTCTTCATACGTCAAATCTTCCGCTATTTCGTCCGGTTCTAACTCAATAATATGGTTGGGTCTTTCACATATTTACGTAACATGGATATGTGAAAAAGCGTTATGAACACGAGACATATTTGGCGGTAAAAGTCTATATAGCCCCGCGATTCCTACTCGATCGAGGATTAAAATGGACCGATGAATCGAGGATTAAGTTTTCCTCTCTTTCCAAATCTTGTAACTCCTTTCCATGGAGCAACTTTTAACAACACATGATCTCTATATTGAATTCCACGTCCTTTCGATGAAGATCGGCATAACTCTTTTGTCGATTTTGTGAGTTTTTTATCGTTGTCGGATCGTTTGAATCTTTTCCGTAGTCATACGTACCAACTCCGGTCCCAACAACGTTGCTTCACCCACCTCATCCCAAATCTTTGGAGAGCGACACTTTCTTCCATACAACGCTTGAATGGAGCCATGCCAATACTTGCTTGATAAGCTGTTGTTGTAGGAAAACTCCACGATGGTAAAAACTTGTCCCAACTCCCCTTGAAATCAAGAACACGAGTCTTAATAGATCTTCAAGAGTTTGAATAGTCCTCTCCATTGTCCGTCCGATGCGAGGATGATATGCCGAGCTAAATCGTAAGTCCGTGCCCATAGCTTTTTGCAAACTAACCCAAAATCTTGAAGTGAATCTTGGGTCTCGATCGAAACTATGGATACCGGCATACCACCATGATCTTACAATCTCGTTTATGTACATACTGAGCAAGGCGTTCAAGTGTATAAGTTTCTCGTATCGGTAAGAAATAAGCGAGACTTGGTCAATCTATCAACAATGACCCAAATCGCATCAATGCCTTGAGAAACCTTAGGAAGGCCGATGCGAAATCCATGGTAATGTGCTCCCACTTCCATTACGGAATTTCAAGTGGTTGCAATGGACCTTTTTGGTACTTGATGCTCCGCTTTAACTTCGTTGACAAGTTAGACACCTTGAGATAAGCAGCGCTATCTCTCCTCTTCATATTGCTCCACCAAAATGTATAGCGAATATCATGATACATTTTGGTACTCCCGAGATGGATTGCAAATGGTGTGTTGTGCGCCTCCATCATGATATTATACTTTAAATCGTGGTCGTTAGGAACACAAAGTGCGGAGTTGACTCAAGTATTCCTTCTTCATCGATTCTTGCTTACGGCATAGCACCCTCTTGCACTTTCTTTTTTCATACGCATCGGCTCCAGTGTGCGTAGCAAGCGACTTTAACTTTATCGATTAAAGTCGGTTCTACTCGTATATTTGCTATCATCACATGCGTCCCCAGAGTCTTTAACTCTATCTCCATCCTTTGCAAGTCACACAAAATGGGCCTTTGTGTTGACAAAACGCACCTTTTCGTACTTGCATACGATCTTCTACTCAATGCATCGGCTACCACGTTCGCTTTTCGGGATGGTATTGGATGGTATGATCATAATCTTTCAGCAGTTTCAAGCCAACGTCGTTGTCGCATGTTGAGTTCCTTTTGAGTGAAGAAATATTTGAGGCTTTTATGATCCGTAAAGATCTCCACTTTCTCCCTATACAAGTAATGCCTCCAAATTTTAAGTGCAAGAACAACATTTGCTGACTCAGATCATGAGTAGGATAATTCCTCTCATATTCTTTGAGTTGTCATGAGGCATAGGCTATAACTTTTCCATGTTGCATAAGAACACATCCCAACCCTTTGCTCGAAGCATCACTTTGTAGATGACAAATCCTCGAGGCAAATGGTATTGTCGAGCAGTCTTTGAAATAAGTCTCTCTTGAGTTCTTGAAAACTCTTCTCACATTCTTCGCTCCAACCGAGACTTTGTATCTTTTCGAGTCATTTGAGTCGATGGAGTAGCGATTCGAGAAAATCCTTCCACGAATCTCCGATAATAACCGGCTAAACCGAGAAAGCTACGTGCCGGTCATTCGATTTAGGTTGTTCCCGACTTTGAATAGCTTGATCTTTCTTTGGGTCAGCGGATATTCCATGACTTGATACCACGTGCCCAAGGAATGCTACTTCTTCAAGCCGAACTCGCATTTCTTCAACTTGGCATAAAGCTTATATTCACGAAGCTTTTGGAGTGTCGACCTCAAGTGTTGCTCATGATCTTCACGGCTTTTGGAATAAATAAGGATGTCATCAATAAAGGCGACCACAAAGTGATCTAAATATTCCTTGAATACTCGGTTCATCATATCCATGAAGGCGGCGAGGAGCATTAGTCAATCAAAGGACATGACTAGGAATTCATAATGCCCGTCTTAGGAGTTACGAAAGCCGTCTTTGGAATGTCGGTGGTTCTAATCTTCAATTGGTGATATCAGGAGCGAAGATCGATCTTTGAAAAGAATTTGGCTCCTTGCTGTTGGTCAAACAGGTCATCAATACGTGGCAATGGATACTATTTTTGATGGTGACATGATTGACTCCCGATAATCAATACAAAGTCGCATACTCCCATCTTTCTTCTTCACGAATAGAAGCAGAGAGCACCCCGAGGAGAAGTACTGGGACGAATAAAGCCGATGTCTAACAATTCCTGCGGTTGGGTCTTTAACTCCTGAAGTTCAATAGGAGCCATTCGATATGGGGCTTTGGAAATAGGTTTTGTACCGGGTTCAAGGTCGATACAAAATTCAATTTCACGCTCTGGGGGTAGGCCAGGAAGTTCTTCGGGGAATACGTCAGGAAATTTATTAACAATAGAAATATCGCTCAAAACCGGCGTATTTTTGTTTAAATCGTGACATGAGCTAAGAAAGCTTGACATCCATTTTTCAATAAGCGAATAGCTTTATGGCTTGAGATGGTAGTGATTGATTTTAATGGTTTGGTCGTTTGAATTCGCATAATAGGTTGATTAGGAATATGAAAGCTAACAACCTTACGAAAACAATCAATTTTTGCATGATAAGTAGTTAACCAATCAATCCCTAGAATCACGTCAAATGCAAGTATTTTTAATGAAATAAGATCGACAGGTAATGTGAGGGTACCGATTTGAACCAAACAAGACTTATAAACAGTGGATGTAATGAAGGTTTCTCCCAGCGGAGTTTCCACAGATAAGTCAAAGTCTAATTTCTCCGGAGTCAAATTTAATCGATGAGCGCAAGTAGGAGAAATAAAAGAATGGGTAGAACCGGTATCAAATAAAGTGTAGACTTCATTAGAGTTTATGATAAAGCTTACGTGATGACCTCATTCGGGTTCCTTGCTCTCTGGGAGGTCACAACAAACGCTCTCCCTGCACCTTCTTGGTTTTGACTTTTACGGGAATGGCCTTTGGTGCCTCCATCCTAGTTGAATTTGTCTTGATGGCGACAAAATCGAGCTAAGTGACCTTCTCTTCCACAATTATAACATGCTTTGGCGGCATGGCACGATTCGGATGATGTGTCCCTCTTCTCGCATTTGAAGCATATGATAGGTGGTCTTTCTCCTTCCTTAACAACGGGTCTTTGGTCTTTGGCGTCTTTCCATCATTGTTGAATCTCCGTTTCTTGAAATGTCCATTCTTATTGTTTTGGTACGATTACCAGAAGTGGTTACCATATCTGGGCTGTTGATTCCCTCCACGCTTGTTGTCAAGCCGATGACTACTCATTTGGTATTATAACTTTCTTGTAATTTGCTCTCTTTTAGTTGCGTTGACTCGTTATCGCGCTCCACTAAGCGAGCCCTATTTACAACATCTGAATACAAAACACGGTTTATGAGAAATAAGATGTTGGCGTATCTCTCGACTTCAAACCTCTAAAAACATTCGCGCCATTCTCTCTTCATTATCCACAGTGGGAATAGAAACCGTGATAACTCGCAAATTTTGCCTCGTATTGCGACACGGTCATATTGTTTTGTTCCAACTTGATAAACTCCACCTCCTTCATGTGGCGAATACTTTTCGGGAAAGTATTTGTCGTTGAAGCGACTCTGGAACTTCTCCCAAGATATCTTGATCTGATGAGTTGAGTACGTTTTACCGATTCCCCCACCGATGTCTGCCTCTCGCATGACAACATAAAGGCGGCAAAGGAACCTTTGCTCCTCGGAGCATCCCAAGACATCAAATATCTTGGTAATCTGCTTTATCCATGCTTCCGCGAGAAGTGGTTTTGGCTCTCCTTAAACTCGGTGGTCCCGGCTCCTTGAATTGTTTAGCGGTGTGGCCTTGAGAGTTTTCCGTGTTTCCACCTACGTTTTGGGCGAGAGTCGCTCTCGCTTTCTTTGTTGCATAAATTGCATAAAGCCTCCGAACATTTGATCATTCATCATTTGGTCGGTGTTGTTGTTTGCATGAGGATTGTCGCCTTCACGATGCACATTATCACGATTATTGATATGTGGTGAATCAGCGATCGCTTTGTGCTCCATTGCTATTCTCAACATTCTCGGATGTCATTTTAGAATCTTGCCACAAAACAAAAGATTAATTGACATTTAACAATTATCTTTATATTACGACCAAACCAATAAAATAGCACAAAAACTTAGGTAGGTCATACTAGCGAAGGTATTCCCGTCTCTCCCCTCCTAGTACTTTTCTCACATCTTAGCAGGATCATATCCCTTAGCTTTGATACCAAATTGTGACGCCCCCAAAATTAGGTATACATCACCCATCTTGGGTCGCCACTTACATAGTGCAATTTAAATACAACTTATTAACATAAGCGTAGGTATGCAATACGACATAAAGCGTGAGTTTAAATACAAATATCGTCTACTAGATATTATACAAACTCAAACAAAAAGTCCTCATTACAATTATTATCACACTATTTCACGAATAGTGAGGACTACTAATGCTATCTTGAGGACCATCACTCGTTTCCCAGGCTCGTCCCGGCTATATTCTCATTTCACAGAAGAAACGGTGAAAGAAAGGGTGAGCTCAACTAGCCCGAAGAAGAAATATTATGACTAAGATAATGCAAAATAAATTATCAATAGTCTTCAACAATGTTAAAGCGATAAAATACAATAGACAACCGGTTTAAGCTGCGGTGAATATCTGATCCATTAAAAAGAGTCAAGTAGAAAATAAAATCTACTATCTTTTATGATTTTAAAAGGTTTTTCATCTTTGTTATATTTGAGACTCAAACTTTAATAAATAATCCACATCATCGAATCACCTTACACTTCTGCCGAGGATATTCTTTAGTATCACGATCACAATTATTCACGCACTACTGACCAAGAATAGTTGTGTATTCATTAATGGTCATGATCATGCCAACAAGCGTCCATCAATGCACTACGACCATCGAGATTTTTTTTACCACATCATTTGTAACATTACGGTCATGATTACACCGAATAATCCACAGTGGTCATAATCATACCAAGTCCATCCATGCTCTACAGAGCCACGAGATGACTTTAAAAAATATAAAAATGAGGATGATGACAATGATATAAAAATTCAATAAAACAAGTTCAAGAATTATTTTATCCGGGAATTTTTAACGTCCAAAATCGACAACATGATACTTGCTTTGTAGAGTAAAATTCAAGAATGATCAAAAGAATATTTCCATGAAAAGATCTTTGGATGAAACGCAAATATCAAGGATATTCTACTAATTTCATGGAGTATAGAAGTCAAAGTTTTTAACCAATTTGGGTATAATAAAGAATGGAATAACAAAAGAAATCACCATGCATGCGGTGCCGCATAAGCGGAGTTATTCAGCAGAATAATAATAACGGAACCGGTCGGGTGAAATTCACTGCAAGCGGGATGTTCAACGAGAATAATAAAGATGGAACCGGATCCGGTGTAAAACACACGAGATAGGATATTCCAGCAGAATGATAAAGAGCGGAACCGGTCCGGTGTAAAACACACAGACTGAGGATGTTCAGCAGAATAATAATAAAAAGCGGAACGGGTAAATTGTAAAAACATGCACGAGGATGTTCCAGCGAGAATAATAATAAAAGGCGGAACCGGGTCGGTGTAAAAACACACAGACGGGATGTTCCAGCAGAATAATAGAAGAATGTCACCAAGTATAGGGTGATCACAGCGTATCTGAGTTATTCAATGAGAATAATAAGCAATGGAATAACATAAGGATTTCACCAAGTATAGGGTATCTGGCGTATCGAAGTTATGTATAGGGTATGCCACTTTTACGAGTTATTCAGCAGAATAATAATGAATGGAATAACGAAGTTCTCTTCAAGAAGAAAGAATAACACCCCTACTAGTAAAAAGAACTGAATATAGAAGTAGTGAAGTAGCGAGAATACTCTTCTTCTTTCTAATAACTCTCTCTATAGCTTCTCTCTATAATTTCTCTCTAGAGTTTCAATGAATTAAGTAAGAAAATAATGAAGGAATGAGCTTTATTTATAGGAAAATGGAATGCATAGTAACTAATCCATGAGCGGTCCAGATTGATTTACTTTAATCGGCGGTCCATATTTAAAGCAAAATCTTTTAAATAAAATATAATATATTCTATTTATATAAAAACATTTTTACTATGCAAACACTATGCAAAAAACACTATGCAAAATACAATATGCATAATAAAATATAATATATTTTATTTATAAAATAACTTTAATAAAGTATTACATTTTATATAAAAAGATGTTTACATTTTTATTACGTTAATAATCTGAATAAAACAAAAGCGTCATTATCGCTATAATAATTTATATTATTAATAATAATAATGGAATCAAACTAAGTGACTTCTCACATAAGCATCGATAATCAATCTGGTGTACTTCTTATGCAACCACACGTATTCTTGTACTTTTACTACTACAAAGTAGTTCAACGAGTATCAACGGTAAAACTTCCGCCGTTATTTCAATAAAATAATTTTGTCTTTTTCTCAATCAAACAATAATTACATTGTGGGGGTCCACCAATGATTGAGTAGTTATACGAATATTCCCCTTAAAAGCTAAATAATATTCCCAGACCAATCGAATATAATATAACCACTTGTATACTTTGCAAAATTTATAAATATTACCCACAACTATAACATTATATCAAATTATTCCATAATATTCAAAAATAATATTTATAGAAAATTCATCTTTATTTATAAAAACTGGGGTCTTACAACAATACCTCCAACTTTTTCTTTATTTTTAATTTAGTCATGGAAGTATTATCAAACTTGCACCACCTCCCCTAATAGTAAATAATGTGATTCAATAGTAAATTATGTGAATCAATAGTTCTAGACATGTGAAAATACGAATTACAGTATAGTACCTCCATCTATACCTCCATGTTTAACTTAGTCATGCAAGTATTATCAATCTTGCACCAACTCCCCTAATAGTAACAAGAATGTGAAACAATAGTATACACATGTGAACAAATAGTTATAATCATGTGAAATAATAGCAATCAATTGCTCATTTATCCGGTTAAATACCCGATTGGTCAAAATAACCTCCAGTCATCAATTTTTATCGAAATAAATGTCGATTTTCACTAACACAAATAATTCTAACATAATGAAACTTTTTTATCAAAAAAATAAATTTTGAAATTTTGAAGTTTGACTTTTCCCAAAAAAGTCAACTGTTGACTTTTTGACCAAATAGTAAAAACCGGCAAATTTTGTGTTTATAGTCTATTTTTACTAATATCATCGCTACGGACTCAAATATCACATCCGCGTCTCCAAATTCAACTCCGAACACAACTTCAATTTGAATAACATTCATCATTAATATTATAACTCACAATATTTATCAACCAGGTCGTTCCCAAGAAAGAGGGGGCTTTCCAATAAGGATTTCTCCCTATTTGAGCGCAATTAGGTGACCAAACCTCTCCTTGACAGAACTTCTAGACATTGTAAATATTGCAATTTAATAATATGAATAACTTTGTCGTCTCAATTATTGATTTAATAAAATAACATATTATGCGATGATGATCTTTGTGACAATAATCGAATCAATAATATGAGAGATGTGATCGTGAGAATTATCGTAGCAATAATTGAGTATAACAGAGTGACTTCTCACGTAAGCATCAATAATCAATATCATGTGTTACTATGCAACTAATGCCAGTATCGTATTTTTACTAGGGTAGTTCAATAGTTAACGATAGAAAACTTCCGTAGTTATTATTTTCATAAAGTATTTTTGTCGTTTTCTCAATCCAAACAATAATTCCGTTAATGGGGGTCCACCAATGATTTGCCGTTATACGAATATTCCTGTTAAAGCGAATATTCCCCACCAATCGAATATTATATAACAACTTGCGTACTTTGCAAAATTTGTAAATATTACCCACAACTATAACATTATATCAAATCCACACCATAATATTCAAAAATATATTTCGAGAAAATTTAATCTTTATTCAAAAAGTTGGGGTCTTACAGTATCTCTCTGAATAGTCCCCATAGACTCCTAAAAGAGAAATCACGTGAGTAACTATCATGTATGCAATGAAATGTACGAGACCTGATGTTGATCAGTTATATTCTAGATAAGATCATTGTAAGACAGTGAAAAACATCTAAAGTACTTTGGCTGCACTAAGGATGTGATCATATTCATGGTGGGTCTGAATTAAAACTAGAGGGCTTAACAGACTCAAGTTTTTTCAGACAGACCAAGACGACAGAAAATCCACTTTAAAGTAAAGCGTTACCTTGAACGGTGGTCCAATGAAATTAGAAAGGTTCCAAACAGCAAAGAGTTGTTGGTTAAGTAATAAAGACGAGGGTATATTGCTATAAATGAAGCTACAAGTTAATTATTTGGATGAAAAGTTCATTACAGAACTAGGAATAGTTCCTAAGTCTCATCTTGGATCTAAACATGTCTTGCAGCACTATCATTTGATTAAAGAATCATTCAAAATGAGAAGTCACTATAGAGATAGTGCACTCTCAAGAACAACATTACATATCCATTCACTAAAGCTTATCCAACAGCAGGATAATCGTCACTTAGAGAAGAATGGTATGAGATACCATGGTGATTGGCTTTAGTGCAAGTGAGAGATTGAAAGTAGTATGCACACAAGCCAGTCATATTTGATGATAAAGCATATACTTTGTAACAATCTTATTCATTTATTAATAAAAAGTATTAATTTATTAAAGGCTTTAATTATCTACATGATGCTGCTTTATAATATGTGATAAACCCATAGTATTAAGCAATGATTTTAGAATAATGATGATGATCATTCTAATGAGATCTAAATTCTTAGAAAGCTTAAAACTAAAATATTTCTCAATCGTTGAATTACTAAATTGGAGATTAGTGAATCCGGATAGATTGGTACATACGATGTTTACTCATTGGATGATGATGATTGATCTTATGATCATTTGTGTGGAGACACTAAAGTAAGTATATAGGTGCTTATTGGAGGATAAGTTCACTAAACGTGGCTCACTAAGGAATACCTAATGGAGTTTTACTTGTCTGTCAATAGGAATTGCTGTAGTGATAGTAGTACAAGTGATCATTGGACTTGAGATCATCATAGTATCTTGTGTATGATGAGTTATACTTTGACTTATTCCTTAAGATCCTTAGGGTATATCAAAGGGTATGCTTGGGTATAATAAGTTATACATGGAGATAATGTATGATTAATAAAGAATCTACCGCTTCTAGTAAAAGAAGTGAAATGTCCTAAGTGATTCGATAAATGACAACTCAGTAGTCCTTGGCCAAGGCAGAATGAAATTAGAAAGGAGTTTCTAATTTGCATTATTTGGAATTGTGCATTTAAGAATCAAAATACATATAATTAAATAAAATATGACTTGAAAATAATTTCATGTCTTATATTTAATTGGGATATTGTATGGTGGAAGGATTGAATTATACGGTAACTATTTACTCAAAGGTTCTTTTATGATTAATGTTGAAATCTATATTATCTAGAAAGTCGTTAATCGCTAGGGAGGCATATCCCTATTGTAGAATAAATATTATTTATTTAAATAAATTAATAGTTTAATTTATTTATTTAAATAAGATCATAATTGTTCTAGTTGATTTATTCACAACCGGCTTAATATGGAGAACTTAAAAGGTCACACCATAAAAGGAAGAATAATTATTTAAGAAGTTAATGGCACAATCGTAATAATAAGTTAAGTATATTTAATTTAATCTATGGTGATAGAATAAATTAAATAGTTTAATATTTATTATTTTATATTTTAGAAATATTAAATATAAATTAATAAGAGGAGTCTTATTATTATTATTACTATTAATATTATTTAATTCCTAAAGGAGTTTGGGAATTAATTAATAAAAGTACTCTCATATATTCCTAATAAGATTAGGAGGTTAAATTAATTAAAAGAGTTTAATTAATTATCCCTAATAAGATTAGGGAGCTTAATTAATTAAAGGAATTTAATTAATTAAATAATACCATATTTTCTAATTAGATTAGAAAGGTTAATTGATATCTTTATAAGAGTAGTCATATATTAGATATTAGTGTGTGTGACATACGTGAATCCAATAGTTGGAGAGTACGCCCTTTTTTTATAGAGATAGAAAAACTAGGGTTTGAGCCAAACACCCATCTTAATGAATATTTGTTCTTTCTTGGTGGATCACCTCTAGATGCCAAACACTTGGGTGGCTAACGTTGATCAAAGGAAGGAATCAAACTCGGTGGATTCAAGTTGAAGGTGAAAAAGATTTGGAGGTGAACTTGTACATGAGGAAGCTCTAATCTTCAAGGGTATAATTCTTGTTCTTTATCTTTTCGTTTTATTAATAATTGTGCATAAAGGATGATCCGGGTATATGGTTTTTAAATTTCCATGCTTTCGTTTATTTTGTGTAATTTGATTGCGTTCATGAATCTTACAAACCTAA
Organism: Panax quinquefolius; assembly: GCA_020205615.1. Classification (NCBI taxonomy): domain Eukaryota; kingdom Viridiplantae; phylum Streptophyta; class Magnoliopsida; order Apiales; family Araliaceae; genus Panax; species Panax quinquefolius. The sequence continues at coordinate 51,138,251 of CM035162.1, forward strand.
CAGTTTTGACGTTCATTTGTCACACGCCCGATTCGTCTCTCTTGTGTATGCTTAGTATGATTATACAACTTATCTAATACATCATTTATTAATGTTAAGCATCATTATATTTATTAATATTCATGTTTTATAACTTAGAACAATATCTTTTATCGTCAGAATCACTACACTTGCATACGTGCATGCCCGACGCCCTCCGATTACCTCCAAAAACACATTAGTCCCAAAGATGGCAATTTTGACCCTTGTTCCCGACACCAAATCGAAAAACATAAGGAATGAAAGTTGTAGGTCTGCTCATTTTCTTTCCGAATCTTACTGAATCGCCTCAATCGGAGTTTGAATGAAAACGTTATGGTTATTTTACTACAAGAGGTCAAAACAGTCACACCTGACACACCTAGAGCCCAGCTGCGACCAATTAAGCCTTGGAAATAGTGCAGCTGCGCCCAAGAGGGCGGCTACATTCCAAAAAACTTAGGGAACGGCACAGTTATGCCCGTTAGCAAAGCCAGAATTTGCAGTTTACTGTTCTCGCGATTTTTGAACTTTTTTCCACCTAATTTTCATAACTTGCGTTATACACATCCAATTTAGTTCATTTTCGATTCTATGGATTCGTAATTCATAGAAATATAACATACCAAAGAATCAACAATTTATAGAACCATTAACCAACCTAAATCTTGACCCAAAACTCATGTTTATACTAAATTTTCATGTTTTAACATGTTTAGCAAATTCATTTCTTAACCAAATTGATTCATTCAACTTGCGTTCTTTTTGTTTCTTATCATATGAACACAATCCATCACCAATTTTACAATTATAACATAAGCTCCAAACCAATTTTAGTCTCAAAATAGACCCAAAATACATATATTAAACAAAACTCATACTCTTCATCCTCAACATGATTTTCATGAATTTTCAATTCTAAAATCACTTGTAGATTACCTATAACAAATTATATGCATACCAATAACAAATATAACCCATTTTCTTAACAATTTCATTATCAAAATCATTTACAAAGAAAACTTTGAAAAACACAAACTAAAGTTTAAAGCTAGAATATTACCTTTAATTCTTTTTTAAACCTAGAATATATGATATGAATCTTCTTCTTCCTTCTTTGATTCTTAAAACCTTGTAAATTTACAGAGAATTTCTTCTCTTTCTCTCTCAATTTCTCTCTTTCTCTCTTCTTCTCTACTTTCTAATTCTTAGCCTTGGGAATATAACGTAAACATAAACTAAACTTCAACTTAAACATGGCTTGGCCAGTTACACGGTTGTTGCAAATACAAAGGGTCTCTAGGCCATGTCTAGAACCGTAACAACATCTTACTAATTTATTTTAATAATCCCCTTATCATATGGTTCATAAATGTCACACTTTATTTTATTTAATCATTGAACCAAAACAATTACAATTTACTTACCAAATCATTACCTTTCTAATTTAATTATTTAATTAAATTAGATTATTTCCATAATTTTCTTCATTGAATATTTATTCAATTCCATAAATATTACAATTAAAATGTTTATTCAATCCCATAAATATTTTTAACTAATGACTGAAACTCACAATCTTACTACGTTAACATTATATATATATATATATATATATATATATATATATATATATTAATCTCCCATTAATTAAAACAAATATATTCGCATTATTTCACTATTTTAATTAAGTGAATCACTCACATTATTTATAAAACTTAATTCATAATAATTTCCATCGTCCTGATAATAATTAAATTATACTCTCTCATAATATAATTTAAACCTAATCAAATTAACTAATATTACTCGGTTAATTTCCTTTTCATAACAATTACATTTAATTTCTTCAATAGTTTAATTAACTATTAAACCTCTTTTCCCAATACATGAATATATATAATTCTTTTCACACTAAATTACATATTTCACAATATATAACACATATATACACATATTCAAACTCAAAACATCTTATAATAAGAATTTTATTTATTAAATTCATATTTAAATAATTTCTAAAAATTCAGGTTGTCACATTATTCCCTCCTTATAAGGATTCAATCCTCAGAATCATTGAAACCCTACCTTACTCAGGTTTTCATTAAATCTCTTAAAAATAATTTATTGTTAAATAACTTCAACACATTACCTTCAGATAGGTTTAATAATTCATATTCCATTCTTTTTCTCAATAAATTCTCGCAAGCTATATTTTATAACATTCACTTAAACTCAATTATATTTTGTGTGACGCCCCCAAAATAGGTATACAACACCCATTCTGAGTCGTCAAAATACATGGTACAGAAACAACTACAACTTTATTAATACAACATAAAAACTGTGAGTTTAAATACAAATATTGTCATCTAGACAATATCCACACTCAAATAAGTCCTCATTACAATTATTGATACATTATTTTACAAAAATGGTGAGGACTACTAAAACGACTTTCTAGAACCTTTATTCCATACCTTTAACTAGTACTCATTACATTCTCGCTCCCCGAGAAGAAAAATGGAAAAAAAAGGAAAAGGGTGAGCTCAACTAGCCCGATAAAGAATATTATGACCAAGATAATATAGAACAAATTATCGTTAGTCTTCAACGAGGGAAAAATCTAATAGAATACAATAAAAACAAGTTTTAAATCAATATTCATAGCGAAATAATAATTCATTAGAAGAGTTAAATAGAGAATAAAGTCTACTATCTTCTATATATGAATTTAAAAGTCCATCGTCAATATTTTATCTGTAACATCAATCGACATATATCCGGAATCAAATATTCATCTTTGCACTCTGAGCCAAAGATATTCATCGATTGTTCATGTTCATCTAAACACCTGTTCATCTTTGCACTACGTGCCAAAAATATTCATCAGAAATCATTCATCTTTGCACTACAGGCCAAAGATATTCAGTAATATCATCATTTAAGACTAAGGATGATGAAAAATATTTTAAAAGAAACGAATCCAGTGAAACAAAATAACAAATATTAAGGATTCATATTTCGATTTATCTATGTCCAAAAATACCTCATAAATAATCATAGTGGAGTAAAATTCAAGAATGATCAAAACATGGATACAATCAAAGCTAGTATCCATAATAGATATTTTGGACAAAAAGAAGAAAATTTCATTTTTTGGTGAATAGTACCGTATTCGTGAATAGTGTAAGATATCGTAAATAGTCTTCAGTATACGTGAATAGTAACCCCGACACAAAAAGTTTAAAATTTGATAAAAGTTCAAACCAATATTTCTAAAAGATAATGATATTGAAGAAAATAATATCATTTAAGAAGAAAATAACATCCCTTACCTCGAAAAAGACAAGTACTTACATTTGGAATATTGGATATAGTCTTTGAAGGAACTTTCACCAGTATATGGCGCTCAAAGTATCAAATTACTAACAAGAATATGCTCGATAATATAGAGAGAAAGAGAGAGAAAACTTGTTTCTGGTGTGATTTTCAATTCTAACCTAAGCACCCTATTTATAGAAAAATGCTTAGAACACCAAAGCAGAAAATTTCATATAATAATAATAAATATTATAAATTCTTACGCACACCTTCATTGATCCAAAATATCAGCCACACATGTGCCAAACTTGCCAAAAATGTTTTTCATATAAAAGTTATTTAAAACTCCAAAAAAAATAATAATCAATTAATCCGGAACTTCAATAATTCATAATAATTAGCCCTTTATCAGAAAAATTCGAACCTTGTGTCTTTTCCATATTAAATTCCATTCTCTACAACTTTGCAGAAGAAAGTTTTTCCAAATTCCAAACAGAAATTGACCGAAATCCACAAACGGGCGATTCTACAGGCTATAATCAAATTTTAGTCAAGAAATGAGCCCACAAACATGTTTAACATGTTTTAAACAACTTTTGCAATAAAAATACTCTTCCTCCTCATATACTCATATATACCACATTCATTGTAAAAAAATATATTATATTATTAAAATATAATAATATATTTAAATGAATTATTTTATCAGAAAAAGATAAAATATTAATTTTCAACAATTGTCACATTAAAAATTATCTCCATCTATATCCACATAAAATGAATATTTTCCTTATCATATAAATCAATAATTAATTATTCACAAATAATATTACAGAATCACAATACTGGCAACTAAGTAGTTCCCAAGAAAGAGGGGCTTTCAATAAGGATTTCTCCTTCTTGGTAGCTTGATTAGGTGACCAAACCTCTCCTTGATGCGGACATTTCTTGACATTTCCAATAATGTTATCTAATAATATTATTCAGATAATATGAATTATTGCTCCAATAATGAAAAATATTGTGTAGTGACAATTATTAAAACAACAGTAATATAAAATATCAACGTAGCAATTATTGAATCAATAAAATAAAATATTGAACAGTAATTACTGTAACAATTATTGAGTAGTGCCTTCTTATGTAAGAATCAATAATTGGTGCAATACCGTGTGGTATTGTGCAACAATAGCGACATTCTTGTGTGTTTTAACCACGGGTATTCCAACAAGATTACTTGAATAACAACTACTGTTATTTATAAACAACTTATACTTGTCATTTTCTTCATCCAATCACTTTCCGTTATGGGACCCACACAAGGCTGCGCCGTCGTACGAATATTCCCCGACAGTAAGAATATTCCACGACCAAACGAATATTCTTCGATAAAAATGAATATTTTATAACCACTTGCTTATTTAAAATATTTGCGCATTTTACCCATAACTAACCACATTAATCAAATCAACCCTTACTATTTCAAAATAATAAATAGAGGAAATTTAATTTTATTTATAATAAGTTGGGGTCTTACATTTTGAGTATTATATATTCTGTAACCCGTTCATTATCTCTTTCTATATCATTGCCACATACTCAATTCATAAACACTCGAGATATTACATTCACCCCTTCTTCTAAGAATTGTGTCCTCAAAATTTTAATTTACTAATCTTCATTCATTGATTTATCAAAATAGATTTTACGTTAATCTTTATTCTTCACTGGATTCTATAACCAGATTCTTTCTTTAAAGAACTTTCTAAAATCATTGCATTCTTTACATATTTCTCTTTTAAAAGTTTTGCATTATCCTTCGACAACTTCATCCCTTCTCCCATCAGAATTTCTTTCATTTCATGGAATTACTATGTTTTGCTTAATTTTCTCATCCTTTCTACTTCCACCTTTCAGAATAATAAGAATCTTCCATAATTTCTCAATAATTGGGAAGCGATATGAATAACATGAATTCAAAAGATTGCAAATCATGCTGAGGGATTATAAGACCTTGAACTCTTCTCCAGGTTTAATAGTGCATCACCACTGTAAACCATCTTTAACAGAATGTTTAGCAATCACATAGACTAAAAACGCTCTCTGCAAGTACTCTAGGTGATCAGTCTATCGTACCCCTACGTCGTGCACAACGTATTACATCTTAACATTATAACGACTATATGCATTACTTTCGGAACCATTGTCTCCGATAACATGTCCCCTTTTTATAGGGTTGTTCACCTCAGCTTCTTAACATATGAATCCGCACCAAAACAATTTGGTTTGGCATAGTTTGACAAAGAACGCTCGAATTTCATAAATATTTTTCAATATTTGTCTAGCTGAATAAAATAGCGTAAACTTCTACCAATAACTTAGACATCAATCGATATATATATATATATATATATATATATTCTTAACCAACTCAATTTGCATACCTTTCTTAATTTAAAGAAAACCAAAAATCCTTTTTTTTTAAACATCTTTATTAGCATATCTTTTCAAAGTTTAGAGAAAACCAAAAATCATTTTTATATCTCGATATCATATCGTCTTAATGGCATGTTGAGGATTCAGTTATGCTACATCATACCATAGTGGGATGACGATCCTATGATCACATCCAACACTAGGTTCAATTGCATTGATGACTCCCTCGATTGTTATTTCCACACCATATCAAATGATGCATATGATCACAAAAACACGTTTTGATAATTTTAAATCATTTTTATCTAGCTAAAATAACTAGCATAGACACGAGAAAAATAGCACTATTTTGAAAACCCATTGATTCAATCATCTGTTCCAACATTTTTCAAAAACACAGAAGTGCAACATCAGCACGAAGTCAATAAATTTCAAAAAACTAGAATAGCTAGAAGATTTAGAATATCCAATTTACCTCCATCATCTTAAATCCTTACTCCACTACTTCGTTACTTAATCATTATACTAATCTTTAGCATCATCAATGCTTACTATATCAAAAATTCTTAGTCCATGCTTCACAACATTTCTATACCCTATACAGTTCATCAAACTTACCACACTTTGGAAGTTCAGGAACTTGCCACAATAATATGAGTTTAGGAACTTGTCTTAGCAATACGTAGTCGAAAAACCAATCAAAGACTGTCTATATGCCTAGGGGTTCAAAAACATATATAAGTCATCAACTTACCATAAGTATGAGTTTTAAGAACTCGCACCTAATCCTAATAAAATCTTACTAATCTTAATAGTCTTTAACTATCAAATATACACATGAAAAAAGAATCACCTTTTCACCACATATACATTGATAGCGCGACACCAACATTCCAATGATTATCAATGTGATAAACTGAGTGCAAGTACAAAACTCTCGCCTATACAAAGGTTTGTACAACTCATCCATCACATGAGTCCTCAATTGAAATCCCACCTAACTCAATCTTTCTCTTAATTTTTCTTTGCTCGATGCGAATTTTCCGTATCTCATCATTTATAACTCCTCGTGAGTTTACCTCGTACTATATCATAGTACATTCTCTTATAACATCAAGTTATAACTATTTATTCATTAGAGATCATCTATTAATTTACAACTTAACCAGATCACGTCGTGATCATATTCTACAATCATTTTCTTTATGTTTTCTTATTTTTTGATCATTCTGGTTTCACGATCCTCATTACTTCTCTTTAATTATGTTGCCTTATGATTATTCAACTCAATTTTAACTCTTCAGGTTCTTCTTTGAATCCACACATATTATCTTAACTTGTTTCATAAGCATTCTCTGAATTTATCATCAATTAAACTCTATTTGAGTTTATTATTATTATTTTAATCATCTTCATCTTGTAAACATCCTTTATTTAATAACACTTAATATCTTACTACTGGAGTTAGGTAACTCTATGTTCATATCTTTTAAATACCTCAAGATTCTTCTTTGAATCTTCTCATATATATTTTAATCTCTTTTCTATACATTTATTAAATTTATTTCTTATTGTTCAAACTTTAATTGAGTTCATTCTTTACAATCTTCACCTTTCTTTTCCAAGGTTATAGCCTAAGGTACTCCTACTTAAGGTTTATAACCTACAGCTGTGATATCAATTGTAATGACCCCAAAATTCACACAATTCAACTATCGACTTCGGTCGTTAATAATACGTCTAACTCCTGATTTTACATCATTATTCAATGTTAAACTTAATAAAATGCAGAATAATTAAAAATTATCTATCTTCTTACTTTAATTCCCCGAATCAATACCTTTATCGTTTACACATCTCTGAATCAAGTTTATTTTATGATTCACTTCATCAAATTTATTATATAAAATCTTACATCTCAGCTTGATATCCCTTATACATTGGGTAGCTCAAACTTTACAATTAAATATGAAGTTTCACATCATAAATTATCAAGTACATTTCTCAAAACCTTTATCTTTATCTACCTTTAAAACATACTTAGTTTATTACTCACTTTATCAGAGTTAATAAATAAAACTTACATCTAGATTCAATACCTTTTATACATCGGACAAAATTTAAACTTTATACCTCAACATCTATTAAACATCATACATTATCAAGTACATCATCTGGAACATTAAACATGGTTCAAATAATAACAACTCAGCCAAAGTATATAAATCTTCATGCATTACATCTGATTCATATCTTTCAAGTAGCACTTAGCGTTACCTTGAATCCTTAACCTGCAAAAGTGGTTATTTGCAAGGTTGAGCTCGACAGTCCAGCAAATCTAACAGTTTTCATGCATCACGTAGCACATAATAACATGCTCAACATACATCTCATAATCATTGGACTAACATAACATACATGATGCAGTTCAAATAACAAGTATAAAGATTGAGTTCCTTACTCAATCAACATTTTTTACTCAATCAATGTAGTTATAAATTGACTTTATCTTTTGATACTTTCAACATATATATAACACATCATGCTCTTTGCAATAAAGATTTAAAACAGTTCATCATCAAGTTCACATAGCAAATAGGAACTGAAAGACTTGCCTTGATCGTTGTTTACGAATATCAATTTAACAACTTACAGCAATCATGCACATCAACTACTAGTCACATAGCAACGCATTGTAGTTGTAATGTAAACTTTACTCTACATCCCATAACCCTTCCTACTAATCAATATACAATGTTTAATTTGATTATGTTAACTTTCGACTTATATCTCACTATATTACTTCTTAGGTCATTCTCGAAGTTCATTCAAATGTTTAAGTTTTGCTAGGACTCCTTATTAGTTTTGTATTAATCTCATTCAATATCTTATAATGTTCACTTCAATTGAATTGAAACACTTTTTACGTTCATTAACACTTGTCACGGCATTTTGACGTTCATTCGTCACATGCCCGATTTGTCTCTCTTGTGTATGATTAGTATGCTTATACAACTTATCTAATACATCATTTATTAATGTTAAGCATCATTATATTTAGTAATATTCATGTTTTATAACTTAGAACAATATATTTTATTGTCAGAAGCACTACTCTTGCATACGTGCATGCCCGACGCCCTCTGATTGCCTTTGAATACACATTAGTCTTAAAGATTGAAATTTGGACCCATGTTTCAGACATCAAATTGAAAAACTTAAAGAATGAAAGTTGTAGGTCTACTCGTTATCTTTCCGAATCATCCTGAATCGCCTCAATCAGATGTCGTATGAAAAGGTTGTGGTCGTTTTACTACAGGAGGTCAAAATAGTCACACCTGACACACCTAGAGCGCAGTTGAGCCCAATTAAGGCTTGTACACAGTGCAGTTGCGACCAAGAGGGCCACTGCGCCCCAAAAGACTTAGGGCACAGCACAGCTGCGCTCGTTAGCAGAGCCAAAATTTGCAGTTTACTGTTCTCGCGATTTTTGAACTTTTCCTCCTCCTAATCTTCATAACTTGAGTTATACACATCCAAATTAGTCTGTTTTCGATTTTATGAATTCATAATTCATAGAACTACAACATACCAAAGAATCAACAATTTATAGAACCATTAACAAACCTAAATCTTGGCCAAAAACTCATGTTTATACTAAATTTTCATGTTTTAACATGTTTAGTGAATTCATTCACAACGAATTCGTTTCTTAACCAAATTGATTCATTCAACTTGCGTTCTTTTTGTTTCTTATCATATTAACACAATCCATAACCAATTTTACAGTTATAACATAAACTCCTAACCAATTTTAGTCTCAAAACAGACCCAAAATACATATATTAAACAAAACTCATACTCTTCATCCTCAACATGATTTTCATGAATTTATCAATTGTAAAATCACTTGTAGATTACCTATAACAGATTATATGCATATCAATAACAAATATTGTAAGTCCCCAACTTTTTGAATAAAGATGAATTTTCTATAAATATTATTTTTGAATATTATGGAGTGAAATTGATATAATGTTATAGTTGTGGGTAATATTTATAAATTTTGCAAAGTACGCAAGTTGTTATATAATATTCGATTGGTCAGGGAATATTCGTTTTAACAGGGAATATTCGTACAACGGCACAATCATTGGTGGACCCCACAACGGAATTGTTGTCGGATTAAAAAAATGACAAAAATTCTTTATGAAAATAACGGCATAAGTTTTACCGTTAACTGTTGAAACACCCGGTGTTAAAAGTACAGTAATACGCGTAGTTTCATAGTAACATACGGTATTGATGCTTATGTGTTAAGTCACTTAGTATTGTTCAATTATTGCTACAGTAATTGCTGCACAGTATTTTGCATAGTAAAATCTTTTTATATAAAACAAAATACTTTTATAAAGTTATTTGTTTTATTAGACAGTAATTAGAATATATTATATTTTATTATACATAGTGTTGCATAGTGTTTTGCATAGTAAAATCTTTTTATATAAAACATAATACTTTTATAAAGTTATTTGTTTTATTAGATAATAATTAGAATATATTATATTTTATTATGCATAGTGTTTTGCATAGTGACTACATAGTGTTTGCATAGTAAAATCTTTTATAAAGTTATTCGTTTTATTAGATTATAAATAGAATATATTATATTTTATTTAAAATATTTTTCTTTAAATATGGACCGTCAGATTAAAATAAATCAATCTGGATCGTTCATGAGTTAGTTACTATACATTCCATTTTTCTATAAATAGAAGCTCATTCCTTCATTATTTCTTACGAATTCAATGAAACTCTAGAGAGAGAAACTATAGAGAGAAAGAAGAAAAGTGTTCTGCTACTTCATTATTTCTATATCCAGTACTCTTCTTTCTTAAGGTAGGGAGTATTATTTCTTTTGTATTCATGAAGAGAACTTCTGTTATTCCATTTTTATCATTACATTGGAATAACTTTGTATCGCTGAGCTACCCTATACTATACTTGGTGAAATTCTTACATTATTCCATTATTTATCATTATGTTGGAATAACATGTCTCTGCAAATACCGCATGCATGGTGATTTACATTATTATTACATTCTTTATTATTCATCGTTGGAACATCACATGCATGTGCTTTTACGCATGACACTGGTTCCGATTCTTTATTATTCTGTTGGAACATCTTTCATTCGTGCTTTACGCATGACACGGGTTACATTCTTTATTGTTACGTTGGAATATCGTCATGTACATGCGTTTTTTTATGGGACTGGTTAAAATCTTTATTATTCTATTGGAACATCCGCTTGCATACAAATTTCGCTCGACTGGTTCCGTTATTATTATTCTGTTGGAATAACTATCTATCATCAAGTACCGCATGCATGGTGATTTCTTTTGTTATTCCATTCTTTATTATACTACTCAATAGTTAAAGTTTTGACTTCTATACTCCATGAAATTAGTGGAATATCCTTGATATTTGCGCTTCATCCAAATATCTTTTCATGGAAATATTCTTCTGAGCATTCTTGAATTTTTACTCCACAAAGCAATATCATGTTGACAATTTGGACGTTATTAGTTCTGAATAAATTAATTCTTGAACTTATTTTATTGAATTCTTATATCATTGTCATCATCCTCATGTTTTATATTTTTGAAAGAAATTCGTGGCTTTGGCACAGTAGTGCATAGATGGACTTGGTATGATTATGAATGAGGATTATTGATGTGTAATCATGGTAGTAATGTTACAAATGATGTGGTAAAAGTCCTCATTGGCCCGTAGTGCATTGATGGATGATTGTTGGCATGATCATGACCATTAATTAATACTGCAAATATTCTTGGCCCGTAGTGCATGGATAATTGTGGTCGTAGATTATACTAAAGAATTTCGTTGGCCAAGTAGTAGTGCGAGGGTGATTCGATGATGTGGATTATTTATTAAAGTGAGTCCCAATGATAAAAGTCATGAAAAACCTTTTAAATCAAAGAAGATAGTAGATTTTATTCTCTACTTGACTCTTCTAATGGATTGCTTGTTTCACGCAGATTAAACTTGATGTTTGTTATATTTTATCGGTTTAACATTGTTGAAGGCTAATGATAATTTATTCTACATTATCTTAGTCATAATATTTCTTCTTTGGGCTAGTTGAGCTCACCCTTTCTTTCACTTTGTTCTCTTTGAAATGAGAATATATTTGGGGACCAGTCGGGAAGCGGAGTGATGGACCAGATGATAGTATTAGTAGTTCTCACTATTCTGTTAAATAGTGTGACAATAAATGTAATAAGGACTTTTTCTGAGAGTGAATATTTTCTAGAAGACAGTGTTTGTATTAGAACTCACAGCTCTCTTGTTGTATATTAAAGATTGTATTTGTATTCTGTACCATGTATTTGGTGACTCAGAAAAGGTGATATATACCTATTTTGTGGGCGTCATAGTTGGTATCAAAGCTTAGGGATATGATCCCTGGCTAAGATGTGAGACTAGAACTAGGAGGGGAGAGACGGGGAATTTCTTCGCTAGTATGACCTGCCTAAGATTATTTGGTATTTAATTGATCGGTCAAAGTATAGGGATAATATGTTATATGTTAATTAACCTTTGTTTTGTGGCAGTATCTGAAAATGACATTCGAGAATGTTGAGAATAGCAATGGAGCACGAGGAGACCGTTGAGTCTCCACGGATCAATAATCGAGGATAATGTGCATGTGGAAGGCGACATTCCTCGTGCAAACAACAACTTGACCAAATGATGAAGCGATGGAATGTTCAGAGGCTTTATGCAATTCATGCGATAGAAAGAGAGCGACTCTGTCCAAAATGTAGATGGCAACACTGGAAACTCTCGGACGGTCACCGCTAAATAGTTCAAGGAGCTGGGACCACCGGAGTTTATTGGAGAGCCAAAACCACTTAAGGCGAAAGCATGGATAAAGTAGATCACCAAGATATTTGATGTCTTGGGATGCTTCGAGGAGCAAAAGGTTCCCTTTGCCGCCTTTATGTTGCGAAGAGAAGCAGATTACTGGTGGGAATCGGTAAAGCGTACTCAACCAGCCGCACTGAAGATGTCTTGGGAGAAGTTCCAAGAACTATTCAACGACAAGTACTTTCCCGAAAGTATTCGTCACATAAAAGAGGCAGAGTTCATCAAGTTGGAGCAGAATAATATGATCGTGTCGCAGTACGAAGCGAAGTTAGCCGAGTTGTTTCAATTTGCGTCCCACTTGGTGGATAATGAAGAGAGAATGACGCGAATGTTTTAAGAGGTTTAAAGCCGGAGATACGTCAACATCTTATTTCTCATAAACTGTGTTTGTATTCAGATGTTGTAAATAGGGCTCAGTTAGTAGAGCGTGATAATGAGTCAACGCAACCAAAAGAGAGCAGTCGGCAAAATGATAATACCAATGAGAGCAGTCATCGAAGTGGTGACAACAAGCGTGGAGGGAATCAACATGCCAGAAGTAGTAACCACTTCGGTGGTAATCAGGGCCAAAACAATAAGAATGGACATTTCAAGAAGAGAAGATTCAACAATGATGGAAGGATGTCAGCACCAGCACCCGTTGTTAAGGAAGGAGAATGACCACCTATCATATGCTTCAAATGCGGACGGGAGGGACACATCATCCAAAGCTGCGATCTGATAGTCAAAGCATGTTATAATTATGGAAGAGAAGGTCACTTAGCTCGATTTTGTCGTTCACCGAAGAAAAGTTTAGCCAAGATGGAGGCACCAAAGGCCGTCCCAGAAAAGTCAAAGTCGGTAGTGCAAGGGAGAGCGTTTGTTGTGACCTCCCAGAGAGCAAGGAACCCGAATGAGGTCATCACGGGTAAGCTTATCATAAACTCTAGCGAAGTCTATACTTTATTTGATACAGGTTCTACCCATTCTTTTATTTCTCCTACTTGCGCTCAACGATTAAATTTGACTCCGGAGAAATTAGACTTTGACTTATCTGTGGAAAGTCCGTTGGGAGAAACTTTCATTACATCTATTGTTTATAAGTCTTGTTTAGTTTAAATTGGTACCCTCACATTACCTGTCGATCTTATTTCATTGAAAATACTTGAATTTGATGTGATTCTAGGGATTGATTGGTTAACTACTCATCATGAAAAAATTGATTATTTTCGTAAGGTTGTTAGCTTTCATATTCCTAACCAACCTATTATGCGAATTCAAGCAACCAAACCATTAAAATCAATCACTGTCATCTCAAGCCATAAAGCTATTCGTTTATTGAAAAACAGATGTCAAGCTTTCTTAGCTCATGTCACTGATCTAAACAAAAATACGTCAGTTTTGAATGATATTTCTATTGTTAATGAATTTCCTGACGTATTCCCTGAAGAACTTCCTGGCCTACACCCATAGCATGAAATTGAATTTTGTATCAACCTTGAACCCGGTACAAAACCCATTTTCAAAGCCCTATATCGAATAGCTCCTATTGAACATCAGGAGTTAAAGACTCAACTGCAGGAATTGTTAGATATTGGCTTTATTCGTCCTAGTACTTCTCCTTGGGGTGCTCATGTTCTATTCGTGAAAAAGAAAGATGGGAGTATGCGACTTTGTATTGATTATCGAGAGTTGAATCATGTCACCATCAAAAATAGGTTCCCATTGCCACGTATTGATGACCTATTTGACCAGTTGCAAGGAGCCAAATTCTTTTCAAAGATTGATCTTCGTTCCGGATATCACCAATTGAAGATTAGAGCCGATGACATTCCAAAGGCGGCTTTTCGAACTCGATGCGGGCATTATGAATTCTAGTCATGTCTTTTGGATTGACTAATGCTCCTCTTTGCCTTCATGGATATGATGAACTGAGTATTCAAGGAATATTTGGATCACTTTGTGGTCGTCTTTATTGATGACATCCTTATTTATTCCAAAAGCCGTGAAGATCATGAGCAACACTTAAGGCTGACACTCCAAAAACTTCGTGAATATAAGCTTTATGCCAAGTTGAAGAAATATGAGTTCTGGCTTGAGGAAGTAGCATTCCTTGGGCACATAGTATCAAGTCATGGAATATCAGTTGACCCAACAAAGATTGAAGCAATTCAAAGCTCGGAGCAACCTAAATCAGTGACCGAAGTACGTAGCTTTCTCGACTTAGCTGGTTATTATCGGAGATTCATGGAAGGATTTTCTCGAATAGCTACTCCATTAACTCAGCTGACTCGGAAAGATACTAAGTTCGGTTGGAGCGAAGAATGTGAGAAGAGTTTTCAACAACTCAAGAGGAGACTCATTTCAGCACCTGTTCTGATAATACCATCTGGTTCGGAGGGATTTATCATCTACAGTGATGCTTCGGGCAAAGGGTTAGGATGTGTTCTCATGCAACATGGAAAAGTCATAGCCTATGCCTCACGACAACTCAAAGAATATGAGAGGAATTATCCTACTCATGATCTAGAGTTGGAAGTTGTTGTCTTCGCACTAAAGATTTGGAGGCATTAATTGTATGGGGAGAAATTGGAGATCTTTACGGATGATAAAAGACTCAAATATTTCTTCACTCAAAAGGAACTCAACATGCGACAACGACGTTGGCTTGAACTGTTGAAAGATTATGATCATACCATCCAATACCATCCTGGAAA
Organism: Panax quinquefolius; assembly: GCA_020205615.1. Taxonomy (NCBI): domain Eukaryota; kingdom Viridiplantae; phylum Streptophyta; class Magnoliopsida; order Apiales; family Araliaceae; genus Panax; species Panax quinquefolius. The sequence goes on from CM035162.1 coordinate 51,153,680, forward strand.
AATGAACGTGGTAGCTGACGCATTGAGTAGAAGATTATATGCAAGTACGAGTGCAATATTGTCAACACAAAGGCCCATTTTGTGTGACTTGCAAAGGATGGAGATAGAGATAAAGACACCAGGGACCCATGTGATGATGGCGAATATACGAGTAGAATCGACTTTAATTGATAAACTTAAAGCTGCTCAAGCTACAGACCTGGAGCTGATGCATATGAGGAAGAAAGTGCAAGTAGGTGCTATACCGGAAGCAAGAATCAATGAAGAAGGAATACTTCGAGTCAACTCCAGACTTTGTGTTCCTAACGACCCTGATTTAAAGTATAAAATCATGATGGAGGCGCATAACACACCGTTTGCAATCCATCCTGGGAGTACCAAAATGTATCATGATATTCGTCATACATTTTGGAGGAGCAATATGAAGAGAGAGATAGCGTTGTTTATCTCAAGGTGTCTAACGTATGAACGAGTCAAGGCGGAGCATCAAGTACCAAAAGGTCCATTGCAACCACTTGAAATTCCAGAATGGAAGTGGGAGCATATTACCATGGATTTCGTTACCTATCTTCCCAAAGTTTCTCAAGGCATAGATGCAATTTGGGTCATTGTTGATAGATTGACCAAGTCTGCTCATTTCTTACCGATCCAAGAAACTTATACACTTGAACGTCTTGCTCGTATGTACATAAACAAGGTTGTAAGATTGCATGGTATGCCAGTATCCATAGTTTCTGATCGAGACCCAAGATTCACTTCAAGATTTTGGGTTAGTTTGCAAAAAGCTATGGGCACGGATTTACGATTTATCTTGGCATATCATCCTCAGACGGAAGGGCAGTCGAAGAGGATGATTCAAACTCTTGAAGATCTATTAAGACTCTGTGTCCTTGACTTCAAGGAAGTTGGGACAAGTTCTTACCATTGGTGGAGTTTTCCTACAATAACAGTTATCAAGCAAGTATTGGCATGGCTCCATTCGAAGCGTTGTATGGAAGAAAGTGTCATTCTCCAGTATGCTGGGATGAGGTGGGTGAAGCAACGTTGTTGGGACCGGAGTTGGTACGTATGACTACGGAAAAGATTCAAACGATCCGACAACGTATAAAAACCTCACAAGATAGACAAAAGAGTTATGCTGATCTTCATCGAAAGAAAGTGGAATTTTATATAGGAGATCATGTGTTATTATGAGTTGCTCCATTGAAAGGAGTTACGAGATTTGGAAAGAGAGGAAAGCTCAATCCTCGATTCATCGGCCCATTTTTAATCCTCGATCGAGTAGGAACTGTGGCCTATAGACTCGCTTTACCGCCAAGTATGTCTCATGTTCATAACGTTTTTCACATATCCATATTACGTAAATATGTGGAAGACCCGAACTGCATTATTGAGTTAGAACCGGACGAAATAGCGGAAGATTTGACGTATGAAGAGGTTCCTGTTCAAATCTTAGATAAGAAGGAACATATTCTACGCTCCAAGGTTATACCTCAAGTCAAAGTTTTGTGGAGAAACCACGATGTTGAGGAAATGACCTGGGAGTTAGAATCTGAAATGAAGTCAAGGTATCCTTACCTCTTCGATATACCAGGTACGTACCCTAATTTCGAGGGCAAAATTTCATAAGAAGGGGAGGTTGTAAGACCCCAACTTTTTGAATAAAGATGAATTTTCTATAAATATTATTTTTGAATATTATGGAGTGAAATTGATATAATGTTATAGTTGTGGGTAATATTTATAAATTTTGCAAAGTACGCAAGTTGTTATATAATATTCGATTGGTAGGGAATATTCGTTTTAACGAGGGAATATTTGTTGTACAATGGCACAATCATTGGTGGACCCCACAACGGAATTGTTGTCGGATTGAGAAAACGGCAAAAATACTTTATGAAAATAATGGCGAATTTTTACAGTTAAGCGTTGAAACACCGGTGTTAAAAGAAACGATGTCTGGCGTAGTTGCATAAAGAGATGAAGCAGTATTGATGCTTATGTGATAAGTCACTCAGTATTGTTCAATTATTGCTACAGTAATTGTTGCATAGTGTTTTGCATAGTAAAATCTTTTTATATAAAAGCAGAATACTTTTATATAGTTATTTGTTTTATTAGACAAGAATTAGAATATATTATATTTTATTATGCATAGGGTTGCGTAGTGTTTTGTATAGTAAAATCTTTTTATATAAAACATAATACTTTTATCAAGTTATTTGTTTTATTAGACAATAATTAGAATATATTATATTTTATTATGCATAGTGTTTGCATAGTGCCTACATAGTGTTTGCATAGTAAAATCTTTTATAAAGTTATTCGTTTTATTAGATTATAAATAGAATATATTATATTTTATTTAAAAGATTTTGCTTTAAATATGGACCGTCAGATTAAAATAAATCAATCTGGACCGTTCATGAGTTAGTTACTATACATTCCATTTTTCTATAAATAGAAGCTCATTCCTTCATTATTTCTTACGAATTCACTGAAACTCTAGAGAGAGAAACTATAGAGAGAAAGAAGAAAAGTGTTCTGCTACTTTACTACTTCTATATCCAGTACTCTTCTTTCTTAAGGTAGGGAGTACTATTTCTTTTGTATTCATGAAGAGAACTTCTGTTATTCCATTCTATATCATTCTGTTGGAATAACCTCTATACGCAGGCTACCCTATACTTGGTGAAATTCTTCTGTTATTCCATTCTTTATCATTATGTTGGAATAATGCATACATGCCAAGTGCACCGCATGCATGGTCATTTCATTATTATTCCGTTCTTTATTATTACATTAGAACATCCATCATGCTTTTACGCATGACACGGTTCGGTTTCTATATTATTACATTGGAACATCATATATTCATTTGTTGAAGTTCTTTATTATTACATTGGAATATCGTATGCATGCATTTTATGCCAGACCTGGTTCCATCTTTATTATTCTGTTGGAACATCCTGTCGATGCTAATTTCGCCTGACCTGGTTCCGTTATTATTATTTTGTTGGAATAACCTGTCTATGTGAAGTACCGCATGCATGGTGATTTCTTTTGTTATTCCATTCTTTATTATATTCAGTTGGTTAAAGTTTTAATTTCTATACTCCATGAAATTAGTGGAATATCCTTGATATTTGCGCTTCATCCAGTATCTTTTCATGGAAATATTCTTTTGAGCATTCTTGAATTTTTACTCCACAAAGCAGTATCATGTTGACAATTTGGACGTTATTAGTTCTTGAATAAATTAATTCTTGAACTTGTTTTATTGAATTCTTATATCATTGTCATCATCCTCATGTTTATATTTTTTGAAAGTTATTTGTGGCCTGTAGTGCATAGATGGACTTGGTATGATTATAATCAGGGATTATTCGGTGTAATCATGACCGTAATGTTATAAATGATGTGGTAAAAGTCCTCATTGGCCCGTAGTGCATTGATGGACAGTTGTTGGCATGATCATGACCATTAATGAATATGCAAATATTCTTGGCCCGTAGTGCATAGATAATTGTGGTCGTGATACTAAAGAATATCCTTGGTAGTAAAGTGCGGGGTGATTCGATGATGTGGATTATTTATTAAGTCGTATGTCCCAATGATAAAAGTCATGAAAAACCTTTTAAATCATAAAGATAGTAGATTTTATTCTCTACTTGACTCTTCTAATGGATTGCTTGTTCAACTGCGATTAAACTTGATGTTTTATATATTTTATCGGTTTAAACTAACTTGTTGAAGGCTAATGATAATTTATTATGCATTATCTTAGTCATAATATTTCTTCTTTGGGCTAGTTGAGCTCACCCTTTCTTTTCTTTGTTCTCTTGAGGAAATGAGAATATAGCCGGGACGAGTCGGGGAATGGAGTGATGGACCAGATGATAGTATTAGTAGTCCTCACTATTCTGTTAAATATTGTGACAATAAATGTAATAAGGACTTATTCTGAGAGTGGATATTGTCTAGAAGACAGTATTTGTATTAAAACTCATAGCTCTCTAGTTGTATATTAAAGATTGTATTTGTATTCTGTACCATGTATTTGGCGACTCAGAATAGGTGATGTATACCTATTTTGGGGGCGTCACAAATATAACCCATTTTCTTAACAATTCCCTCATCAAAATCATTTACAGAGAAAACTTTAAAAAACACAAATTAAAGTTTAAAGCTAGAATATCACCTTTGATTCTTCTTTAAACATAGAATAGATGATATGAATCTTCTTCTTCCTTCTTTTATTCTTAAAACCTTGTCAATTTACAGAGAAATTCTTCTCTTTCTCTTTCAATTTCTCTCTTTCTCTCTTCTTCTCTGTTTTCTAACTCTTAGCTTTAGGAATATAGCGTAAACATAAACTGAACTTCAACTTAAATGTCGTTTGGCCAGTTACACGATAGTTGCAAATACAAAGGGACTCTAGGCCATGTTTGGCTAGAACCCTAATAACATCTTACTAATTTATTTTAATAATCCCATTATCATATGGTTAACAAATGTCACACTTCATTTTATTTAATCATTTAACCAAAACAATTACAATTTACTTAACAAATCATTACCTTTCTAATTTAATTATTTAATTAAATTAGATTATTTCCATAATTTTCTTCATTGAATATTTATTCAATTCCATAAATATTCAATTAAAATGTTTATACAATCCCATAAATATTTTTAACTATTGATTTAAACTCACAATCTTACTACGTAAACATATTACATTTCTATGTATATATATATATATATATATATATATATGAAAGTAGTATGCACACAAGCCAATCATGTTTGATGATAAAGCATATACTTTGTAACAATCTTATTCATTTATTAATAAAAAGTATTAATTTATTAAAGGCTTTTAATTATCTACATGATCTTTGTTTTATAATATGTGATAAACCCATAGTTTTAAGCAATGCTTTTAGAATAATGATGATGATCATTCTAATGAGATCTAAATTCTTAGAAAACTTAAAACTAAAATAGTTCCCAATCATTGGATTACTAAATTGGGGATTAGTGAATCCAGGATAGATTGGTACATCGTTGCTTGCTTTCATTGGATGAGGATGATTGATCTCATGATCATTTGTGTGGAGACACTAAAGCAAGTATGTAGGTGCTTATTAGAGAATAAGTTCATTGAACGTGGCTCGCTAAGGAATACCTAATGGAGTTTTACTTGCCTGTCAATAGGAATTCCTGTAGTGATAGTAGTACAAGTAATCCTTGGACTTGAGATCATCATAGTATCTTGTGTATGATGAGTTATACTTTGACTTATTCCTTAAGACCCTTAGGGTATATCAAAGGGTATGCTTGGGTATAATAAGTTGTACATGGAGATAATGTATGATCAATAAAGAATCTACCACTTCTAATAAAAGAAGAGAAATGTCCTATGTGATTCGATAAATGACAACCCAGTAGTCCTTGGCCAAGGCAGAATGAAATTAGAAAGGAGTTTCTAATTTGCATTATTTGGTGTTGTGCATTTAAGGATCGAAATACATATAATTAAATAAAATAAGACTTGACAGTAATTCCATGTCTTATATTTAATTGGGACATTGTATGGTGGAAGGATTGAATTGTACGGTAACTATTTACTCAAAGGTTCTTTAATGATTAATGTTGAAATCTATATTATCTAGAAAGTCGTTGATCGCTAGGGAGGCTTATCCCTATTGTAGAATAAATATTATTTATTTAAATAAATTAATTGTTTAATTTATTTATTTAAATAAGATTAGAATTATTCTAATTGATTTATTCACAACCGGTTTAATATGGAGAACCAAAAAGGGTCACACCATAAAAGGAAAAATAATTTTTAAGAAGTTAATGGCATAATCGTAATAATATGTTATGTATATTTAATTTAATCTATGGTGATAGAATAAATTAAATAGCTTAATATTTATTATTTAATATTTTAGAAATATTAAATATAAATTAATAAGAGGAGTCTTATTAATATTATTACAATTATTATTATTTTTATTTCTAAAAGAGTTTAGGAATTAATTTAATATAAGTACTCTCATTTATTCCTAATTGGATTAGGAAGGAAAATTAGTTAAAGGAGTTTAATTAATTATCCCTAATAAGATTAGGGAGCTTAATTAATTAAAAGAATTTAATTAATTAAATAAAAACCCAATTCCTTAATTGTTAAGGTGGGTTGCCCACATCTATAAATAAGAGGAGTCTTATTATGGGTGATGGAGGTTGTTGACTTTTACAAGTACATAATAATTCCAATTTGTGGGAGAGTACGCCCTTTCTATAGAGATAGAAAACTAGGGTTGAGCCAATACCCCTTCTTCTTGAATCTTTATTTTTCCTTGGTGGATCACCTCTAGAGGCCAAACATTTGGGTGGCTAATGTTGATCAAAAGAAGGAACCAAACCCGGTGGATTCAAGTTGAACATGAAATTAGATTGGAGGTGAACTTGTACCTGAGGAAGCTCGGATCTTCAAGGGTATGATTCTTGTCCTTCATCTTTTCGTTTAATTAATAATTGTGCATAAAGGGTGATCCGGATATATGGTTTGTAAAATTTTTAAACTCTGATTTTACACGCTTCCCGTAAATTTTTCCAATTGGTTGCGTTCTTGAATATTACAAACCTAAACGTGGCATCAGAGCCAAACCTTTATGCAAATTATTAATTGTTTTAATTTGATATTATATTGATATGTGTTTAGAACAATTTAATTGGGCATAATTTAATTATATAAAATTTTAAAAAAAAAAATAGCCGAAATAAATTTTCGAATCACGTGCTGGAGTATATATATACGGATTAGCTGCTCTGCCATTCTTATCATTCATGTATTAGTATATATATATATATATATTATATATATATATATATATGATATATATATATATATTAGTTAAAAGCAAAGAAACTTACAAGAAAATCGGTAGGAGCTTATTATTTTTTTTTATATGGCAACGTGGGTGCTTTTATTTTTTTCAAAAAGTTGATTTCGTGCCACATAAATATATGTAATATGTAAACATGATTCCACTAAACCCAAGGGCATAATCACGTGGTACAAAAGGATTTCATGAATTAGTGCTTTTACATGAAGTTTGCTTGTTGCTTTAATTCTTTGATTTTGATTTTTTTTTAAAAAAAACGCGTTGTTTTTTTTTTTTTATGGATTACATGATTTGATTAACGTTATATATATAGTAGTAATATATATATATATATATATATATATATATATATATATATATATATATATATATATATATATATTATATATATTATATATATATATATATTAGTTATATATATATATTATTTTAATTATTTTATTATTAAAATAAAAGTTTATTTTAATCCTAAAATAAAAAGTTTTAAAATTAGAATTTCATGCTAACTAATTAGAGTTGGAATTGGATTCCATGATAGCTAATTGGAGTTGAAATTGGATTCTAATTTCCTTAAATAAAGGAGTTTATTTAAATATGAAATAAGATTTCATATTATTCAAAATAAAAGAGTTTATTTGTGAATAGGAAAAAGAATCCTAATTTCCTTAAATAAAGGAGTTTATTTATATATGAAATAAGATTTCATATTATTCAAAATAAAGGAGTTTATTTGTGAATATGAAAGAAATCTGTGGTTCCTTTAATAAAGAAGTTTTTTTTTATATGGAATTGGATTCCATAATTAATTAAAATAAAGGAGTTTATTTTAATTAAAGATTTTGATTAAAATAAAATAGTTTATTTTATTCAAAATAGGATAAATTAAAATAAAATAGTTTTATTTTGATTTAAATTTGGATTAAAATAAAGGAGTTTATTTTGATTCAAAAATAGATTTTATACTAACTAAATTTGCCCATTAAATGATATCAATATATATATTGAATGTTTATTATTCATAAGATGAATGTTATTTATTGATGCATATGATGATGTGTATGATAATAAATGGGATTGATTATGGACTATTGACCGATGTGATTGGATTTTATTTTAGTTGGATGCATGAATGTATGGGTTTTATTAAATGGGAATTCACGTGCCTCGTCTTCTCTAATTTTTCTTAATGTAAATTCTATCTCCCTCCTATGTACTTCCCTCGATCACGATCGAGGTTTCTATTTATTTTAAATAATTTTGTAATAGGAATAGTTAGAATTAATTTTGAAAAATTGGAGATCAAGGAGCAAGGAGGCGCTTGAAGATTAGATTTTTTAATGGAGCAGGGTTTAAATGTAATAGTTATATTTAAATATTATTTCTTGCACCCCTAAGTTTTGACCTTTTGATTCACTTGGTGGCTCTAGTGAACCAAACTAGAATAAAAGACCATAATCAATCCGGGTAGAATATAGTATTCTATATGTGCATGCTTATACTATATATATATATATATTATGCAAACATGCTTCGCATGTTCATTAATATAATGCGCGTATTTTATATATATATATAAATGTGCGCTAAACAAGATGAGACAAATTAATAACAAACCCTCAATTTTTATATTAAGTCCTAAGCGTTCAAAGATATTTGGAATATCGAGCGTAAGCCTTCTAGCATGATAAAATTAATAGAGTATTAAATATTTAATATGAGTTTGTTGTGTCACCACAAGGCAAGTATTAAGTATTTAAGATGTTAATTTATCACATTTGATGCTTATAAAGAAAATTGAACAATATTGTTTTGTTGTGTCACCACAAGGATGATATTTTCATTTTTGAATATATGGAGTGCTAGGTCGGACTTAACTTGGATAATTTTGATTTGGATGTGCCACCACTTGATCAAAATAATCTAAGAGGCAAAAGAAAAGGAGTTGCATAGTTGATGTAATTGACAAAAGTTGTCTACCTATTTATTTATATATAGTTTGTTGTGTCACCACAAGGCTATATACATTTGAAATGGGATCCTTATTCTCACTAGCAAATCTTTAATTAGATTTTGCCGAACTATATAAGTGAGGGTAATATAGTTTGAAGAAAATAGTGGGAGATACCAATTTAAAACAAGACCTAATTTATTTTGGTAATTAATAAAAGAATGTATGTTAAAATGTTGTTAATTACAAATTCATTTACAGAATTTTACAATGTTTAAATTACTATCACTGCGTAGCATATTAGATGCTAATTTAATTGGACCGAATTAAACAGATTGGTTAAGGAATTTGAGAATAGTTCTCATGGCTGAAAAGCTATCTTATATCCTTAATACGCCTATCCCTGCAATGGTTGCGATAATGCCTCGAGGAAGACATTGCTACTTTTAGAAAGTGGCAAGATGATGCACTGATTGGCTCAATGCATCATGCTCGAATCCATGAAAGTAACGAGCTTGAGCTTGGCGTCGGCATGAAACTATGGATGCTCTACTATATTCCCGCACATCAAGTAGTTGATAGTGAGGAAAGTAGGACCGATAGATATCGAGATATCTAAGGAGCTCTTCCGATCTAGAATGGCCAATGGCTTTTATATATGCATGATAAAAGTCCTAAACATTATCAATTTGATTGATCAATTAGGACAATGAGTTTTGTCATGGATGGAGAGTTGAGCCAAGATTTGATCTTGCACTCACTCCCGGACTCCTTTCACAATTGTTGTGAATTTTTCATATGAACAAGCTAGATATCAGCCTCGCTGATTTGCTTAACATGTTGAAAAATGTTGAGAGTCACTTTCCAACCAAGAAAGATCAAGTCTTACTGGTAGGGGCCAAAGGATCTTCTGAAAAGAAGAACGATTCAAAGAAGGTAAATAGAAAGGCGTAAACAAAGGATAATAAGAAGCAAAAGCGTCACGGATAGCAAAGGAGTTTGCTTCCACCGCAATAAGCACGGACAATTGGAAAGAAGCAAATGAGAAGAATCTTGCGAGAGGCTAACCAAAGAAGCTTAGTGAAGTTTCTACATAATACTGAGTTTTTTGTTAATGATTGAAATAAATTTTCTTTAAGTCGATGTTCTACTTGGGTATTGGATACCGGCTTTGGTTATCATAAATATAGATTTATGAAGGACCAAAAGAAGTAGAAAGTTAAACAAAGATAAGTAATCCTATGTGTGGAAAATGAAGCAAAGGTTGCTGTATTAGCCATAGAAACTTATAGTTTAGCAATGCCTACGGGCAAATCTATTAAGTCAATGAGTTGTTATTGTATTCCAGTTCTTGTTAAAAATATTATTTCTATTTTATTTTTGGACAATGAAATCTTTGGTATTATAATTAAGAACAATTGTTGTTCTATTTATAATAATAATGTTTTGTATAGAACTGGAATATTACTTAATGGATTTTGTATACTTGATTTACGTGAAAATAATTTTGTAAATTGAATAAACTAGTATAAGAAAAGGAGATGATCATTCAAAGAGTTGAATGTGTGTATTTGCTGAAATACAAGTGTGAATTATTTGAAAGGTTCAAAGAATTCAGAAGTGAAACAAATTGGCAAAGTATTAAGATTCATTGATTAGATCAAGGAATAAATACTTGTGCAATAAGTTTCTAGATCATCTCAAATGGTTTTCTCATAATGGACACATCGATCTGCAATAATTGATTGATGTATCTGAATGAAAAATCGTACCTTGTTGGACATAGTGCGGTCCATAATGATTTTACCGACATTCTAGTATCCTTACGGGATAATGTCCTAGAAATGGTCTGCATATCTCTGAAAATGGTAACCTCAAAATCGGCCCCAAGACTCCATAAAAGTTATGGACGGGAGGATTCCTAATCTTAAGTATGTTAAGATAAGGGGTTGTCAACTTATGTGAAAAGGTTTCAAAGGATAAGCTTGGGACAAGATTTTATAAGTGTCGATTTGTGGGACATCCTAAAGTAAGTTTAGGGTATATGTTCTATAATCCTACTTAGCAAAAGGTGTTTGTTATGAAACACGCGCCTTCTAAGATAAAGGTGTTTATCATACAAGGGGCTAGTGGGAGGATAATAGATCTTGAAAAGTTCAAGAACCACAAAACACTATAAGTCAAATAAAAGGAACTATAGATGTAACTATTGTACCACAACCGAATCATAAATCTACGGAATAGTCTAGAAGATACCTAGGAGGTATGGATTCATCATGGATGATGATGATGAGGTACACATCATAGAAGATGATGATCCGATTACATACGATGAGGTAAGTGTTGTAGACACTTTCGGAGAAATGGATTGAAGCAAGTTTCTCAAATATGGAACATTCGTTTTGATGAGGCAATCAAAAGAGTTTGATTTTATCAAAAATAAGAATGAAGGAGTGTGTACAAAAGGTCGATTGGGAGCGTCGTGACATTCCTAGTATTATATGTTGATATACTACGGATAAGGAATGACATACCAATGCTACAATCAGTAAAGATAAAGTTGTCTAAACATTCCTCCATGAATGATTTGGGAAGAGTATCTTAATTGGGGATATAAATCTATATAGATAGATTTAAGAGGATGCTCAACTTAACCCAAGGAACGTATATTCATTTGATGGTAAAGTCGTTTAGCATGGCAAACTCCAAGAGATGTCTCATGTCGATGAGCTATGGAGTGTATCTCTTAATAGTCCCCACAGACTCTCGAAAAGAGAGGTCGCATGAGTGACAATCATGCATGCGATGAAATGTCTGAGACACGATGTTGATCGGTCATATTATGGAGAAGTTCACTATGAGTCGTTGAAAAACATCTTAAAGTGCTTAACCAGCACTAAGGATGTGATCATATTCATGGTGGGTCTAAATTAAAACTAGAGGGCTTAACAGACTCAAGTTTTTCAGACAGACCAAGATGACAGAAAATCCACTTTAAGGTAAAGCGTTATCTTGAACAGTGGTGCAGTGAATTGGAAAGGTTCCAAACAAAGAAAAGAGTTCTTTGGTTTAGTGATAAAGACAAAGTATATAGCTGCAAGTTGATTGTTTGGATTAAAAGTTCATTACAGAACTAGGAATAGTTCCCAAGTCTCATCTTGGATCTAAACATGTGTTGTGGCACTTTCATTTGATTATTAGAATCATTGAAAGATGGGAAATCACTATAGAGATAGTGGACTCTCAAGAACAACATTACATATCCATTAACTAAAGCTTATCCAATGCAGGATAATCGCGTCACTTAGAGAAGAAGAGTATAAGATACCATGACGATTGGCTTTAATGCAAGTGGGAGATTGAAAGTAGTATGCACACAAGCCAATCATGTTTGATGATAAAGCATATACTTTGTAACAATCTTATTCATTTATTAATAAAAAGTATTAATTTATTAAAGGCTTTTAATTATCTACATGATCTTTGTTTTATAATATGTGATAAACCCATAGTTTTAAGCAATGCTTTTAGAATAATGATGATGATCATTCTAATGTGATCTAAATTCTTAGAAAGCTTAAAAACTAAAATAGTTCCCAATCATTGGATTACTAAATTGGGGATTAGTGAATCCGAATAAATTGGTACATACGTTGCTTGCTCATTGGATGAGGATGATTGATCTCATGATCATTTGTGTGGAGACACTAAAGCAAGTATGTAGGTGCTTATTAGAGAATAAGTTCACTGAACGTGGCTCGCTAAGGAATACCTAATGGAGTTTTACTTATTCATCAATAGGAATTCTGTAGTGATAATAGTACAAGTAATCCTTGGACTTGAGATCATCATAGTATCTTGTGTATGATGAGTTATACTTTGACTTATTCCTTAAGACCCTTAGGGTATATCAAAGGGTATGCTTGGGTATAATAAGTTGTACATGGAGATAATGTATGATCAATAAAGAATCTACCACTTCTAATAAAAGAAGAGAAATGTCCTATGTGATTCGATAAATGACAACCCGTGAGTCCTTGGGTTAAGGCGAATGAAATTAGAAAGGAGTTTCTAATTTGCATTATTTGGTGTTGTGCATTTAAGGATCGAAATACATATAATTAAATAAAATAAGACTTGACGGTAATTCCATGTCTTATATTTAATTGGGACATTGTATGGTGGAAGGATTGAATTATGCACGTAACTATTTACTCAAAGGTTCTTTAATGATTAATGTTGAAATCTATATTATCCGGAAAGTCGTTGATCATTTAGGGAGAGGCTTATCCCTATTGTAGAATAAATATTATTTATTTAAATAAATTAATTGTTTAATTTATTTATTTAAATAAGATTAGAATTGTTCTAATTGATTTATTCACAATAGGTTTAATATGGAGAACCTAAAGGGTCACACCATAAAAGGAAAAATAATTTTTAAGAAGTTAATGGCATAATCGTAATAATATGTTATGTATATTTAATTTAATCTATGGTGATAGAATAAATTAAATAGCTTAATATTTATTATTTAATATTTTAGAAATATTAAATATAAATTAATAAGAGGAGTCTTATTAATATTATTACAATTATTATTATTTTAATTTCTAAAAGAGTTTAGGAATTAATTTAATATAAGTACTCTCATTTATTCCTAATTGGATTAGGAAGGAAAATTAGTTAAAGGAGTTTAATTAATTATCCCTAATAAGATTAGAGAGCTTAATTAATTAAAAGAATTTAATTAATTAAATAAAAACCCAATTCCTTAATTGTTAAGGTGGGTTGCCCACATCTATAAATAAGAGGAGTCTTATTATGGGTGATGGAGGTTGTTGACTTTTACAAGTACATAATAATTCCAATTTGTGGGAAAGTACGCCCTTTCTATAGAGATAGAAAACTAGGGTTGAGCCAATACCCCTTCTTCTTGAATCTTTATTTTTACTTGGTGGATCACCTCTAGAGGCCAAACATTTGGGTGGCTAATGTTGATCAAAAGAAGGAACCAAACCCGGTGGATTCAAGTTGAACGTGAAATTAGATTGGAGGTGAACTTGTACCTGAGGAAGCTCGGATCTTCAAGGGTATGATTCTTGTCCTTCATCTTTTCGTTTAATTAATAATTGTGCATAAAGGGTGATCCGGATATATGGTTTGTAAAATTTTTAAACTCTGATTTTACACGCTTCCGCTAATTTTTGCAATTTGATTGCGTTCTTGAATATTACAAACCTAACAATATATATATATATATATATATATATATATATATATATATATATATTAATCCCCATTTATTAAAACAAATATATTCGCATTATTTCACTATTTTAATTAAGTGAATCGATACATTATTTATGAAGCTTAATTCATAATAATTTCCATCGTCACAATAATAATTAAATTATACTCTCTCATATTATAATTTTAACTTAATCAAATAAACTAATATTACTCGCTTAATTTCCTTTTCATAACAATTACATTTAATTTCTTCAATAGTTTAATTAACTATTAAACCTCTTTTTCCCAATACATGAATATATATAATTCTCTTCACACCAAATTACACATTTCACAATATATAACACACATACACATACTCAAACTCTAAACATCTTATAAAAAGAATTTTATTTATTAAATTTTTATTTAAATAATTTCTAAAAATTCAGGTTGTCACATCATTCCCTCCTTATAAGGATTCCATCCTCGGAATCACCTAAACCCTACCTTACTCATGTTTTCATCAAATCTCTTTTTAAAAAAATTATTGTTAAATAACTTCAACACATTACCTTAATATAGGTTTAATAATTCACATTCCATTCTTTTTCTCAATAAATTCTCGCAAGCTTTATTTTATAACCTTCACTTAAACACAATTATATTTTGAGTATCATATATTCTTTAACCCGTTCATTATCTCTTTCTAAGTGTCATTGCCACATACTCAATTCATAAACACTCGGTATATTACACCCGCCGGGGCGGGGGTCCAGTTTCTGCCAAACTTTGATTTTTTAGCTCCTTTGCCCCGTACGCTTGTCCAACTTCATCATTTATACTTGAAAGTCATAGAAACACAAAATATAAGATAAAAGAATATAGTTTGAGCGAGAGTGATGAAAAATTACTAAGTAACTACTTACGAATTGTACCGAAATTAACTAAGTAGTACTAATTTATCAACTAAGCTACGAATTGAATAACAAGAAATAAAAATACTGTAAATGTCACAAGAATTGGGTTGCCTCCCAATTAGCGCTTGTTTTTTAGTCTTTTAGCCTGACTACTCCCTGTTAATGACGCATCGACAAGTGTGACCGTTGTGGCTTGATTGTCGATGTCGCCACTGTAATATCTGAGATTACTATGTAATTTACTAATTATCAATAAATGAATTTATGTGAAACTCTTGTGTGATTTCTATTATTAGATGTATATGTGTTATACGTACATGTTTAATTTTAAGTTTATGTGATGAGGTATGCGTAAATAGTTGGTTTAGATTAATTTAACTATTTGAGTTAGTTATGTAAATAAAGTGATTAATTGCGTGGGAGGGGATTCAAACATGAGATGGATTTCAGAGCGAAATTTAGGGACGTTGACTGCGTATTTGAGTCCGGAACGTCGAAATTAGTCAAGATAGACTGTAACCACAAAATGTGTCGCGGTTGCTTTTTTGGTCAAAGTCAATCAGTTGACTTTTCTGGGTAAAAAGTCAACCAAGAATTTTGGAGGCTAATTTGACGAAACGGATAGTCCCATGACGTCCGGAACGTCGATTTAGTAGGAATCGATATTGGTATCAAAATGTTTGGCTACGGAGGGCAAAATGGTCAAAATAGTATTAAGCGATTAAATTGATTATATTAATATTTTAATAAAGAAGTGCAGCAGTTTTGGGGCCCACATGACAACCAAATTGGGACAAGAGAGGGAGTATCCATATTATAAGGTAATGAGGGGGGAAGGGAGTTACAAACCCTTTACAAATCCAAGACTCTTCCTTTCTCTAACCCCCACCCCATACTAAATTGAATTTATACAATATACTTAATATATATAATTGATGTTGGAGATGGAAGGGCTGGAAAAAAAATGGTTATCATGTTTATACATACTACCTATCCAAGCTCTTCTTCCTTTTTGTGAAAATCCTACCGAGAGTGAAGTTGAGAATGAGAGAGGAAAAAGCTTGAGAGGGTGGCAAATTCTGGAGTTTTCAAAGACTAATCAAACAAGGAGTATCATTGGAGGAGTTCGAGCAAGAAGAATTCACCAAAGAGGTAAGCCATGGACTCTCTTTTCCATGTTCTTTAGTAAAAATGAGAGAATATGCTTATGTAATTTTTTTGCAAACGATTTGTTTTGGACCTTGTGATGCCATGCTAATGTTAGTTGATGTTATGTGCATGTAAGAACGAAAGTTATGGTTTAATCATGCCTCAATATCGTAGAGAATCAAGAAATTATGTCATGCATGCCAAATATTTGATAATATGACTCAATGATGCTAATTTGATCGTATCATGGAAATTTAGTGAGTTCAATTGTTGTAACATGTGTATTTATATGAGTATATATGATCTGGACACTGGAACTAATTCCTTGCATGCTAGAATCGAAATCATGAATTTTGTCAAAGTTGGTTAAAACTTAAAATCTCTGACTTTTCGGGTTTTTCGGAGCCTTGGAATCATGGTTTCTGTGACCCCGATTATGGTAGGTAATACTTTTGTAAAATACTATGTAGTATGATGTATAACCAGACCAAATTTCATAAGAAACGGAGTTAAATTGAGCAAGATATGAAATTGTAGCAAAGCATGTTCATAAGGAAAATCTGCAGATTCGGGATTTTAAATTTTTCAAACTCGAAACAATTCTTTACGCCTATCTAGGCATCCGGTTTGTGGTCTTAATATGCTAGTTTGATGTATGTACTAATTTTGTAAAATACTAGGTAACATGATGTCTAACATGACCAAGTTTGAATGTAATCCGAATTAAAAGAAGCAAAATATGAATTTTAGGAACTAGCAAAAAAATAATCAAAATCTGGAAAAATCTGGAAAACCCAGAAAATTTTCCAACTCTAGAAACAGTCGACGCACGCTTATTAATGCAGTTGGTTTGTGGTCTTAACATGCTAGTTTCATGAATGTTATTTTTTTGTAAAATACCTTGTTGTATGAAGTTTATTATGTCCAAGTATCATGGTCATATCATCTGTAGATTAGTGGGAATAAAATAGCAAAAGTGGCTGCAAGAAACAAAAAATTTCAATGTTGGGTCAAGAAAAAAATCTTTTTTTTTCTCAGATTCTAAAATTGTACAATTCTACCTATGTGATGCGACACATTATGTGATTAATTTGTATTGATAATAGAATGAGAATTAAATATATATTCTAATTGAAATGAAAAGAATCATTTATCCTTAAAACTAGTATTTGAATACTTAGTTGCTTAATGTGACTTAAATGAATAGGTTACGTTAAGAACTAGTACATAGTTTTAACTATAGAAGACTTATCAAGCAAGTTTCTTGACTCAATTTTTTATTTCAATGAGCAAGTTTCTAAATTTTACTCTTTTAATTGAGTTAATATTATATCCTTATTCAGTGATCATGAGTTTCTTAACTTGTGCTATTTATTAATATGTACAAGTTTCTTATGACGTAAGTTATACAAATTCATTGTACAAGTTTTATTGATGATTACACAATTGTTATTTCAATCGTTATGCTTTAAAGTTCTTAATTATTTACGAACTGCTTTCAAGTATGCTTTCTGGCCTTTTTCTCCGGCAAGACATTATTGATGCGAAACGTTATATTATTTGAATTATTCAGATTCATTGTAGTTAATTAAAGTCTACTAATTCAAATTGTTTTGGTGCGGTCCCGTGTGAATACTAAGATGAACAACCCGGATAACAGGGTAAAGCTGATGTTGTGAGAGCCCCAAATTCGGGTCCCAAATTACCACGAATTCGGTAGAATCATTCTACAACTATTACTTATTTGCGGAAGATATAAACATAAATTGTTTATACAAAAACTTTACACATTATTCCCCAAGGTCGAGTAACCTTAACTTATATATAATTTTAACTTATTTAACTTACAATAACATTAATATACAATACTTATACAAATTTAGTTGCACACATATACTAAAGCTGGAACTGTCTTTGACATTTCCTTATATCCAACGTATTCGTCTTAATCTGCAATGTTTATCATGATATAGCAAGGGTAAGCATAAGTTTGCCCAGCAAGTATAAGTTCATTTAGGGATATATCATCATTGAAAGAATTTGAATAATAAGCTGGCTATAATTCAACAATATAGTTGTGAATTAGCAGGAACAAATTTTATGACTGAACAAGCATTTAACATGAACAAATATATCTGTACCTAATGGTAATGAAGGTTATCAGCCTTCCATACCTGATGAATACATGTCATACGCACAGGGTGCAATTTAATAATTCTTAGACATGACAATCAGAATTGATTAACCACATGTATAATTGAATAATACAACTCGAGGTCGAGTTAAGAAAAACTTGCCTGAACTGCTGATTATCGTTACACAATTTAATAAGCTTTGTATGAACCTAATATATAAATAATATCGATATAAAAATTAGAATAATATCATCACAGTATTTAAAATAACCTAAACACATTATCACATAATCCTATCCGTCTATAACACGCATAAGGCTTAACCTCAAGTCAAAATTTTACAGTCTGAGTCAAGTTTGGTATAATTCTAACATCCCGACGGTCTAATCGGACAAAATTTCGAGTTTAAGTTCAATTAAACCCTGCCTAACCCTTAGCAATTATCTTATATAATTATATTAGCAATCAAAATTATTTTCCAAGTCTCTTAATAATTTTTTATATAATAATTATCATTTATCATGATTTTTCAATCATTACTATCTTAGTTATATGATTTAAATACTTTAATATCATATATTATAGGTTTTTCTTGAACATATAAGTCAAATACCAATCAAGCAACCCAAATTTGGAATCCAACAAGCTGGATTCAAAATCAAGTATCTAGATGTCCAATCCAGTAAACCAAACTACAATCCAGCAAACTGGATATCATATCCAGTGACTAGATTGCAATCCAGCAAGCTAGATTCAACATATTTTCAATTCAATAAACTGTTTTTCAATCCAACAAGATGGATTCATCAGATTTTTCAATCCAGCAAGCTGGATTCCATATCCTTCTCACGAAAATACCAAATCAGCTTAATATTTTTCTATCCTTTGTCCAAACACATATACATATAAATCATACACAAAAAGTATTTTTCCATAATTTTTCAACTTCCTTTAGTATTTTTCAAAAAATCATTTTTAGTGCGTAGCTTAAGAAATTAGCCCTATCATGATCAACTCCAAAAATTCCCATCTCTGGGCACAATCTTATACTTGTTAACGTGAGCCTCCAGTTTAAATTTCGTGGCCATCGGAGTTATAGAACTCCGGTTATAACAATTTTCGTCGAAAAATCACAAAAATTGAAATGTTCATAACTTGGTCATTTTAAGTCAGAATGAGTTCATTTTTGGACAGTAGGTACTTTATACCATATATTTTCATGTCCCAAAAGGCCGGAAGTTTTCTGACAATTTAAGTAGCAGAAACTTGCCTTGTAAAAACTTTTGCAGTTTACTTTTGAAAATATTTCACTTTTCCTACTTTGAAAAAAAATGATTCATACGGAAATCTACAACTCCTTTTTCAGTGATTCCACTTGGAGATGTTAGATAACTTATCATAGTATCCTCTCAAATTTTTCCAGAATTTTTAAATGTCTGAAAAATGACTAAACTGCTAAATCAATCACTACGGACTAAATACTCAACATTTTTAGTGCTACGACTTGGGTTTAGTAGATAACTTACATATCTAGCACCTCTCTTTGAAGGATCGCAAAAAGAATGTGTAGATCAAAAACGGTGGAAATCCAAAGTACATAGAAATTTTAGGGCTCATAAACTAGAAAAATCACTTTTCTTTATTTTTGATTTCCAACTAAAATCACTTGTGAGACCCAGATTTTATGAATAAAGATTTAATTTTCTCGAAATATTTTTTTGAATATTATGGTGTGGATTTGAGATAGTGTTATAGTTGTGGGTAGTATTTAAAAATTTTGAAAAGTATGCAAGTTGTTGTATAATATTCGATTGGTGGGAATATTCTTTTGTCGGGGAATATCCGCATAACTAAGATAATCATTGGTGGACCCCACAACGGAATTATTGCTAGATCGAGAAAACGACAAAAATATTTTTTATAAAAGTAACTACAAAGTTTTACTGCTAATCTTGTTGAACTACTTGGTAGTAAAAGTATAGTAATATGTGTGGTCGCATAGCAAGTACACTGCAGATTGATTATTAATGCTTACGTGAGAAGTCACTCGGTTTTGTTCAATTATTACACTAAAGAATTGTCGTGATAGTATCTCACATTATTTAATTCAATTATTGTCTATATTTTATATATTATTAAATCAATAATTAAGGCGATAAGGTTATTAATATTATTATTTGCAATATTAACGATGTTCTGTAAGTTCACAAGGAGAGGTTTGGTCACCTAATTGCGTGCCAATAGGAGAAATCCTTATTGCAAAGCCCCTCTTTTCTGTAACGACACAGTGGTCGATTAATATTGTGAATTATAATAATTGTGATAAAGTTTGTTTTATTAGTATTACTAATGTAATAAAATGAAAAACTTTTATATAAAATAAAATACTTTTATAAAGTTATTCGCTTTTTATTAGACTATAAATAGAATATATAATATTCTATTATGCATAGTATTTTGCATAGTAAAAATCTTTATATAAAACATAATACTTTTATAAAGTTATTTGTTTTATTAGACTATAAATAGAATATATTATATTTTTTTATGCGATAAGTGTTGATAGTGCTCGTGATAGTGTTGCATAAGTACATGCATAGTGTTTTGCATAGTAAAATCTTTTATATATAAAATGTAATACTTTTATAAAGTTATTCGTTTTATTAGATCATAAATAGAATATATTATATTTTATTTAAAAGATTTTGCTTTAAATATGTAATCGTCCGATTAAAAGTAAATCAATCTGGACCGCTCATGAATTAGTTACTATGCAGTCCATTCTTCTATAAAAATAGAAACTCATTCCTTCATTATTTCTTATTTAATTCAATTGAAACTCTAGAGAGAGAAATATAGAGAGAGTTCTTCTTCTATAATCTTGAGCGTATTTTTTAGAGTTTAAGAAAGCTTTGAAGTAGCAAGGCAAGTTTTCTTCGAGTATATCCTCGCCTCTACCGCCGAATACTAATCTTTCAAAGGTAGGGGATATTATTTGTTGTACTCGTAAGGGGTATTCTTTCTTTCTTATTCGTGAAGAGAACTTCTGTTATTCCATTCTTTATTATTCTGATGGAATAACCTGTATACGCGGGATACCCCATACTTGGTGAAATTCTTTTGTTATTCCATTATTTATCATTATGTTGGAATAACCTGTTTATGCGAAGTACCGCATACATGGTGAAATTCTTCTATTATTCCATTCTTTATTATTCTGTGGGAATATCTTGGCGGGCGTATTACCGACTTGGTTCCATTATTTATTATTCATTTGGAATATCCTATATGATCATGCGCTTACGCACGACCGGTTCCGCTTCTTTATCATTCTCATTGGAACATCCCGTCTCGTGTTTTACGCATTGAATTGGTTCCGCTTATTTATTATTCGTTAGAATAATATGTACGTAATGCCTATCATCGCATGCCCGGTGATTTCTTTTGTTATTACATTCTTTATTATACTCAATTGGTTAAAGTTTTGACTTTATACTCCATGAAATTAGTGGAATATCCTCGATATTTGCTCTTCATCCAAAGATCTTTTCATGGAAATATTCTTCCGAGCATTCTTGAATTTTTACTCCACAAGCGATTATGTCGACAATTTGAACGTTATTGGTTCCTCGGATAAATTAATTCTTGAACTTGTTTTATTGAATTATTATGTCATTGTCATCATCCTCATGTTGATATTATGTTGAAAGTCATCGTGGGTTTGTAGTGTATAGATGGACTTGGTATGATTATGACGAGGATTATTCTAAGATAATCATGACCGTAATGTTACAAATGATGTGGTAAAACCCTCATTAGCCGTAGTGTATCGATGGACGAGCTTGTTGGCATGATCATGACAATTGATGAATACACGAATATCCTCGCCCGTAGTGCATGGAAAATTTGTGGTCGTGATACTAATGAATATCCTTGGTCGAAAAGGTGGATGATGTGGATTATTTATTGTCGAGTCTCAACGATAAAAGTAATGAAAACCTTTTAAATCATAGAAGATAGTAGATTTTATTCTCTACTTGACTAGTCTAATGGATTGCTTGTTCCGCTGCAGTTAAACTTGATGTTTGTTATATTTTATCAGTTTAACACTGTTGAAGGCTAATGATAATTTATTCTACATTATCTTAATCATAATATTTCTTATTGGGCTAGTTGAGCTCACCCCTTTTGCTTTCATTGTTCTCTTCAGGAAATGAGAACATAGCAAGGACTAGTCGGAAAACGGAGTGACGGTCCAGATGATAACATTAGTAGTCCTCACTATTCTATGGAAATAGTGTGATAATAAATGTAATGAGGACCCCATTGAGTTTATATATTGTCTAGAAGACAATATTTGTATTTAAACTCACAGCTCATGTTGTATAATTAAGTTTTTATTTGTATTGTGTACCATGTATTTGGCGACTCAAGATGGGTGATGTATACCTATTTTGGGTGCGTCACAGTTAGTATCAAAGCTTAGGGATATGATCCCTGGCTGAGATTTGAGACAAGAACTAGGAGTGGATAAACGGGGAATTCCTTCGCTAGCATGACCTACTTAAGTTTATTTGGTATTTAATTGGTCGGTCAAAGTATAGGGATAATATGTGATATATTAATTAACCCTTGTTTTTTTGGCAGTGTTTGAAAATGGCAGCTGAAAATGTTCACAATGGAGTGAATGAGACCGTTGAGACACCTTTAATCACTAATCAGGTTAATGTGATGTCAGACGAAGAAGAAATTAGAGAAATCTACGTGGTGAGTGAAGAACTAATAGTTGCACTCGAGCTAGTTGCAGAGGTAGCAGCTGAGAGCGAGGAAGACGAGGAAGAAGAGGAAGAAGAGGATAATTTATTAGAAGAATTTTATGATCAAAATTTAGAATTACAAAATCGTATTCATGAGTTAGAAGAGCAGTCAAGAAACTAAAGAAGGTCGTGGAGCAAAGAGATGTAACAATTCAAAATTGTGTTACCCGATGTGCGACGCTTGAACAGAAGAACTCTTTAGCAGAGTATAAGATATTAGAGCTGGAATTTGAGAATGCTATGATCAAAGTTCTGATGAAAGAAGAAACAACTGAATGAAGGAGAACAGATGATTCACGGGTAAAAGCCATACGATGCGTAGATATTGTAGAAAAAGATGTCTGATCCAATAAAGCCAAAATAGAT
Source organism: Panax quinquefolius (assembly GCA_020205615.1). NCBI lineage: Eukaryota > Viridiplantae > Streptophyta > Magnoliopsida > Apiales > Araliaceae > Panax > Panax quinquefolius. Next base: position 51,177,167 of record CM035162.1, read on the forward strand.
GAAATAGATTTTGCTTTTTGGACAACAATTGGGAGAATTCAACATCAAATTCGGAATTAACCCATACATAGCGGTCAACCCCAATTCGATATGGATCGGAGAATAATGATTCAAATCATGGATCAAGAATGTGACGAAGCACTTAAGGGTGGAATGTATCTTATAGCAAAGTCAAATCCGGTAGTTTAAGTGAGAGCGTTTATCGAGAAACACGAACAAAGTTATTATGGGTAAGTGAATTATAAACTCTTGCGAAGTCTATACTTTATTCGATACCAGTTCTACCCACTCTTTTATTTCTCCTACTTGCGCTCAATGTTTAAATTTTACTCCGAAGAAATTAGACTTTGATTTATCTCTTGAAACTCCGTTGGGAGAAACATTCGTTACCTTCACTATTAATAAATCTTGTTTAATTCAAATTGACACTTTCACATTACCTGTCAATCTTATCTCTTTAAAAATACTTGCCTTTAATGCGATTTTAGGAATCGATTGGTTAACTACTCATCATGCTTTTCGTAAGGTTGTTAGCTTTCATATTCCTAACCAACCTGTTATACGAATTCAAGCAACCAAACCACTAAAGTCAATCATTGTCATATCAAGCCATAAGTAAAGAGCCCCGGTCCTTTCGTTGTTGACTTCTTTGTGTGGAATGCACCGAAGCCAGACTTTCTGTAGGCGACGTCGTGAATGACGATGGCAAGTTGATAGGTATCAATGTGACGTATATCCAAGTCTTGGATGAGGGTCACAGTTTTGAATGATATTTCTATTGTTAATAAATTCCTGACGTATTCTTGAAGACTTCTTAGCCTACTCCTAGAGCGTGAAATCAAATTTTGTATTGACCCTAGTACAAAACCCATTTCTTAAACCCTTAAATATTTCTTCAACTAAAATGAACATAACATGCGCCAAAGACGTTGGCTCGAGCTGTTGAAGATTATGATCGTACCATTCAATACCATCGTGGAAAAGCGAACGTGGTAGCTGACGCGTTGAATAGAAGATCGTATGCGTTTACGAGTGCGATGTTGTTAACACAAAGACCCATTTCGTACGACTTACAAATGATGAAGATGGAGTTAAAAACTCTAAGAACCCACGTGAAGATAACGAATATACGAGTAGAATCGAATTTAATCGATAAAGTTAAAGTTGCTCAAGCTACATACCCGGAGCTGATGAATGTGAAGAACAAGGTTCAAGAGGGCGTTATTCTAGAAGCAAGAATCGACGAAGAGAGGAAATCTCAACCCTCGATTTAATTGGGCCATTTGAAATCCTCGATCGAGTAGGAACTGTGACCTATAGACTCGTTTTACCGCCAAGTATGTTGCGTGTTCAGAATATTTTTTTTACGTATCGAGGTTACTTAAATATGTGGATGACTCGAACCACATTATTAAATTAGAACTAAACGATATAGTAGAAGATTTAACGTATGAGGAGATACGTGTTAATATCTTGGATAAGAATGATTGTATTCAACACTCAAAGGTTATACCTCAAGAATTAGAATCTAAAATGAAGTCAAGGTATCCTAACCTCTTCGGCATACCAGGTACGTACATAAATTTCGAGGGTGAAATTTCATAAGGAGGGGAGATTGTGAGACCCCAGATTTAATGAATAAAGATTTAATTTTCTCAAAATATTTTTTTGAATATTATGGTGTGAATTTGAGATAGTGTTATAGTTGTGGGTAGTATTTAAAAATTTTGAAAAGTATGCAAGTTGTTGTATAATATTCGATTGGTCGGAAAATATTCTTTTTGTAGGGGAATATCCGTACGACGGTACAATCATTGATGGACCCCACAACGGAATTATTGTCGGATTTAGAAAACGACAAAAATATTTTATAAAAATAACGGCGGAAGTTTTACCGTTAATACTGTTCAACTACTCGGTAGTAAAAGTATAGTAATACGCGTAGTTGCATAGTAGCACACGGTATTGATTATTAATGCTTACGTGAGAAGTCACTCAGTTTTGTTCAATTAATGCTAAAGTAATTGCTGCATAGTATCTCACGTTATTTGATTCAATTATTGTCAATATTTTATATATTATTAAATCAATAATTAAGACGACAAGGTTATTACTATTATTATTTGCAATATTAATGATGTCTAAAAGTTCTGTCAAGGAGAGGTTTGGTCACCTAATTGCGCGCCAATAGGGAGAAATCCTTATTGGAAAGTCCCATCTTTCCTAGGAACGATCTGGTTGATTAATATTGTGAATTATAATAATGGTGATAAAGTTTGTTTTATTAGTATTATTAATGTAATAAAACAGAAAAACTTTTTATATAAAACAGAATACTTTTATAAAGTTATTCATTTTATTAGACTATAAATAGAATATATAATATTCTATTATGCATAGTGTTTTCATGTAGTAAAATCTTTTTTATATAAAATGTAATACTTTTATAAAGTTATTTGTTTTATTAGACTATAAATAGAATATATTATCTTTTATTATGCATAGTGTTTGCATAGTGCTCAGATAGTGTTGTATAATGCTCGCAGATAGTGATTTGTATAGTAAAATTTTTTTATATAAAATGTAATACTTTTATAAAATTATTCGTTTTATTAGATCATAAATAGAATATATTATATTTTATTTAAAAGATTTTCCTTTAAATATATAATCATCCGATTAAAAGTAAATCAATCTGGACCGCTTCATGAATTAGTTACTATGCAGTCCATTCTTCTATAAATAGAAGCTCATTCCTTCATTATTTCTTATGAATTCACTGAAACTCTAGAGAGAAAAATTATAGAGAGAGTTCTTCTTCTATAATCTTGAGCGTATTTTTTTAGAGTTTAAGAAAGCTTTGAGCGCAGTGCAAGTTTTCTTCGAGTATATCCTCGCCCTACCAGTCGGAATACTAATCTTTCAAAGGTAGGGGATATTATTTGTTGTACTCGTAATGGGTATTCTTTCTTTCTTATTCGTGAAGAGAACTTCTGTTATTCCATTCTTTATTATTCTGTTGGAAGAACCTGTATACACGGGATACCCCGTACTTGGTGAAATTCTTTTGTTATTCCATTCTTTATCATTATGTTGGAATAACTTTTGTTTGCACAATCTGCACCGCATACATGGTGAAATTCTTCTATTATTCCATTCTTTATTATTACGTAGGAATATCGCTTGCCGACGTATTACGCTCGACACGGTTCCATTATTTATTATTCATTTGGAATATCCTATCTCGCATGCGTTTACGCATGACTTCGGTTCCGTTCTTTATCATTCATTGGAACATCCATGCGGTGCTTTACGCATTTGACTGGTTCCGCTTATTTATTATTTTGTTGGAATAATATGTATGTATATGCGATTATCGCATGCCGGTGATTTCTTTTGTTATTACATTCTTTATTATACTCGGTTGGTTAAAGTTTTGACTTCTATACTCCACGTAAATTAGTGGAATATCCTCGATATCAAGGCGCTTCATCCAATATCTTTTCATGGAAATATTCTTCCGAGCATTCTTGAATTTTTACTCCACAAAAGCGAAAGATTACGTCGACAATTTGGGACGTTATTGGTTCCCTGGATAAATTAATTATTGAACTTGTTTTATTGAATTATTATGTCATTGTCATCATCCTCATGTTGATACTATGTTGAAAGTCATCTCGTTTTCACATAGTGCGTAGATGGACTTGGTATGATTATAACCAGGGATTATTCGGTATAATCATGACCGTAATATTACAAATGATGTGGTAAAAAACCTCATTGGCCGTAGTGCATTGATAGACAGTGGTTGGCATGATCATGACCATTGATGATCCTACTAGAAATTCAACCTATTGCGACGAGATTTAGCGACGATCGACACAGAACCGTAGCAATAGGATTCTATAGCGACGGTCATGGACTGACTGTTGGTATATGCCTCAATAGAGAGCCTATTCCGAGGTTCATAGTCTGGCCGTCGATATAGAGGTTCATAATCTAGTTTGGGCACGCACAAAACCATTCCATTCCCTTCATTTCAATACCAACTCTCTCTGCACTCGCATTTCCCCACCAAATCAATTATGTATCGTGTTCCTCACTAGCTCAGTCCTCTCTAGTAACCCTTTCAATCTCCTGACTCCCCACCTCAAAACCTAAATCCTCTAATCTCTCTCATCAGCTACTCTAAATTGCCAAAACCTAAATCTTCTTAGCCAAATCACACCCTAAGTACGGTCACTCTCAATCGAAGGTCAATCGAATCAAAGGTTGCTCTCAATCGAAGGTTCCTCCAATCAAAGCACTCATGGAGGGTTTTCAGTTCTTCGGAAGCACGCCAATGAATGCCTTCCTCCATTGGTATTCTCCTTGTTTTTCACTTACCTGTTAAAATGAGAAATGGAGTTCGTATCAATACCTGGGGAGGACTGGTTCAGTGATCCCCACGGCTTCCTTGGCTGGAACAGAAGTCAGCGTCGATGAGATTCGATCCGCTGCCACCGTATCTGATCTTAATCCTCCTTCTCTTCATGCCCCCTTGATCACTTCCCCTGAACCCTATTCTAATGGTACTTTCCTCTATCATCTTTTATTAATTATCTATTTGTTTTTGATCTAATATCATCTGTAGCTTGTTTGATCATATTATTTCCTGCATTATGCGACATGAAACTGAACACAGCAGTTATCACTCACTGTTCATGTTAAGACCTAAAGAAAGTTTTGATTTTTTTTGCTTATTGTTGTTCGTACTAAATGTTTACATCTATGTTGTTTGAGTTGTCAAATAATAATTCATTTTACTGGTACTGAACTACTGATTCTCTTTAGCAATTGATGGACTGACACAAAACTGTAACAAACCGGTGGATACAGTCGGTTTAATCCAGCTTATAAGAAATTCGAGTCTGAGCATCAGCGTATAATTGCTGCGCAGCAGAATCTGAGGAAGCCTTTGCCTGATATAATGCAATCGCAAGGTGCATCATCTCAGCAGGATGTGAAGAAGCCACAGCCTGATTTAATGCATTCGCAAGCAGCATTGTCTAATTGGCCACCAAAATTCCACTCACCAGCTAAAGTGGCTCCTATGCAATCTCCTACAGAACCTGTAGTTTTGCAGCAAAGGAAACTGCCAAAGCCAAAGGTGAAGGCATCAAACAAAAGAGAGATGAGCCATGAGGAAATGGAGAAGTTGGGTTTGAGCCTGCAGAACTTGCCAGCAGAAAGTATTGATGAGATACTGCAGATTATAATAAGCGAAATCCTAAATTGGCTGCGGCAGGTGGAAATGGGGAGGTTGAGCTTGATGTTCAGGCCCTTGATAGCGAGACTATGTGGAAGTTGGATAGATTTGTGAGTCTGTATAGAAAGGTTGCTGTGAACAATATGAAGAAGGCAGAGCTGATAAGTAGTTCAACCCCATTCCTGCAGATCAATAAGGTTATAACAATAGCTTGTATTGTATTTTGCTCTCAACTAATAATTTTTGTGCCCCCCGTTTTTGGCTTAATTTGTCTTGGATGTTGTATATAGCAGTCCCCAGTTGTTGAGCTATTGATACAAGAAGATCGAAAAGGATACAGCTCCAAGTCCTGCTAGCTGTGGAAGATCAAGCAGCTCTAGCAGTTCAAGTTCTGGCAGTGATTCCTCCTCTTCAAGTATTCCAGATCATTTAATTTTAATAGTCTTCCAGATCTCTCTCTGCCCTTATTTTCTATCTCTCTCTCTCTCTTAATCATCTTAAAAGAAACCTTTGAAACTGAATTTTATGCATAAAATTCTGGTTTGTGTTTCTTATTTGTAATTTAGAGTATAGAAATGGTAAACTATACCTACGTATGGTTTATTGATGTTGTTAACACCAAAGTGTGATTAACTATTTATCATTATCAACTCCTCCACGGTTCTTTTGTCACATATTGGGCCAATGAAGTTAATAGAGCTAATTCAGGAATGAGAACTTCTTCCTTAGTCGGTGTGAACTGGGACCAACTTTAGAAATAAAAGTTATAACGAAGTTATGGTTCCATCTAAAAACTCTTGTCTCATTAGGTGTCATATTGTTTGGGTACCTTATGGTTGTCTATCTAGGTAAAGTGTTTTAATTGACTATGGTGATCAAGGGAATAGAAGCACCTTAAGTTAATAATATCCCCTAAATTGGGTACTATACTTCCATGAAATGGCTTGGTTTTTGGTATTTGAAACTGACATTCTGGCCAAGTATGTCTCAGTAAATATATATTGCGTACTTTATAATTTCTTATTTGGCAAAGTCATCTTGTTTGAATTCCGTTTGGTTTATTTTACTACTTTGGTTGATTCGATTGACCGATGTATGCTGTTTGTAGGCAAGACAGTGATTTTGTTTCTTCAGTTGAGACAGAATCTGTAAAGTGGCCCACCTTTTTATTACTTTCAGCAGTTCAGCTAATGCCTTCAGCAAGTGTAATTCCTATGTCGGGATTAAAAGAACCCAGTGGAAATAGTGTTGGTGTTGACAGGCTTCCTGATGAGATGAATGACATGAAAATTAGGGATGACAAGGTACATACCTGATTTTTTATGTTCTCCCCCCTCTTCTCCATCAACCTACCTATAAAACCAGAATAGGAAAGAAAAGAGAAGTGAGAAAAAGGGAACACTTTCATTTAACTTCTCTGAAATTCCAGTTAACAGTTTCTTGCTCTGTATTAAATGGTAAATATGGAGGCTTGGTCTATCTGCATGAGATAGTTATGTTACATAATAAATTGAATTTAGTACTGCAGATAGTTATGGTAGTTATTTTTCAAAAGATATTGGTTTACCTCATTAATTTCTACATGGGTGTTTCCTTTCTTCTTAAATACTAATGAGAATTAATTACTTATGTTAAAAGGTTTCGATTCACGAATTTATTCATTTTTTTACAATATATATTGATGATTTTATTTGCATGTTTTTACAGGTCCTGCACTATTAGTCGATGTTCCAAGAGACACGAACATAACTGGTATACTTTTCAAGACAAGTTCTTTAATATCAAGCACATGTTTTTTTCCTTTCTCGAATTCATGTTATATGATTTGAATATCACTTTTTATAGGATTTTCCCAATTTCTCAGTTTTATTGTTATTTGAATCTTGATGCAATTTTTTTATTATCTGAAATTTATTATATGCAGTACTAAATTCAATTTATTATTCCAGTTAACAGTTTCTTGTTCTGTATTAAATGGAGGCTTGTCCAATCGATTTTGGCGATGGAACTGCTGCAGGAAGCTATTGTGAATGATTTTGGCGATGGAACTGCTGCAGGAAGCTATTCTGTATATATATGCCTTTCTCTTTATTGTGAATGATTGTAATGTTGTAAAATATCTCTTCTTATATTGTAATGTTGTAGTGTGAATGATTTTAAATAATGTATATAATATTTTTTATATTTTATTTTATATTATATTTGTGTTTGTTGAATAAATGTGCATTATTAATTTTTTTTTTAAATATAAAAAGGCTATAGCGTCGGTCATCGACCGTAATTATAGTGTTCTATAAAACACATCCCTATAGCGACGGTCACCGAGCGTCGCTATAGACATCTATAGCTACGGTCATGACCGTAGTAATAACTCTCAGCGAACGTTAGTAAAGAGCAAATACACGATTTTGCCATGACCTATAGCTAGGGTTGGTGACCGTCACTATAGGCCAAAAAACCGTCGCTATAGGCTTTACCGACGGGTTCTATGGCGACGGTCGGCGACCGTCGCTAAAACTTTTAGCGACGGTCTTTTGGCCTATAGCGACGGTCTGCGACCGTCGCTATAGGCTGATTTTCTAGTAGTGTACACGAATATCCTTGGCCTGTAGTGCATGGAAAATTTGTGGTCATGATACTAATGAATATCCTTGGCCGTAGTGCAGGGATGATGTGGATTATTTATTAAGCCGAGTCTCAACGATAAAAGTAATGAAAAACCTTTTAAATCATAGAAGATAGTAGATTTTATTATCTATTTGACTCTTCTAATGGATTGCTTGTTCCGCTGTAGTTAAACTTGATGTTTGTTATATTTTATCAGTTTAACACTGTTGAAGGCTAATGATAATTTATTCTTCATTATCTTTGTCATAATATTTCTTACTGGGCTAGTTGAGCTCACCCCTTTTGCTTTCATTTTTCTCTTCAAGAAATGAGAACGTAGCAGAGACTAGTCGGGGAACGGAGTGATGGTCCAGATGATAACATTAGTAGTCCTCACTATTCTATGGAAATAGTGTGATAATAAATATAATGAGGACCCCATTGAGTTTGTATATTGTCTAGAAGACAATATTTGTATTAAAACTCACAGCTCATGTTGTATAATTAAGTTTTTATTTGTATTGTGTACCATGTATTTGGCGACTCAAGATGGGTGATGTATACCTATTTTGGGGGCGACACAACACTCAATAACAAGTATATTCATGGTTTTTAAGTTTAGAAATGTAGATTTAATGTTTGATTTACAATCATAAAAAATTACATAACAAAAGGTATTTATACCTTTGATTACCATGCTCTCCTTCTTCTTCTTCTTCATTGATTATGGAGCCTTGATGTCTCACCAAAAATTTCCCTTCCTCTCCTTCATGGCTGCCGAACCTCCTCTTTCTCTCTCCCTCTCTCTAGTTCTTTTTAGTTAGAAAAAAAATAAAAGAGATGAAAGAGAAAAAATAAGATATATTTTTATTTGGTGCTAGTAAAAATGTATATATCTATATACATCTCCCAACTTCTTTTCCTTTCTCTCACTTAATCATCACATGGATATATGGAGGATTAAAATGTTAAGTGGCTCCTTACTAATATTAACACCTAGCAAAATGATTAATATATTTTAGAAACATGTGGTGTTTAAAATGGTGATGTGCACCCCTTCTCCTCCTCTCCTTTTTCTCTCCATCAATAGCCGGCCAAGTGGTCATTTCTTCTCCAAGTCTTGCTTTATTTTTCATGTAATATCTAGTGTATCAAATGTCTAAAATGCCCCTCCTTCATTGGTTTTTTTAAAATTGGGCCACTCATTAATCTTTTGGGCTTTTAATTTAATTCTTTGGGCTTTCCAATAAAAATATTTGAGCCATAGAAATAGATTAGGTCCAATACTTTTAATATTATCATTCCTTAATTATTTAATTAGGGTTTTTATTTTCTCAATTTCAACATAAATCCTTACTTACATGCCCTAAATTTCTTAACCCAATTAGACTTGCTATAATTAGGTTATAAAATTAATTAACTGAGATGTATAAAATAAATCTCTTAGAATTAGTATATATTTTATATACTAATAATCTCCCGTATCATAATCTTTAAGTTATTCAATTCTTCATTTCTAATATATAATTAGGATCACCCTATTTTCTTTTATTTGTTTATATAATAAACAAGTATAAACCATCACAATATTATTCATATTCATTACTCACATAACTTTTAACCCTTGGGGTTTTATACTTAGTATTAGGGTTCCAAAATTAGGGTTTCGAATTGCCGGAACTGAAATTAGGGTTTCCAAAACTGATTTCTAGGGTTTCTTATAAATCGTAAGAATTTTCCAACTGAACGTTGACGTTCTTAATATACTATTAGGGTTGGCCACCGATATAGGTTATCTGATCAACCCTTCACCCTTAACCACATCATGTACACATATCATACCAAATACACAGAACATATTCACGTATACCCTTAATCCTGAATAATTCATCACATAAATTTTAAATCCATAGAATTCCTTCTCGGAAATCTCAAATCCATTCACTTATTTTCTGTCTAGGTTTATTATTTAACCTTAATTCAATATTTTAAAATATTATAAATATCTAAATTCTTGGGTTGTCACATTCACCCATTCTTCTAAAAATTTCGTCCCCGAAATTTACCTTACACCTTACGCCATACTGCTTACACCATTCATACACAGCATCACATGCTACCCAATACACCTTTCACAAGAGTAAAAATTTTAAAATCGTGCTGATGAGTTATATAGACTATTGTCTATCGTTTTCGCAAAGGTTTTATGGAAATTCATTCGCAAACCGTCATAACTTACGAACATAGTGGGTAATTAGCTCGGTATGCCCTGTACTTATTTAGTACTGCTGGTCGAATCTGTTTCTCGTCACTGCCATATGCACAAAATTTTACCTCAGTCTTATCGGATTCCGCACCAAAATAATTTGGTTCAGGAAAATTTTTAAAGAATGCTTAGAATTTTCATAAACGTTGTCTAGCCGAATCAAATAGCTTAGACTCATATCAATAATTAACTTCAATCGAATTACGAATGTGTGTAGCCAAACCCCGTTGGCAATTTAAAATTTTGAAAATATTTTTGAGAATGACGTCATGATACCATACTGTATTAACAGTCCGTTTGAGGATGTCGTCATTGTATGACTTTGTTATAACACATCATACAATAGTGGAACAATGATTTTTAGATCGAATTCACACTAAGTATTCCTGGATTTATAACTCTATCAACTTTTTATCATCTCTACACCATGTTACATGGTACGTAAGTGATAAATAAAATATATTTTGGTATTTTAAATCATTATCGTCTAGCTGAAATAAGTAGCGTAGACTATTCTTTAAACCGTTCAAAAATTCATTTCAAAATTGTTTTATCGTCTCAACAGGTAACGATTGTGTCGGTGGCCCGAAGTCCACGCATAAACAATGGTCACCAAGAGCTGAATAAAAAAAAAATCATTTCAAAAAGGCACATAGTGCGTTTTTAGCTTGATGTCAAAAATTTTGAAATCTTACACAACTAGAAGATTTGGAAAACCTAAAGTCTCCTATAATGATCAATTGCTTAATCAATCTATCTGTTCCTATAATCCTGAATATTCCGTTTACACATAGTGCTACCCAGTTCGTCAAACCACACTCATGAGTTCAGGAACTTCACAATCATATGAGTTTAAGAACTTGTCCTAGTCAGACCTTTGGCGTCCATTCGCTGAGGGGTTCATAAACATTTCATATAATCATGAGTCACGAACGTACCATAAGTATGAGTTTTAAGAACTCGTATTTAACCTTATATTCTCTACCTATACCCTATCTATTTGATATACACATGAGAAAAGAATCAACCTCTTAACATGCATATAGCAAATAGCGCGACACAGGCATCCCAATAATTATCTTTACTCCCTTCTCTATACGAATTTCATTTAATCCGTATTCATAATCCTTTCTTGAATCTGTACCAATTCATGGTTCAATTGACACTCAGCAATCTTGCTGTAAACTTTTCAATCATTCGCTTGATCCTTCTCCATACTATAACCTTATCTGATCACGGGGTGATCTCATCGTATATATTACAATTCATTTCTATGTCTTGATCATTTTGTTTTACGATCTTCTATCTCTGAACTTTTAGTCTTTTAGACTCTATTTGTTCATCACTATTGTTCAACTTTATTATCAGAGTTAGGGAACTCTGTATCTTATAACTCGCCGAGATTCGTCTTTGAATCTTACCGACACACTAACTCTATTTAAGTTAGTACTTATCCTAATCACTGCGGTTATTAGTCTCAGGTATTCCTACCTAAGGTTCATAACCAACAACTTTGATACCAACTGTGAGAGCCCCAAATCTGGGTCCCAAATCACCACGAATTCAATACAATCATTCTACAATTATTACTTATTTGCAGAAGATATAAACATAAATTGTTTATATAAAAACTTTACACATTATTCCCCAAGGTCGAGTAACCTTAACTTATACAAAATTCATAACTTATTTAACTTACAATAACATTAATATACAATACTTATACAAATTTAGCTGCACACATATACTAAAGCTGGAAATGTCTTTGACCTTTCCTTGTATCCGACGTATTCGTCTTAATCTGCAATGTTTATCATGATATAGCAAGGGTGAGCATAAGTTTTCCCAGCAAGTATAAGTTCATTTAGGGATATATAATGATTGAAAGAATTTGAATAATAAGCTGGCAATAATTCAACAATATAGTTGTGAATTAGCAGGAACAAATTTTATGACTGAACAAGCATTTAACATGAACAAATATATCTGTACCTAATGGTAATGAAGGTGATCAACCTTTCATACCTGATGAATACATGTCATAAGCACAGGGTGCAATTTAATAATTCTTAGACATGACAATCAGAATTGATTAACCACAAGTATAGTTGAATAATACAACTCGAGGTCGAGTTAAGAAAAACTTGCCTGAACCGTTGATTATCGTTATGCAATTTAATAAGCTTTGTCTAAACTTAATATATAAATAATATCGATATACAAATTAGAATAATATCATCACGGTATTTAAAATAACCTAAACACATTATCACATAATCTTATCCGTCTATAACACAATAAGGCTTAACCTCAAGTCAAACTTTTATAGTCTGAGTCGAGTTCGGTACAATTCTAACATCCCGACGGTCTAATCGGACAAAATTTAGAGTTTAAGTTCAATTAAACTTTGTCTAACCCTTACCAATTATTTTATTTAATTATATTATCAATCAAAATAATTTTCCAAGTCTCTTAATAATTTTTTACATAATAATTATCATTTATCATGATTTTTCAATCATTATTATCATAGATATATGATTTAAATACTTTAATCTCATATATTATAAGTTTTTTTGAACATATAAGTCAAATACAAATCCAGCAACCTAGATTTGGAATCCAGCAAGCTGGATTCAAAATCCAGTATTTAGATGGTCAATCCAGTAAACTAAACTACAATTCAGCAAACTGGATATCACATCCAGTGACTAGATTGCAATCCAGCAAGCTGGATTCAACATATTTTCAATCCAGTAAACTATTTTTCAATCCAGCAAGCTGGATTTATTAGATTTTTCAATCCAGCAAGCTGGATTCCATATCCTTCTCATGAAAATACCAAATCAACTTATTATTTTTCTATCCTTTGTCCAAACACATAAACATATAAATCATACACAAAAAATATTTTTCCATAATTTTCCAACTTCCTTTAGTATTTTTTAAAAATCATTTTTAGTGCGTAGCTTAAGAAATTAGCCCTATCATGCTCAACTCCAGAAATTCTCATCTCTGGGCACAATCTTATACGTGTTAATGTGAGCCTCCAGTTTAAATTTTTGGCTATCGGAGTTATAGAACTCCGGTTATAGCGATTTTTGTCAGAAAATCACAAAAATTAAAATAGTCATAACTTGGTCATTTTAAGTCGTAATGAGTTCATTTTTGGACAGTAAGTACTTTATACCATATAATTTCATGTCCCAAAAGCCAGGAATTTTTTTGAGAATTGAAGTGGCCGAAACTTGCCTTGTAAAAACTTTGGCAGTTTACTTTTGAAAATATTTCACTTTTCCTACTTTGAAAAAAAATGATCCATACGGAAATCTACAACTCCTTTTTCAGTGATTCTACTTGGAGATGTTAGATAACTTATCATAGTATCCTCCCAATATTTTCCAGAATTTGTAAATGTCCGGAAAATTACTAAACTTCCCCTACTCTTGACTGTCCAAAAAACAGTCAGTTTTTCCTTAAAAGACACAAAACTATTTTTACTAAATCAGTCACTACGGACTGTATACTCAACATTTTTGAGTGATACCACTTGGGTTTAGTAGATAACTTACATATCTAGAACCTCGCTTTGACGGATCGCAAAAAGAAGGTGTAGATCAAAAATGGTGAAAATCCAAAGTAAATTGAAAGTTTAGGGCTCATAAACTAGAAAAATCACTTTTCTTTATTTTTGTTTTTCAACTAAAACAACACCCAATATGGGTATATCTAAACATGAAACACTCAATAACAAGTATATTCATGGTTTTTAAGTTTAGAAATATAGATTCAAGGTTTGATTTACAATCATAAAAAATTACATAACAAAAGGTATTTATACCTTTGATTACCATGCTTTCCTTCTTCTTCTTCATTGATTATGGAGCCTTGATGTCTCACCAAAAATTTCCCTTCCTCTCCTCCATGGCTGCCGAACCTCCTCTTTCTCTTTCCCTCTCTCTAGTTCTTTTTAGTTAGAAATAAAATAAAAGAGATGAAAGAGAAAAAATAAGATAGATTTTTATTTGGTGCTAGTAAAAATGTATATAGATATATTATGTATATCTATATGCATCTCCCAACTTCTTTTTCCTTTCTCTCACTTAATCATCACATGGATATATGGAGGATTAAAATGTTAAGTGGCTCCTTACTAAGATCGACACCTAGCAAAATGATTAATATATTTTAGAAACATGTGGTGTTTAAAATGGTGATGTGCACCCCTTCTCCTCCTCTCCTTTTTCTCTCCTTCAATAGCCGGCCAAGTGGCCATTTCTTCTCCAAGTCTTGCTTTATTTTTCATGTAATATCTAGTGTACCAAATGTCTAAAATGCCCCTCCTTCATTGGTTTTTTTAAAATTGGGCCACTCATTAATCTTTTGGGCTTTTAATTTAATTCTTTAGGCTTTCCAATAAAAATATTTGAGCCATGGAAATAGAATAGGTCCAATACTTTTAATATTACCATTCCTTAATTATTTAATTAGGGTTTTCATTTTCTCAATTTCAACATAAATCCTTACTTACATGCCCTAAATTTCTTAACCCAATTAGACTTGCTATAATTAGGTTATAAAATTAATTAACTGAGATGTATAAAATAAATCTCTTAGAATTAGTATATATTTTATATACTAATAATCTCACGTATCATAATCTTTAAGTTATTCAATTCTTCATTTCTAATATATAATTAGGATCACCCTAGTTTTTTTTATTTGTTTATATAATAAACAAGTATAAACCATCACAATATTATTCATATTCATTACTCACATAACTTTTAACCCTTGGGGTTTTATACTTAGTATTAGGGTTCCCAAATTAGGGTTTCATATTCCGAATTAGGGTTTCGAACTCCCGAAACTGAAATTAAGGTTTCGAGAACCGGTTTCTAGGGTTTCTTATAAATCGTAAGAATTTTCTAAATGAACGTTGACGTTCTTAATATACTATAAGGGTTAGCCACCGATATAGGTTATCTGGTCAACCCTTTGACCCTTAACCACATCATGTACACATATCATACAAAATACACATAACATATTCACGTATACCCTTAATCTAGAATAATTCATCACAGAAATTTTAAATCCATAGAATTCCTTTTCGGAAATCTCAAATTCATTCACTTATTTTTTGTCTAGGTTTATTATTTAACCTTAATTCAACATTTTAAAATTTTATAAATATCTAAATTCTCGGGTTGTCACAGATGTCGGGCATATAGTCTCATTTACGCTTATGCGTTTAAACTTTATACTTGTGCACAATGTAAGTACGATAAAGTGATCACTGAGATACAGAGACCTGCTTACAATCTATTTGATTGTTAAACCGTCTGATGGTTTTCGATGAAACAAAGTAATGTTCAGGGTATCTAACACCCCTTAACATGCTATTGAGAATTCCAGAACTCTTATCTTGATATTCATGTTTATCTCTTGATAACTATTTCAACTGTTGAGAAATATTCATACTAATGCTTTTACTTCTTATGTATGTTCTCAAACTACTTTATACTTGCTGGGAAATTTGTGCTCATTCTTGCTTAAACTTTTCAGTTAAGGCTAATAACGCTGAGGGCTCGGACAAGCACAAGGGAAAGTTTAAGATGAAATGATGAGAGTTATTTATGTAAAAAGTTATATTTTCGCATATGATGTAAGGTAGCGATAAACGCTAAGTTAAAGTTTCAGTTTATTTAAGGTTGTAAAGACTTGGGATTTTATTTGAATAGATATGTAATAGATATTATTATTATTATTATTATTATTATTATTATTATTATTATTATTATTATTATTATTATTATTTCCGGAGTTTATGTAGTTAGATGGTTATGTATGTGTATCGTGAGCACCATGTCCTATAATCGATGTTACACGGATTTGGGGGCATCACAGCCACCCCAATAATGCTTTAAACGCTGCCCGTTGACTTTGAATGTTTTGAGAGGATTCCTATTATACAGTTCAACGGCGTCATGTGGGAAGACTGTCTTGATCGTAAATGGCCCCGACCATCACGATTTAAGCTTTTCGGGAAATAACTTCAGTCGTGAGTTAAATAATAACACAGATTGACCCGATTCAAACTTTCTCTGCGAAATTTTCTAGTCGTACCACTTCTTGACCTTTTCTTTGTACAATTTTGAGTTCTCGTAAGCTTGCAGTCGAAATTCGTCAAGTTCATTCAATTGCAGTAATCTCTTTTCTCCTGCAGCTGTTTGATAAAAGTTCAGCTTTTGAATGGCCCAATATGCCTTATGTTGAAGTTCCACGGGGAGATAACATGCTTTCCCATAAACCAGTTGATAGAGAGACATCCCAATTGGTGTCTTGTATGTTGTCCGATAAGCCCATAAAGCGTCGTCTAACTTTAGAGACCAGTCTTTTCTGTTCGGATTAACCACCTTCTCTAAAATTTGCTTCACCTCTTGATTGGAAACCTCAGCTTGGCCACTCATTTGGGGATGATAAGTTGTTGCAAACCTATAATTAACCCCATACTTCGCCAAGAGCACTGTAAAGGATCTATTGCAGAAGTGACTTCCCTCGCCACTTATGATTGCTCTCGACGTGCCAAACCTTGTGAAGATGTTCTTCTGTAGAAAGATGAATTTTTCTATAAATATCATTTTTGAATATTATGGTATGGATTTAATATAATGTTATAGTTATGGATAATATTTACAAATTTTGCAAAGTATGCAAGTTTTCATAAAATATTTGATTAGTCGGGGAATATTCGTTTTAACAGGAATATTAGATGACAACTACAATCAATCAAGTGGACCCCACAACGGAATTATTGTCGGAGTGAGAAAATGACAAAAATATCTTTTTATAAAAATAACGGCAAAAGTTTTACTGTTAACTGTTGAAATAACCGGTGTTAAAAGTACAGTAATACACGTGGTTGCATAGTAGCACACGGTATTGATTATTGATGCTTACGTAGGAAGTCACTAAGTTTTGTTCAATTATTGCTACAGTAATTACTGCATAGTATTTCACATTATTTGTTTCAATTATTGTCAATATTTTATATACTATTAAATCAATAATTGAGACGATACAGTTATTCATATTATTATTTACAATATTGACGATGTCTAGAAAGTTCTGTCGAGGAGAGGTTTGGTCACCTAATTGCGTGCCAATAGGGAGAAATCCTTATTGGAAAGCCCCCTCTTTCATGGGAATGATCTGGTTGTTAAATATAGTGAATAATAATAATGATGAATAAATGTTGTTAAAAATATTGAGAGAATTTTTATGAAGTATTTGTTGTAAATTTTGCTTATTATTTGGACCCCCATTTACTCATTTTTCAAAATAATCGGTGCAAAGTTATTCAGTATATATATATATATATATATATATATATATATATATATATATATATTATAATGGGTGTGGTGGGTGATGAATTTGGTGGGTGGATGTAAATTACGTATGGGGGAGGGAGTGTATATATTATTTATGTATAATGGAAGTCGACAAATTGGTGGGGGGATAGTGGTGTTAATTGCCAGGAGAAGTATTATGTGGGGGGAAGGAAAAGGCATCACACGGGTGATGTCGTGTGATGTAGTATATATATATATATATATATGTAAAATAAGTTTTGTTTTTTTTAAAAAAATATAATATATTATATTTTATTAAATATTATATTAATAATTTGAAAAAAAAAAGTTGGCGCCTGAGTTTTTTTTGGCCATGATTATTTCGTCTAAAATCCTACTGTTGGCCTATGAATAAAATTTCTAAATAGTATCCTTCCATTCTTCTATAAATATGATGCTTAGTTAGAATTGAAAATCATACCAGAATCAGATAATTCTTCTTCTATAATATTGAGTGTATTTCTTTAGAGTTTAAGGAAGTTTTGAGCGTAGGAAATAGTTCAAGTTTTCTTCAAGAATATCCCCGCTATACTAGTTGGAATACTCTTCTTTTCAAGGTAAGGGATATTATTTTTGTTCAGTATTCGTATGAAATATTTTTTCTTCCATACTCTGTAGTATTTAAGTAATATTATTTCGTTTCAGATTTCGAATTCTATACTCATTTTGTTAAGTTTTAGCTTCTATACACCATGAAATTAGTAGAATATCCTTGATATTTGCGCTTCATCCAGTATCTTTTCATGAAAATATTATTCTAAGCATTCTTGATAAATTTTAACCTTTTTATGTCAGAGTACTATTCATGGGGTACTATTCCCGAATTACTATTCACGAGTTACTATTCACTCGATTACTATTCACCCGGGGTACTATTCATGTGACGCCCCCAAATTTGGGTTGGTTGAAACCCGAACTCGGTGCTTCACGATACCATTTCTATAAGCTGAATAATACTAATACTAATATAACATTCAAACTTAATTTACATATGCATCAAAGTTTACTCTCGTGCACGAGACCTTTAAATACATTCCTACATAATACATGATATTAGATATATATATCATTGTCTTAATAAACTATAACTATTATACAACATATTATAATCTCATTCGAACCACTTTCCTTTCCCCTTGTTCGTGCATGAGCCTTCAGGTTGATCACACATAACTGAAAATATTTAATTTAAGCAAGAGTGAGCATTTGAGTGCCCAATAAGTAATAGCAATTATATATATAGGCTGAAAGAATTTAAATGTTTTCTTTATATAACCTTTCTACAACGAATAAATAGTTATGAAGTAATCTGAACCGATAATAATAACATAACAACCCTCTTTCAAATTTTTGAAACTACGTACTGACCATAAATGGGGTTTAAGTAACATACTATGAACATTATTTTCATTTTCAAAAGGTTTAGCGTAACTTCATCCCAGAAACCGTCATAACTTACTAGACACGGAGGGTGATCGGCCGTCGTACCTGTATTGATCAACACTACATTATAAGAACGATGTTATCGTTTTCACTCTGTCACTGCCAGTAGCATAAAAGTTTTCCCATATAAGGGATGTTCATACTTCATCATGATTCCAAACCAAAGGTTTTATCTTTTCAACAATAATCTATAATTCAACATATATATACTGGGGTAATTGATAAATGTGTATCAACATGTGAATAAATACCATGATTATCCAAGTGGGGACACTTGTATAACCATTTATAGAAATTAACGAACAGAATATATATCTGAATTATCATATACTAACATGTTGATAGTCAATGAGTGTATATAATATAAAGTTAATAATCTATACAGTAATAATATAATTCTGAAACATTCTTACTCATGTCCATTGCACAAAGAAAATGCAAAGGTAGGATACTTGCCTGATACGCTGCTTACAGAATGCAACTTAGTTTTTATCTCTTATATCACAACCTATTATTAATCAGATCATTCGTTCGATTAGAACAATATACTATAACACATAATACTGCATTTCGCAGTCAGCACATAACCTAATCACATTATCACACATATCTAACAGTCATGGCATCTCAAACAAACATTAATACAGTCAAAATATCTAAGTCCAGATCAATTTCTAAAATTGCGATTGCAAAATCGATAGCTTTATCGGGTAATTATCGAGTCTAAGACTCTATTCTGTATCTCAATATCCATAAGTATCAGTCATATGACTTAAAATAATTTTTAAACACTTATTATAATTTATCAAGAATTTTCAAATATCGGAATCATTATTAAATGATTTAAACATTAAACAATTCTATTATCATTAATATTCAATAATATCAAACTATTAATGAAACCATTGCCAAAATATAAAAGTTATTTATAATAACTCAAACTATTTTAAAACATTTATATTACCCTTAAATGATTTAAAAACAATTAAAATATTTTAAATACTTACCATTAATAATAAAATATTAATGTATTATCTATCAAAATATTAAAAGTCATTAATTATAACTTAAAATATTTTAAATCCTTAATATCCTTTTTAAATGATTTTTAAGTAAATAAAACCATTTCTAAACTATTTATTTAATATAAATATTAAATAAACTTTATATTACAAATCATTAAATAAATATCATTAATATTTAATTATTAATGAAATTATCTTTTAAATATTCAAAGTTATATTTTATAACTTCAAATAACTTTAAACACTTTATTTCCATTTAAAATGATTTTAAAATAATAAAATCATTTTTAAACTAAATTATTTAATATAATTATTAAATAATTTTAATATCATTAATAATAATTAATTAATAAAATTCACCACAAAATATTAAAAGTCATGGAAAATAACTTAAAATATTTTCTTATACCATAATATACTTTTTAAATGATTTTTTTATGTATTAAAATCATTTTTAAATAATTTATTTAATATTATAATTAAATAAATTAAATACTTTTAATATTCAAAAAATATTAAATATTTATGAAATATATTCAAAATAATTAAAATATAATTTTAGGACATTAAAATAATTTTTAATAATTAATTATGTATTTTAAATAATTTAAAACTAATTTTACGTAATTATTTAATTAAAATAATTAATTTCATAAATAAAGCTGTCATTATTAAAGGGCCTATAGCGACAAAGCGTCGCTAATGGTGTTCTTCACCAAACCCGTAACACATAAGTCAAATGAAGCAGCTAGCCTACTTTGACCAACAATAAATCTTGCTTCACGATGTTTCTAGGAACACTAATCAATCACAACTTTGACTTGTAGTACTAGTGTAGTACTACAATATTCAACAATGAACATGCTCAATAAACACATAAACAAAGAGATCTAAGCCCCTAAAGTAACTGTCAGAGCTGTTTAGACATGAAGAACAGTGCGACATGCCCACTTTGGTCTCCCACTACATGACGATCGTGCACTGGTTTCGTGATCTAAGTCCTTCAGGTTGTAGACAACATGTAAGGCTACAATTCTAATACATAAAAGCATCAAAAAACAACAACAACAACAACAACAACAACAACAAAAGATACACTCTGGTCAAACTATGTCAGAAAAATTGTTCTTCATGGATCTGGGTTTTTCCCAGAAATTAAAATCGTGACCAAGTGGCCTGGTTTGACCACTCATTACGTTCTATCTGTTGATGATAAAGGGGACTTTAAAGCGTAAAAATGTAGATTTTATACCTAACTACAACTTAGATACAACAAAAAGAACAAAACATTAAACAATTAACAGATCCGAGCTCATGAACCTCTTGTCAGGCGTTTCTGGGTACGATCGGGGTTTTCCAGATTTTGCAAAGTCATGGTCAGTCAATGACTTTTGACCATGATTTACTGTCATTCTAAGCATGTTATGGTCCTTATACAAGTTCCAGTTTAAAGACCTCATAGCACAATACAACTTAAAGCAGTTAAACAATAAAAATACATAACAGACAAGGATCTAGATTGTCTGACATCTTCTTGCCAGACTTTCTGGAAAAATTATGGGCTTCAAGAACAGCCGGTCAATGCCGGTCAACCTACTTTGACCTTAAATAACGTTTAATCCACAATAGATATGGACCTGATTCATTTTGCAGATTAAAGACCATATGTCAGGCTACACATATCAACTTTCAAAACACAAAACACAATAAAGATCACAGAGATAAAAGCTCTGACATTCGATGTCAGACATCAAAAATTATTTTTCCAGATTTTTGAAAAACTTAATTTTGAGCAGTTTGATGTTATGGATTTAACAAATACCAACCCATATCATCAAAATAGACTATAAACAACATATTCTAACAATCAAACATAACATCTAACAACAAATTTTGGACAGAAATTCAAAGTAGGGTTTTATACCTTTTCTAAGCTTTGATTCTGATTTTTGGCTACTGATTTGTTATGATTGATAGTAGGGCTTTGTTTTGGGACTGAAACACTACAATAATTCGTAGGTTTTAGAGAGAGAAGCTCAAGGATGAGAGTTGGGCAAATTTTAGTGTACAAAATGCATTCTCTCTCTCTCTCTCCAATCTATATAAAAAATAAGCTAGATGCATTGGATGCTCAAAATGGTTGATCGAATCTGAATATAATTGAGTATTGGATGCTAAATTGGTAGGGTAAGATGTTTGCCATGATTTGCTAGCAATAATGCACAATAATTCACTAATAATACACTAATGGGACAAAAAGGGTATTTTGGTAATTTCATTTAAAATTTCAAGGACATTCTTGTACAAGGTGATTAAATCTAGGATTTATTCACTAGATTATAAATCTTACATTTTCTCAAATAATTTCTACGGTTTGACAAATTAAAATAATTGTACAATAAAATCTTAATTAAACACAATAATTTAAAATTAGGGGTTTCAATAGAAAATTAGGGTTCTTAAATTAAAAATTAGGGTTTCCTAATTAACAGTATAATTTTTCTAAAATAGTAATTACAATTTCTAATTTAAACAAATTAGGGTTTTCAAATAATAATTAGGGTTTCTCCTAATTATAGAAATTATCTAATACACAGTAAAATTCATATAACACAATTACTACTCAGTCTTAACTCATAACTGAGTTTATAAAAATTAGGGTTTAATAACATGATATTAGGCTATGACATAATTTACCACAATTGACCAACATTAACAGTCTACAGATATACGGTATATATTTATAGCACTGAAAATTAAAATATAATTAATATTATATTATTATTCTCATTCTGGATAAAAATCCAAATTTAAGGTTTGGATTCTATATCTCACATATCCTTCAGATATACAACATCAATAATCAAGTTAAAATAATTAACTTAAATATTACAAGCATTCATATAATAAAATTTTATTATCATAATTCTAATTGTCACTTCATATATTATTTAAATAATATAGAAATTATATTTTCATGGAAAATAAATACTAAAATATTTTCACATGTAAATTAATTACCATAAGAATATAATTTATAGTAATTAATAATTCTAAAATTATTTATAATTTTTTTTAAGTAATAAATATATTCTCATTTATCATACACATTACCTATCATTTATTCTCATTATTTAAAAAAAAAAATTATATGCAAAATTTCTTATTTATTTTTATAGAAAATATCGAGTTATTACATTCACCCTCCCTTATAAGGATTCTGTCCCCGGAATCACCGTTTTAAAACTCATACGTACAAGGGTACATAGCATATATAATCATTGCAAGTAGACCTCGATCAAAATTGATCGAACTGATCTTTTACTATTCAACATAACGCTTGTCTATCTGATTAAACATAAGTTTGATTTCTAAAAGAACTCAAATTCCTCATTCAATTTTTTTTTATAAAATAATTTACTATATATATAAGAAAATCATATAAAATATATAAGTTATTCGAATAGCACCTGGAGTTCCATTTCGAGCTGCCACAGTATCCTGGACCGTCATGTTGAAGACCCTCGGAGTTGCTCTTATTGGGTTGTTGGTTGAGGTCGGTCCTGTGATTGCTAAAGTTCTACTGCCTTTCCCCGTGGTTATATTCCCTGCCTCCATTCCCCTCTTTGGGCAATCCTTCACCTTATGTTCAGTTGATCCACATATAAAACACCCACTATTCATCCTTGGATTGGGACAGTTGGGAGCGATATGACCCTCCTGCTCGCACTTGTAACATACAAACTTACCCTTCAGACACTCGCCAGAGTGATTCTTCCCGCAATTCTTACACTGCACTACCTGCTTCTTCACACCTTCCTGCTTCACCTGAACATTCCCAGAAAAATTTCCCATTCTTTTCTCACCCCTATTCCCTCTATTTTCTTCCACCTTCAAAGATCATTCTGCCTTGCTTCTATTCCTCTTCTCCTTGTTGTAGAGGCTCATGGCCTCACTCCCCTCCTCAGCTATAATAGCCTTCTCCATGAGTGCTTCAAAAGTATTGATTTGCAATACTGCCACCTTATTGTAGAGCCATGGTTTTAAGCCTAGCTCAAACCTCCTTGCTTTCCTAGGCTCCGTATCAACTTGATGTGGAGCAAACCTAGCTAACTCATTAAAGTTTGCGGCATACTCCGCAACAGTCATGTTATCCTTCTTTAACTCCAGAAATTTCACCTCCATCCTAGCCTGCATACTAGCTAAGAGATAGTTTTTGAAAAATAAAGTCTTAAACCTATCCCAAGTAACTACTCCTTCTCCTGCCCTAGTTTTATTTGCCTCCCACCAAAAGTTGGCCTCCCCTTTCATCATATAAGTGGCAAAAGCGGTCTTTTGCCCCTCATCTACTCTAGCAATTATGAACGCCTTTTCTATCTCATTAATCCATGTCTGGGCTTCTATAGGGTCAGCTGATCCTCTGAATTCTGGTGGTTCTACTGCTTTGAAGTCTTTAAATTTTGCCAAGCGTTTGTCTGGATGGTTTCATGCGGCTGGTATTCCCTGCTGCATAGCCTGAGCTATCATGTTTGCAAAGTTTTGCATTGGGTCTTGCCGTTGTCCCTCAGTGTTGTTAAGAGATTCTTCTACCCTTTGGTTTCGAGTTTGACGTCTTGGCGGCATTATCTGGTTAAGTAAAACCCATAAATTATACTTATATTCTAAACCTTATTGCATAAGATTGATATATTAAACTTGTTTCATTTCTCAAACTTAGATTTATATTCATTCGTCGAATATTTTACATAGCATAGCACATACTGCTTTAAACACCAACTATCCCTTTCTGACTACGAAAGTAGGGATTTACAACTTTGACCAACATAAAAGTTGAAATTATTTCATTACAGAAACATACTTATCACACATACTACATTAAACATACCTACACAACAGAACCTACACTACCTATTTACTAAGCCTTTTTCTCGGACAATCATTCGATCGATGACCTTCCATCCCATAAATAAAACATCCGCCTTTTTTATAGTCGGGACAACGAGGAGAGGTATGTCCCTCACGGCCGCAAATATAACATATCTTTTTCCCTTTCTTCTTATCAGGTTTTCCTAAGTCACGGTCTTCTATCTTTCTTTTTCCCTTATCTCTCGGAGCTGCACACGATGTGTTTCTTGAGGCTCCCATCTGATCAATTTGAATTTTAAGCTTATCTTGCTCTTCCATTGTTTCTATTAACGGCTGACGCAATTGTCTATTCAACAACTTTTCTATTTCCCACAGCTTTTCCAGAGAAGAAACCTTGTTCCTCAGATCTTGCACCTCTGTTGATGCTTGATCAGCTTCAACTTTAGTGTCTGAATCACTATCTATCAAATCCACCATTTTCGGATCTGGTACTACATTTTTTTATAATAATCACCTCCTCAAGGTTGGTTTCCTTGTGAGCCTCTATTTCAGCTATTTGCTTCGATATTAGCTCGGCTGTATGGATTTGATCCTTCCTCAAGTTATAAGCCCTCAACAATCCTTTTCCACCAGACATCTACACGCGTAAATTATCCTGATTAGCATATAGTATATACACACGGCAAATAAGAGTTTTATATAAGCTATCTTTTATTCTGTTTGACGATGAATTTATTCAATTCATCTCCTTTTAAAACTCGATATGAGTTATTTGTATCTTCAATGTTTTCCCCCGTTCTAAGGTTATAGCCTAAGGTCGATCCCACCTAAGGTTTCTAACCCTAAAGCTCTGATACCAACCTGTGACGCCCATAAATTCGGGTTGCTTGAAACCCGAACTCGGTGCTTCACGATACCATTTCTATAAGCTGAATAATACTAATACTAATATAACATTCAAACTTAATTTACATATGCATCAAAGTTTACTCCCAGGTACGAGACCTTTAAATACATTCCTTACAATACATGATATTAGATATATATATCATTGTCTTAATAAACTATAACTATTATACAACATATTATAATCTCATTCGAACCACTTTCCTTTCCCCTTGTTCGTGCCTGAGCCTTCAGGTTGATCACACATAACTGAAAATATTTAATTTAAGCAAGAGTGAGCATTTGAGTGCCCAACAAGTAATAACAATTATATATATAAGCTAAAAGAATTTAAATGTTTTCTTTACATAACCCTTCTACAACGAATCAATAGTTGTGAAGTAATCTGAACCGATAATAATAACATAACAACCCTCTTTCAAATTTTTGAAACTACGTACTGACCATAAATGGGGTTTAAGTAACATACTATGAACATTCTTTTCATTTTCGAAAAGGTTAAGTAGAACTTCATCCGCAAACCGTCATAACTTACGGGCACGGAGGGTGATCAGCCCGTTGTACCCTTTATTGATCAACACTACATTACAAGAATGATGTTATCGTTCACTCTGTCCGCCTTGGGCGCATAAAAAGTTTTCCCATATAAGGGATGTTCATACTTGTCATGGTTCCAAACCAAAGGTTTTTATCTTGCTCAACAATAATCTATAATTCAACATATATATACGGGGTAATTGACAAAGGTGTATCAACATGTGAATAAATACCATGATTATCCAAGTGGGGACACTTGTATAACCATTTATAGAAATTAACGAACAGAATATATATCTGAATTATCGTATACTAACATGTTGATAGTCAATGAGTGTATATAATATAAAGTTAATAATCTATACAGTAATAATATAATTCTGAAACATTCTTACTCATGTCCATTGCATAAAGAAAATGCAAAGGTAGGATACTTGTCTGATACGCTGCTTACAGAATGCAACTTAGTTTTTATTTCTTATATCACAACCTATCATTAATCAGATCATTCGTTCGATTAGAACAATATACTATACCACATAATATCTTGCATTTCGTAGAGTAAAGACATAACCTAATCACATTATCACACATATCTAATAAATATCATGGCATCTCAAACAAACATTAATACAATTAAAATATCTAAGTCCAGATCAATTTCTAAAATTATCTGATTGTAATTGACAAGCGACTTTATCGGGTAATTATCGAGTCTAAGACTCTATTCTCAGATCCGAATATCCATAAGTATCGGTATATGACTTAAAATAATTTTTAAACACTTATTATAATTTATCAAGAATTTTAAATATCGAAATCATTATTAAATGATTTAAACATTAAACAATTCTATTATCATTAATATTCAATTAATATCAAACTATTAATGAAATCATTGCCAAAATATAAAAGTTATTTATAATAACTCAAACTATTTTAAAACATTTATATTACCCTTAAATGATTTAAAAACAATTAAAATCATTTTAAATACTTACCATTAATAATAAAATATTAATGCATTATCTATCAAAATATTAAAAGTCATTAATTATAACTTAAAATATTTTTAAATCCTTAATATCATTTTTAAATGATTTTAAGTAAATAAAACTATTTTTAAACTATTTATTTAATATAAATATCAAATAAACTTTATATTACAAATCATTAAATAAATATAATTAATTTTAATTATTAATGAAATTATCTTTTAAATATTAGAAGTTATATTTTATAACTTAAAATATCTTTAAACACTTTATTTCCATTTAAAATGATTTTTAAAATAATAAAATCATTTTTAAACTAAATTATTTAATATAATTATTAAATAAATTTAATATCATTAATAATAATTAATTAATAAAATTCACCACAAAATATTAAAAGTCATGGAAAATAACTTAAAATATTTTCTTATACCATAATATAATTTAAATGATTTTTCATGTATTAAAATCATTTTTAAATAATTTATTTAATATTATAATTAAATAAATTAAATACTTTTAATATTTAAAAAATATTAAATATTTATGAAATATATTCAAAATAATTAAATATAATTTTTGTACATTAAAATAATTTTTAATAATTAATTATGTATTTTTAATAATTTAAAACTAATTTTCTGTAATTATTTAATTAAAATAATTAATTTCATAAATAAATTGTCGCTAAAGGGGCCTATAGCGACAAAACTGTCGCTAATGGTGTTCTTCACCAAACCCAGAACACACAAGTCAGTGAACGAGCTAGTTACTTTGACCAACAATAAATCTTGCTTCATGATGTTTCTAGGAACACTAATCATCACAACTTGTAGTACTAGTGTAGTACTACAATATTCAACAATGAACATGCTCAATAAACACATAAACAAAGAGATCTAAGCCCCTAAAGTGACTGTCAGAGCTGTTTAGACATGAAGAACAGTGCGACATGCCCACTTTGGTCTCCCACTACATGACGATCGTTCACTGGTTTTGTGATCTAAGACCTTCAGGCTGTAGACAACATGTAAGGCTACAATTCTAATACATAAAAGCATCAAAAAAACAACAACAACAACAAAAGATACACTCTGGTCAAACTATGTCAGAAAAATTGTTCTTCATGGATCTGGGTTTTTCCCTGAAATTAAAATCTTGACCAAATGGCCTGGTTTGACCACTCATTACGTTCTATCTGTTGATGATTTAGGGGACTTTAAAGCGTAAAAATGTAGATTTTATACCTAACTACAACTTAGATACAACAAAAAGAACAAAACATTAAACAATTAACAGATCCGAGCTCATGAACCTCTTGTCAGGTGTTTCTGGGTACGATCTGGGTTTTCCAGATTTTGCAAAGTCATGGTCAGTCAATGACTTTTGACCATGATTTACTGTCATTCTTAGCATGTTATGGTCCTGATACAAGTTCCAGTTTAAAGACCTCATAGCACAATACAACTTAAAGCAGTTAAACAATAAAAATACATAACAGACAAGGATCTAGATTGTCTGACATCTTCTTATCAGACTTTAAGGAAAAATTCTGGGCTTCAAGAACAGCCGGTCAATGCCGGTCAACATACTTTGACCTTAAATAACGTTTAATACACAATAGATATGGACTGATTCGTTTTTGCATTAAAGACCATATGTCAAGGGCTACATATCAACTTTCAAAACACAAAACACAATAAAGATCATAGAGATAAAAGCTCGACATTCGATTGTCGACATCAAAAATTATTTTCCGCATTTTGAAAAACTTAATTTTGAGCAGTTTGATGTTATGGATTTAACAAATACCAACCCATATCATCAAAATAGACTATAAACAACATATTCTAACAATCAAACATAACATCTAACAACAAATTTTGGACAAAAATTCAAAGTAGGGTTTTATACCTTTTCTAAGCTTTGATTCTGATTTTTGGCTACTGATTTGTTATGATTAATAGTAGGGCTTTGTTTTGGGACTGAAACACTACAATAATTCGTAGGTTTTAGAGAGAGAAGCTCAAGGATGAGAGTTGGGCAAATTTTAGTGTACAAAATGCATTCTCTCTCTCTCCAATCTATATATAAAATAAGCTAGATGCATTGGATGCTCAAAATGGTTGATCGAATCTGAATATAATTGAGTATTGGATGCTAAATTGGTAGGGTAGGATGTTTGTCATGATTTGCTAGCAATAATGCACAATAATTCACTAATAATACACTAATGGGACAAAAAGGGTATTTTGGTAATTTCATTTAAAATTTCAAGGACATTCTTGTACAAGGTGATTAAATCTAGGATTTATTCACTAGATTATAAATCTTACATTTTCTCAAATAATTTCTACGGTTTGACAAATTAAAATAATTGTACAATAAAATCTTAATTAAACACAAAAAATTTAAAATTAGGGGTTTCAATAGAAAATTAGGGTTCTTAAATTAAAATTAGGGTTTCCTAATTAACGGTGATAATTTTTCTAAAACAAGAATTACAATTTCTAATTTAAACAAATTAGGGTTTTCAAATAATAATTAGGGTTTCTCCTAATTATAGAAATTATCTAATACATGATAAAATTCATATAACACAATTATTACTCGGTCTTAACTCATAACCGAGTTTATAAAATTAGGGTTTAATAACATGATATTAGGCTATGATATAATTTACCACAATTGACCAACATTAATACGATTCTATGAGATATACGGTATATATTTATAAGACTTTGAAAATTAAAATATAATTAATATTATATTATTATTCTCATTCCTGGATAAAATTCCAAATTTAGGGTTTGGATTCCATATCTGACTTATCCTTCGTATACAACATCAATAATCAAGTTGAAATAATTAACTTAAATATTACGAGCAGATTCATATAATAAAATTTTATTATCATAATTTTAATTGTCACTTCATATATTATTTAAATAATATAGAAATTATATTTTATGGAAAATAAATACTAAAATATTTTCACTTACGAAATTAATTACCATAAGAATATAATTTATAGTAATTAATAATTCTAAAATTATTTATAATTTTTTTAAGTAATAAATATATTCTCATTTATCATACACATTACCTATCATTTATTCTCATTATTTAAAAAAAAAAAAATTATATGCAAAATTTCTTATTTATTTTTATAGAAAATATCGAGTTATTACAATTCATGATAAAAATTGATTTCTTTTCGGTCTAAATCATTTTTGATACAATATTATTCTCTAATTTTACTCCACAAAGCAGTATCATGTTGACAATTTGGACATTATTGAATTCTGGATAAATTAAATTATAAATCTTTTGAAATTTATTATTTACTTTCATTTAATTGAATTCTTATATCATTGTCATCATCCTCATGCTTATATTGTTATGAAAGTCATCTTTGGTCCGTAGTGCATAGATGGACTTGGTATGATTATGACCAGGGATTATTCAGTATAATCATGACCGTAATGTTACAAATGATGTGGTAAAAGTTCTCATTGGCCCATAGTGCATTGATGGACAGTTGTTGGCATGATCATGACCATTAATGAAAACACGAATATCCTTGGCCTGTAGTGCATGGATAATTTGTGGTCGTGATACTAATAAATATCATTGGCCGTAGTGCAGGGATGATTCGATGATGTGGATTATTTATTAAGCTGAGTCTCAGCGATAAAATTTTTGATAAACTTTTTAAATCATAGAAGATAGTAGATGTCATGCTCTACTTGACTCTTCTAATGGATTGCTTGTTTCGCTGCAGTTAAACTTGATATTTATTATATTTTATCAGTTTAACATTGTTGAAGGTTAACGATAATTTATTCTGCATTATCTTAGTCATAATATTTCTTACTGGGCTAGTTGAGCTCACCCTTTGCTTTCATTTTTCTCTTCAGGAAATGAGAGTATAGCTGGAACTAGTCGAGGAACGGAGTGACGGTCCAGATGGTAGCATTAGTAGTCCTAACTATTCTATGAAATAGTGTGATAATAAATATAATGAGAACTTATTTTGAGTTTGAATACTATCTAGAAGACAACATTTGTATTAAAATTCACAGCTCATGTTGTATATTTAAGTTGTATTTGTATTCTGTACCATGTATTTGGCGACTCAAAATGGGTGATATATACCTATTTTGGGGGCGTCACACGAATCATTCTTTATGCCCAATTATTAATTAAACGAAAAGATGAAGAACAAGAATTATACCCTTAAAGATTCGAGCATCCTCATGTATAAGTTCACCTCCAAATCATTTTCGCGTTCAACTTGAATCCACGGGGTTTTATTCCTTCCTTTTATCAACGTTAGTCACCCAAGTGTTTGGCCTCTAGAGGTGATCCACCATGGAAGAAGAAGTATTCAAGAAGATGGATGTTTGGAAAAACCCTAGTTTTTCTATCTCTATAGAAAATACGTCTCCCAACTCTTGGAATTATTATTCACGTGTGTTGTGAAAACATCAACCTCCACCCATAATAAGACTCCTCTTATTTATAGATGTAACCAACCCTCCTTAACAATTAAGTAATTGAGTTTTATTTTAATTAATTAAAATCTTTTAAATAATTAGGCTCCTAATCTTATTAGGACTAATTAACCTCTTTTAATTAATTAGTCTTCTAATCTTATTAGGAATATATGGTAGTACTTTTACTAATTAATTTCCAAACTCCTTTAGGAATTAAATAATAATAATAGTAATAATAATAATAAGACTCCTCTTATTAATTTATATTTAATATTTCCAAAATATTAAATAATAAATATTAAGTCATTTAATTTATTCTATCACCATAGATTAAATTAAATACACTAAACTTATTATTACGATTATGCTATCTACTTCTTAAATAAATATTCTTCTTTTTGCGGTGTGACCCTTTAGTTTCTCCATATTAAACCTAGGTTGTAAATAAATTAATTAGAATAATTCTAATCTTATTTAAATAAATAAATTAAAATATTACTTCTTGTAAATAAATAACATTTATTCTACAATAAAGATAAGTCTCTTTAGTGATCCAATGACTTTCCGGATAATATAGATTTCATCATTAATCATAAAAGAACATTTGATTAAATAGTTACCGTATAATTCAATCCTTCCACCATACAATGTCTCAATTAAATATAAGACATGGAATTATTGTCAAGTCTTATTTTATTTAATTATATGTATTTCGATTCTTAAATGTACAACTCCAAATAATGCAAATTAAAAACTCATTTCTAATTTCATTCTTCCCTGGCCAATGACTACTGGTTGTCATTTATCAAATCACATAGGACATTCTCTTCTTTTACTAGAAGCGGTAGATTCTTTATTGATCATTCATTATCTCCATATACAACTTATTACACCCAAGCATACCTTTTGATATACCTTAAAAGTCTTACAAAATAAGTCAAAGTATAATTCATTATACATAATTTCTTTCTCAGAGACATTGAGCCAACTGTGCATCATCTTGCCACTTTCTAAAAGTAACAATGTCTTCCCCAGAGGCATTGTCTGTAACCATTGCAAGGATATACATATGAAGTACACAAGATATCTTTTTAGCCATGAGAAGTATTCTGAAATTTCTTAACCAATCTGTTTAAATCGGCTCAGTTAAATAGCATCAAATATGCTCCACAGTGATAGTAATTTAGACATTGTAAAATTTTGTAAATGAATTTTTAAGTAACAACATTTTTAGCATACATTCTTTTATTAATTAATTAATTAATTACCAAGATTGTGACACCCCTAAATTCGGGTACTTCAATCCTACAGATTTGGTGTTCACTATCCAATTAAATTATAACTAACTACCCATAAACAAAGGATATAGACTTGCAAGCTTAAACAATAAAACTCGCATTAAAGGGTTACACAATCTCAAAATAAATTACAGGTCATCTAACCTTTATTATTACATCATCAGTGAAATAATATAATATAAATATAACCAAGTCTATTACACAAGCTTCTTAAATAAAAGGTAAATTATATGTCATCTAATCGAGCATTCTGCATTTGCCTTTACTTGTAAACATCTCTCCAAACTTCTGAACTTCATCTGCATAGTTTTGTGCAAGAGTGCGCAAACAATTGCCCACAAGAAGGATAGTATACAATAACATTCTATGAATGACAATTAACTGAGCTTTCAATGGTAAAGTATTTTTACCATAAATAATAAGTTCTAATTCGAATACTGTGAGTTCAAAGGAACAATAAACTTTAAAAACAAATAACAAATATCAATATCAAAAGAATACACTAAGGGTCATAAGACCACGAACTGTGTTCTAGGTTTTCAAGTATTTCTACTTTAACCTTTAACAGTCTAAAAGATCATAATCATCTTCTATGTCCTAGGTTAACATGTGTTTCTATTGTAACCTTTAACAGTCTAAACGACTATGTGGACCATCATCTCGTACTCCAGGTGATCAGCCCTTTGTACTATGTATTGCACAAACATTTTAACGCTATTTCATAGCTCTAAAATAATCACCTAATATAGGGTTGTTCATCTCAGCTTAGATCATCAGGTTCCGTAACAAAGGAAGTTTGGTTTGGAATTAACTTCAAAGGAATTCTAGATCTTTAGAACGATTGTAAGACCCCAACTTTTTATGAATAAAATTGAATTTCCTCTATTTATTATTTTGTTATAGTATAAGAGGTTGATTTGATTAATGTGGCTAGTTATGGATAAAATGCGTAAATATTTTAAGTAAGCAAGTGGTTATAAAATATTCATTATTGTCGGGGAACATTATTTTGGTCGTGGAATATTTTTGCTGTCGGGGAATATTCGTATTGTAACGACACCAAAATTCATACAATTTAATTCTCGACTTCGGTTGTTAATAATACATTCAACCTCTAATTTTACATCATTAAACGATAATACAACTATTAAAATTTGCGGAATAATTAAAATTTTCTATTGCAAACTATCCTCGTTCCCAAAACCTTTAACATTTACATCTAAATATCTCAGAATCATTTTAATACTACAATAGTTTACATTCGCAAAACAATATTACAATTCAACATTAATACATTATTTGAAACCTTAAATATGGTTCAAATAATAATAACACAACCAAAGTATATAAATCTTCAAGTATCACATCTGATTCATATCTTTCAAGTAACACATAACTTTACCTTGAATCTTGAACCTACAAAAGTGGTTATTTGCAAGGTTGAGCTCGACAGCCCAACAAATTTAACAATCTATCATGTTTCACATAGCACACAATTCGTGCATTATACATTTCTAATTTATAGAGTTACATCATACAACATGTGCTATCACATATCACATATAAATTGAGTTCCATAACCCAATTAACATAGTCATATTTTGACTTTAACAATTCATAAAGCATGGTATGTAACTCACCACATAATCACATTTAATCCACAAACATAATAGAAAAGAAAAACTTGTCTCAGATGTTGTTTAATGTTTATAACTTATCTGCTCTGTGATGATCCTACACAAATTGAGGATACATACATGTCTATATTAGTTTCACATACTAAATTCACATACTCAATGTAAACTAATTTTATTTACATTAACTATAATATTTTGTTCTTGTCTTAAAACCATTCCTAGGTTCAATATAATTTCAAATTACGCACATTTCATTATACTACATATACGTTCTACATATCATTTCCCGAATTACGCTCGCATAGTTATGAAAACATACGTTTACATTACATTTCTATCGCTTTCTTTACATTTAAATTGAGTTTTCGCGATATATAAACATTATATAATATCTATACATCTCTCTCGGTGTTTTGTTATATGTTAAATAACCACAAAACCACCCAAAAGCGTTATGGAAAATCGACGATATTGACCCATTATGGTTGCTTCTTGCCCTGGCGTGACCCTCAAACTTTTGACACCCACTTCGCTGCTTAATAACTTGCAATCTACTTATCCAATCGTAAGGCGTTTTTATTATGTTTTTTCATGGCATACAAGACTATTTTTAAGAAATACTAACCTCTCATTTCGGGTTTATTAAGTAGTCTAAACAGCGTGCCAAAAATTGACGTTCATAACAGTTTTCAATTTTTTTTTCCAGCTTTATCCTCTCTTGCTAAAACAGTCATAACTAATTCGTTTCAAAACATTTTTGAGCGATTCTTGAGCCCACGCGAAGCTAACTTCCGAGGCTACAACTTTCATTCTTTGACCATTTCCAAATTCAAAGCACAAAATTCCGGAAAATTCGTTTAAGGTGACTGCCCCGAGTTGGTTAGACAGTTTTGACACGACTACTTTGAATGATCATAACTCTTTGCTCCGAAATCGGAATTAGTCCATTCCGGAGTCTATGGAAAGCTAATTCAGTTTACTATAACATACCAAAAGCCCAAAAGTTTGTGGAAACATTAACAGATCGAAATTGTGTCCCAAATAGCACGTCCCGCTGCTGACTTTTAGTTTGACAAGTTCGACACATTTCTTTCCAATCACCGTAACTCCCTTATCCTAGGTTGGAATGAGGTCATTCCAAAGCCTATGGCTTCCTAACTCAGTGCACTACAACTACCCAGAAACTCAGAATTTTTCAGGCAACATAGCTATTCTAGAATTTGACACTATAGTCACTGTTCTTTCAGTTTTCATTTCTAGACATAGTTTACTAAAATCTTCACCACAGATTCATTTTAACTCCGTTTTGGTTCATTCAAGTTAGAAAATCTTCAGAACTTAGAGGGATATAACATGCAATCATCAAATTAAGCTTTTAGACATAAATCAAAAGCACAAATGGTCCTCAAGCCCAGTCCCAAAAACTGCCCAACAAGGTTCTTTGTAAATCTTTTATTTTGTGAGTTTTGGTTACACTTGGATGATGTTAAGGCTTCATATCTCTAATTACAATCATTAGAACTCATTTACATAATCAATTACAAGCCAAAATAAACATAGTAAACTAACTAGTTTACTAACAAAACTAACTAAACTTCCAAAATACAAACTTTAACTAACAAACTAAATACAATATTTAAAATAATAACATTACCACAAATTAAATAAGAAACATACCTGAAAATACTGAATTCCACAAACCGAATAATCATTTCGACCAAAATTTAACTAAGAAGATCTTTATAAAAGTCCTCCCACAACAAAAGCCTTTCTCAAAATTGGAGGCCTTATTGTTGGTGAATGAAACAAAGGATCAAGCCCTTCTATTTATAGGTTTAGCAAAGGGTAAAGTTCTCAATTTAGTTGATGTGGGACTTGGTTTATACTAATTCTAATTTGTTTATACTAATTTTCCTATTTTCAACATCTTTGAGTGTATTCATTCATCACGAATTCGTTTCTTAACCAATTCGATCCGTTCAAGTTGTGTTGTTTTCGTTTTATAGAGGAGAACAACAATCATCCATCAATTTAAAGTTTCTATCATGAATTCATCATCAACTTTAGTCCCAAAGTACAACAAAATACACATTACAATCAAAACCCAAATTCCTTTTCTTTAGTATAAATACTTGAATTTGATTTCTGAAAATTTGTTTCTAGATGACTACTATCAAATTATAAATATCTAATAACATATATAACATCGTAACCCACAAATTCATTAACCAAATTCCAATTTTAAAAGAAACTCAAGAACACATAAACTAGAAATATAAACTAGATTATGTACCTTTAATTCTTAAGAAATAAAATTAACCTTATCAAGTAAAATTATAATTTCTATTCAACCATTATAATCATAACATTATTTAACAAATTCTCACTCCTCTAATTTAATTATTTAATTAAATTAGAATATCACAATTATACTCGTAATAAAATACGTATAAATCTAAATCTATTTCATCACACTTAAATAAAATATCCCATAACAATTTTCATCAAATATTTATTTAATATCATAAATATTCATTTTATTCCATAAAGTTTTCAACTAAAATATTTAATGTACTTAATAAATATTTTACTCACATTATACTAATATTTACATTTTCATGCAATATATTACCTTCTCACTTTATTAAATCAATTATACTTGTATTAATTCACTATTTTAATTAAGTGAATTATTCACACTATTTATGAAACTTAACTCATAATAATTTCCATTGCCCACAAGACATAATAATTAAAATTATATTATCTCATAACATAATTTCAACTTAATTAAATTAACTAATATTATTTAATTTCTTTAATAATTTAATTAACTATTAAATCTCACATTCTCCAACATATGAATATATAATTCTATTCCCACCAAATCGTATAATTTAAAATATATACACCTCATAATAAGAATTTTAATTATTAAATTCTTATTTTAATAACTTATGAAAATTCGGGTTGTCACACGTATGATGGCGCAACCATCCATAACGGAAAACTGTCGGATGAAGAAAATGACAAGTTTGAGTTTTTTATAAATAACGGCGTAGTTTTTACCGTTAACACTGTTGGAATACCTTGTGGTTAAAGTATAGTAAAACGCGTGGTTGCACAGTAGAACACAGTATTGTACAGTATTTGTGGATTATTGATTCTTACGTAAGAATGCACTACTCAATAATTATTACAGTAATTATTGTTCAATATTTTATTTTATTGATTTTTTGTTGTTGTTACTTTTAGACTGAAATAAATAAATGGGGGATTACAAAACCTCATGGGAGAAACCCAATCAGAATTTAGCAAAGACATCATAAGACATGCCCTGTGATGTAAGGACTATAAAAGATTACAAGCAGACGTCCAAAACAGACAACTAATAGGGCGGGTAACATCATTAACAAAAACCAAACTACAAGACGCCCGAGCACTAAAGCACGGGACAGCCATCCGAAACCAGTGCCAACACCAGATGCTGAGACTCCCCAAACCGAAGCCGATGCCCTCTGAGAAAAACCAACCAACCAACCATCTGGGCTAAGACGAAGCTCCACTAAACCATAGCCCTATAAGGCCGAAGCACCACAAACCCAGAACTCCCTATTGCCGAAGCCAAAGTTTCACCAATCCGAAACCCTCTATGCCGAAGCCCAAAAAACTCTATGCCGAAGCCCAACCCTCTTCACCTTCATCTCCTGCTTTTAGAAATTTCCTCTCCTCGCCCATAACCACCTCTCCTCGCCCCTCTCCTCGCCCAAATCCTCTATGCCGAAGCCCAAATTCTCTATGCCGAAGCCCAAAATCTCCAGCCCCTCTCCTCGCCCATAACCACCACGCCCAACTTGCCCTTCTCGTTGCCCAACCACCTCGCCTAACCACCAACTAGCCCCTCTCCTCGCCCAAAACCCACCACGCCCAACCTGCCCCTCTCCTCGCCCAACCAGCCCCTCCCCTCCCCTCGCCCAACCACCTCGCCCAATTGGTTTTCCCGATCTGCTGGCATACGTGTCAAGTCTAAAAGATGACAATAGAAAACCACTGAATCCACGACCCATAGCACATACTGAAAACAATTAGCAATGATCAGAAGAGCTTGAACTCATAACAAAATGACATCCCCACCAGTAGAGGCTGACCAAGAGCAGGACCTCTCCTCAAGAGCAGATCCCACAAAGTGGAACCAAAGTAGAACAAACACTTGAGGAACAGACAACAGTCTTCCTACACATTAGCATAACATAACTGACTCTAGAGGGCCCTAGAGGGCCAGATTAGAGAACCAAGGCCTATCTTTCACTTTTTGGAATCTTTGAATAAAGTGAAGCTTGCATTTCAAGATCTGCATAACATTGCGAGAGATAGTCCGGATCGGCATGTGCCCTTTACCATGAAGCCTGGCATTTCTTTCCTGCCAAATATGATAAGCGACCGTGGCAAACCCGAGGTGGAGAATACCTTGCTGAACAGAGTTGCTAGGATGGGTGATGAGGAAGGAAGGGATGGAAAGCCAGCACCTTGAGGACCCCTTCCACCCGTAGTTCCTGAGCACAGATATAAGTAGGTGGTAGGAGAAAGGGCAGTTGAAAAAAAGGTGACCAAAGGTCTCATTGTGGGAGTCACAGAGAAGGCAAATAGGGTTAACAACGAGCCCATAATTTAAGAGTCGATCCATGGTACGTAGCCCATTATGGAAGGCAAGCCATAAAAAGAAGGAATACCGAGGAGGGAGGTACTTGTGCCAAACCAGTTTGTCCCAAGCCACTAGATTTCCATAAGACCTGATGGATTTCCAAAAAAAGGAGGTTGCTTTTCCTGAGGTATTGGTGTTGTCC
The DNA here is from genome assembly GCA_020205615.1 of Panax quinquefolius. NCBI lineage: Eukaryota > Viridiplantae > Streptophyta > Magnoliopsida > Apiales > Araliaceae > Panax > Panax quinquefolius. The sequence continues at coordinate 51,216,756 of CM035162.1, forward strand.
CATAGAACAGAGTCCTCTTTGGTGGGATCGCAGCCTATGGCTGGAGAGAAGAGCTGTCTAAATTCAATTACCGAGTGATGGTTAGAATTTGGGAGGACCCAATCGGAATTGCTGATGGTGCTACTAACCATTGCCTCAAGGCCCAGTCCAGAGTTGGATATAAGGGAAGAGGAGTTGGAGTAGGAAAATGGTTTTCTCAAGATCCATGGGTCAAACCATAGTTTTTTCCGGCAACCATTTCCAATGAGGTAAGATGTGTGGCTTAGAGCAACATGCCTAAGGTTGAGGATTTTCCTCCAAATCCAGGAGCAGTCTCCAAGAATGTCTATGCACCAAAAATGTTTTCCCTTAAGGGCAAAAGTCCTAACCCATTCAGCCCAAGTAGAAGAAGAAGAGGGGTTGATGATATCCCAGAGATGCATGATAATGGAGGCCCGGTTCCACTCATCCAGTTGTTTAATCCCCAGCCCTCCCTCAGGGGTGGGGAGGGCAATTTTACTCCAAGCCACTTTAGCACCATGATTTAAAAGAGTAGGGCCCTTCCAAAGGAATCAAAAAAGGAGGTCTTCAAGTCTTTTAAAAAGAAGCGAGGAGAATAAAGTTTGAGGACCGATGGGTTTGGATAGCAAAGAGAGGCGATTTGATAAGTCTGCAGCGGCGCAGACAGAAAGGAATCTGTTGGTCCAAGAGGAAATCCTTTTTGTAATTCTGTCAAGGAGAAGTCTACACTCGGCCAGGCTAAGCTTTGAGGTTAGAAGGGGAACCCCAAGGAACATTGCAGGGAAGGTCCCCTCACGAAACTCCAGTAAGGAAAGGATGGATGCATAGTTTTCCGGGAGGACATTTGCCAAAAAGCAAGTGCTTTTTAAGGGATTCAAACGAAGGCCAGAAAGAGAGGAGAACATGTTAAGGCATTCTTTAAGGATGCTGACCAATCGAGGGTCGCCATGGAAAAAGAGTAGAAGATCATCCGCAAAACACAAATGGGTTATCCTTAGTTGTTTGGTTTTCCAATGAAATTTAAAATTAGGCCCATTTGACTCCTTTGTGAAAATAATGGAAAGAACTTCCATAGCAATGACAAATAGAATAGGGGATAAGAGATCACCCTGTCTAAGCCCTCTGGCACCTTTAAAATAACCATACAAACCCACATTGACTTTGACTGAGAAGGTAGGGGTGGAGATGCAAGCCTTTATCCAAAAGATGAACTTTGGAGGGAATTTGAAGATTCTCAGAGCTTCCAGAATAAACTCCCAATAGACCGAGTCAAAGGCTTTTTGGAGATCAATTTTCAAGGCACATCGAGGTGGGCCAGATTTCCTATGATAGTTTCTGAAAAGCTCCTGAGCGATAAGGATGTTGTCACAAATCCTCCTACCCGGGACAGAAGTAGCTTGGTATGGAGAAATGATCTTTGGTAGGAGACCCTTCATCCTACTCATAAGGATTTTTGAAATGCATTTGTAAGTTGTATTAAAACAGGAGATCGGCCTGAAGTCATTCATAGAGGTGGGGTTTGGGGCTTTGGGGACAAGAACAATAGCCGTAGAGTTTGTACCCCATAAAAGACAACCCTACTGGAAGAAGGACTTAACGGCAAGGGAGAAATTTGAGCCAACTATATCCCAACACGCAAGGAAGAAATTGACGTTGAAGCCATCGGGGCCAGGGCTTTTATTTTGCTTCATACTTTTGAGAGAGGCAAGGATCTCGGCGTCAGAAATGTCCCTGTCCAGAACAGTGGCATCCGCAGGGGTAATAGAATTCTTAAAGGAGTTTTCCAAGAGTTGTATGTTAGAGAAGTTTTCTTGAGAGGGGGAACCCAGTAGTGATTTGAAATGGACCACTACAATCAGCTGAATGTTATTCTGTCGGCTCACTAGGAGGCCCTCATCATTTGCAATAGATAAAATTTTGTGCTGGTTCCATCTGGCTTTAACTTGGTTATGAAAGAATACAGAGTTCCTATCACCATCCTTAAGCCACTGTACCCTAGATTTTTGTTGGAGAAGCTTTTCCTCCCATAAAAGAGCTTCCCAAAGACTGTTAGTGAGATCTTTCCGCCTCTCGAGCAAACCAGGATCATTAGGGTTGAGGGCAATAGAAGTCTGAGTGGAATGAAGAAGTGGCCAAATTTTAGCAACATTTGAAGATAGGTTACCATTGCTCCTATTCAGCCCAATAAGAGCCTTTTTAACAGATTTTAGCCTCCCAATAAGGACTTGAAGAGGGTCACCAAAAATGGGGATTCTCCAAGCAGTCCTAACAACCTCTTGGAAATTACCTATGTCCACCATAAAGTTGAAGAATTGAAAAGGTTTAGGGATACGAGGCATCTGCATTCCCGTCTTGACTATCACCGGGCAATGGTCAGAGAGGTCCCGTGGAGAAAAGATGGTCTGGGATAGAGAAAAATAATGCAGCCATGGAGAGTTAACCATAGCTCTATCTAATTTTCTATAAACAGGGTTCACACTATTAGAGTCCCACCAAGTTTGACAGGGGCCCACTGTCCGAAGGTCCAACAGGGATAAATCACCAATGCAGTCTTTAAAATCTTGCATGCCTCTATCCCATAACTCAATACCCCCATTAATCTTAGATAAATTCAAAACCTCATTGAAATCACCAAGTATGGACCATAGCTTGTCAGTTGACACGAGAGAAGCCCTTAAGGCCCCCCCCCCAAAGAAGTTTCCTCTCCATGGCAGTGTTAAGCCCATAGATAAAAGAAACAAAGAAACTAATGTTGAGATCCAAAAACGTAACCTGATAGTGAATAAGTTGCGAGGGCATTAAAATAAAAGTAACATCCCAAATAGAAGGGTCCCAGCCAATCCATATCATCCCATTATCATGATGTTCATAGTTGAACTGCCATTTCCAATTCCTGCAGATAGCCTTAGCAATAGGACTGTCTTTGGGAGCTTTGACCCGAGTTTCCATAAGGCCAACAAAAGAGATAAAATATTTACAAATAAGGTCTGTAACACTAGCCTGCTTGACCCTACTATTTACACCTCTAATATTCATAGAGAAAAAACTAATCATAAATAGTTAAGATTGTGATATGGGGTCCCCCCCTTTTTCTTCTTCTTGGAGCTTTTGTTCGTGATAAAGGAGTTATTGGCTTTCTTCTTTAGGTCCCTGCCCTCCTTTTCAATTACCAGCTTAAGCTTGCCTACTAGAGGACCAGGGGGAGGAGTGATATCTGTATCGGAGAAAGGATTTGGGCGTGGCTTCGCCACTGGGAAGAGTAGCCCAAACGAATTTGGGGCGACCACTGAGGGTGGAATAGCACCTGCCAAGGCCTGTTTGGGACAAGGGGGCATCTTTAAGCCCTTACCCACCACAGTCCAATCATCCTTAATTTTTGAGGTCGTGGGCTCAAGCAGATTCAGAGCCTTAGAAGGAGGGCCAGACCCGCCGATATTGGGGTTAGGAGGCTTAGGGCAAAGAGCTATATCAACCTCCGGAAGGGAAGGGGCCAGAACTGGACCTATGGGACCTTTGGGAATCCACTTAAAATTTGCATTGGGGCATCAAGCAAGGGAGTGGCCAAAAGATTTATAGTGGGAGCAGAAAAGAGGCTTATTTTGATATTCCACCTTTACAATGCAAACTTTTTCAGATAGAGTCTCATCCTCTATAACAACAACTTCCAGACAGTTAGGCATGAGAGAAGCTGGAATAATTTCAATGCAGACTTTGGCAAACGTCATAGGCTCTAGTTTCTCAATTATCTTATCAACGAAAAGGGGTTTGCCAATACCACTCGCTAAGTAGCTAAGCCCAGCCGGAGATAGATAAGACAGATGGACATTGTGAAATTTTACCCAAACGGGTACTTTTGTGCAAGGTTCATTATGGAAGTCTAACCCTTCCTTCTAATGTTTAAGGCATAGCAGCTTGTTTGAAATATACTAAAGGCCTAGAGCAAGCACATTCTCACGATTTTATGGGCTAGAGAACTTAAACACAAAATACCCCTTATCCTACAGGAACACCCTTTGCAGCCCATGTTTATCCTTAAGCTTATGGGCACTCTCCTCTACTAGTTTAAAAGGCAGTCTTGAGGTGATGAAACTACCCACGAGGAAAGAATTCCACATTAAATTACCTTGGAGGAGAATATTAGATGGTGGTTTGATGCGAATAATCCCATTTTCAGAGGAAGGAGGACCAGGGGGGAAATAATCAAGAGTAAAACTAGGCTTCTCATCTTGAGCAACCACTTCACTCCAAGAGTGCTTTTTCTTCTCCACCATGTCAAAGGCCAAAGCCCCCTTTGCCTTGGTCTTAGACTTAGAATCAGCCATATCAATAGGAAAAAGGACCTCCTCCCCATGCTTGATGATCCCCTCCCTAATCGAAGGCTCAGGAGGATCAGGGATAGCAGAAGCCCCCCCCCAGGTGCCTAGTTAAGTTGGAGGCATGTATTAGCCCAGAAACAAGGGCTAGGACATGTAGCCCTGAGGACCGTCGCAGAGTACTTTTATCGATTAGGTCATAGTCATTTACTTGCCTGATCGATTTACCTTTGTTAGCAAAATCATTGATATTATGAGCATAGAATCCTTGGGATATGATGAAGTCCATTAGGGTCTTGCTACGCCTACGCTCATCAGCATCATCAATACGGCCTTGCTGAGAGAGTTGATGGGTTGCTTTAATGATATCAGACATAGCATGACCAAGCTGCGGTCCTTCATTTTCATTCTCGAAGCTATGATTATCTGAACTAGAGGAGCTTACGGATACCATGGTGGTCTGAACCGGAAGAGGCTCCGATTCTGCCATAGTTGCATCAAAAAGATCTCGAGAAGGGTTTCTTAGGGAGTTGCATGTCGAGAGATGTGAATGATCAACCATGATTAGGCCAGAGACAAACCTAGGGGAGAGCAGGGGAAAAAAACGAGAGGGAGAACGGGGCCGGACAGGGGAGGTGTAGATAGAAAGAAAATAGATTAGGAAAAAAAAATGAACCGGAGAAGGAAGGTCGAGGGAGACCCGAGGGGAATAATAAGAGAGAAAGGAAAGAAAGAGCCAATAGTGGACGAAAAGGTGGTAATGCAAAAATTAGGTGATGGATGGAATAGTTAGGTGGGGGTAAAAGGAGGGCGAGTTTTGAAAATAAAGCTAGAGAGAAGGCAGAGCAAAATACCTAGTGAGAGAAATATGGTTCACTCATTTTATTGATTTAATAATTGCTACGTTGATATTTAATATTATTGTTATTTCAATAATTGTCACTGCACAGTATTTCCCATTATCAGATCAATAATTCATATTATTTGAATAATATTATTAGATAGAATTATTGGCAATGTCTAAGGAAGTTCTGTCTAGGAAAGGGGTTTGGTCACCTAATTGCACGCTAGTAAGGAGAAATTCTTATCGGAAAGTCCCCTCTTTCCTAGGAACGACCTGATTGTCATTATTGTGATTCTATAATATTATTTGTGAATAATTAATTATTGATTTATATGATAAGTAAATTTTTATTTTATGTGGATATAAATAAAGGAATTAATGCTGAGATGTTTTATCAGTATTTCGTCGGAATGGAGGTATTAACGAAAAATCCGTATGTGGTTTTTAGTCATTTTTTGTTTAGAATTTGGTAAAACTTTCTTCTACAAAGTTGTAGAGAATTAAATTTCCTATGGAATGGACATAAAATTCGTATTTTTCTGATAAAGAAGCTATTTATTATGAATTATTGAAGCTTCTTTTTTTTTGATAATGTGGCATTTTTGACCCGCAGATTGACTAATCTCCCGGCCGGTGCAGGCGAGTTTCTTTACCCGACTTGCTTTGAGGTGCAGTAATACCAATCCCATTACTGGGAAACACTTGTTGCTAGCGGGGGTCGAACTAAAGATGTCCGGGTTTACGGGTCGCCCCCAATCAATCCTTGACCACCGCGCCAAATGCTGGTGGTTAATTATTGAAGTTTCAAAAATAAATGTCTTTTTATTAAAAACATAGGTGGGCACCACTTTTGTTTTTTTGGTGGAAAAATGCTGAAGTTTCAATTGTGGTGTGCGTGAATGGCGAAGGGTAGAGCCACCAGTAGCAAGTCAGTCTGCTTTAGCGTTCTAAGCATTTTTCTATAAATAAGGTGCTTATATTAGAATTGAAAATCACACCAGAATCAGAAGTTTTCTCTCTCTATAATATCGAGCATATTTTTGTGAGTATTTAGATACTTTAAGGGTTGAGAAGCAGTGCCAACTTTCTTCAGCATTATATCCGATATTTCAGTCAGAAGTACTATTCTTTTGATGTAAGGGATGTTATTTTCTTCGTAAATGATGTTATTTCTTTTAATATCATTATACCAAAATATTGGTATGAATTTTATTATGAAATTTTTACCTTTTTATGTCGAGGTTACTATTCACGTATACGACACTATTCACAAGTACTATTCACGAAGTATGATTTTTCTTATGGAATTTCTACCTTTTTGTGTCGGGGTTACTATTCACGTATACGGCACTATTCACGTTTATGACACTATTCACGAATATGACACTATTCACAGAGTCCAAGTTAATCTATTATGGTTACTATCTTTGATTGTATCCATGTTTTGATCTTCATTCTTGAATTTTGCTCCACAATTGATTATTATGGAGTATTTTTGAACTTGGATAAACTGAAGTACGAATCCCTAATATTTGTCTTTTTATCTCACTGGATTCGTTTTCTTTAAAATATTTTTCATCATCATCAGTCCTAAATTGTGATATAACTGAATATCTTTGGCCTGTAGTGTAAAGATGAATGATTACTTGATGAATATCTTTGGCCCGTAGTGCAAAGATGGACAGGTGTTGAGATGAACATGACCAACTGGTGATACAAATGAATATCTTTGGCCCATTATGCAAAGATGAATATTTGATTCAGGATGTATATTGATTGATGTTACATGTATAAAATATTGATGATGGACTTTTAAATCATAGAAGATAGTAGACTTCATTCTCTACTTAACTCTTCTAATGAATTATTATTTTCGCTGCGAATATTGATCTAAAACTTGTTGTCCATTATATTTTATCTGATTTATTGAAGGCTAACAATAATTTGTTCTACATTATCTTAGTCATAATATTCTTTATTGGGCTAGTTGATCTCACCCTTTTCCTTTTTGTTCCATTTTTCTTCTCAGGAGGCGAGAATATAACGGGAACTAGTCAGGGTGTGGAGTGATGTTTCACGGCAGTTGTTTTAGCAGTCCTCACTATTTTGTAAAATAGTGTATCAATAATTATAATGAGGACTTATTTGAGTTTGGATATTGTCTAGAAGACAATATTTGTATTTAAACTCATAACATATGTATTGTCATTTTTTGCACGACAATTATATTAATGAAGTTGTAGTTGTTTTCTGTACCATATATTTGGCGACTCAGAATGGGTTGTGTGGACCTATTTTGGGGGCATCACAGTTGGTATCAGAGCATAGGGATATGATCTCTGATGGAGATTTGGGGTTAGAACTAGGAAGGGAGTGACGAGTAAATCATTCGCTAGTGTGTCCTACCTAAGCTTATTTGTGTTTAATTGGTCCGTCGGAATATAGGGATAATGTGGAATGTCAATTTCTTTAATTAACCCTTGTTTTAAGTATGGAAGTATTTGAGAATGATAGCTAAAAATGTTAACAATGGAGTGAATGAGACCATGGAGACACCTTTAATCACTAACCAGGAGAACGTGCAACATGACGACAATGTTCCTCCTATAAACAATACCACCGATCAAACGATGAATGATGTGATGTTTAGAAGCTTCTTATAGTTCATGCAAAATCAGACGAGGGAGACTCGTGTACAAAATACGGGAGAAAATAATAGCAACACACGTCTTGTCACAACCAAGCAGTTCAAAGAGTTGGGACCACCAGAGTTTTTGGGAAAGCCAGATCCGATTAAGGCGAAAATGTGAGTTAAGCAAATTACCAACATATTTGATGTCTTGGGATGCACGGAGGAACAAAAGGTTCCATTCGTAACCTTTATGTTCCGTGGTCGTAATCCTTCAATTGACGCGATGCATACGCAATAACTTTACCATGTTGCATAAGCACACAACCAAGTCCTTTGTGTGACGCATCACTGAAAATCACGAAGTCACCTGTATCGTCAGGTAAAGACAACACTGGTGCTTTACTCAGTCTTTTCTTGAGATCCTTAAAACTCTCTTCACATTTCTCTGTCCAGACAAATTTTACCGACTTCTTCGTTAAATTCGTCAACGTTCCCGCTATCTTTGAAAAATCTTGGATAAATCATATGTAATAGCCTGCCAGTCCTAAGAAACTTCTTACTTCAGTCGGTGACTTTGGTTGTTCCCAATTCTGAACCGCTTCCACCTTTGCTGGATCCACAGAAATTCCATCCTTGTCGATCACGTGACCCAGAAATTGAACTTTCTCCAACCAGAATTCACACTTAGAGAATTTTGCGTATAACTTATCCTTCCTCAACGCCTCCAACACTAACCTTAAATGTTCAGCATGATCTTCCCAAGTCTTAGAATAGATCAAGATATCATCTATGAACACAACTACGAATTTATCTAAGTATTGCTTGAATACCCGATTCATCATGGCTATAAATGCTGCTGGCGCATTTGTTAACCCGAACGACATCACCAAGAACTTCGTAGTGACCGTAACGTGTCTGAGCATTTGTCTTAAGTACATCCTCCTTCCTTACCTTTAAGCGGTGATATCCCGAGTCCTCAAGTCGATCTTGGAAAAATATTTGATCCTTTGGTTGATCTAATAGATCATCTATCCTAGGTAACGGATACTTGTTCTTAATCGTCACCTTGTTCAACTCTCGATAGTCGATACATAGTCTCATCGATCCATCCTTCTTTTTCATAAATAAAACTGGTGCTCCCCAAAGAGACACACTCGGTTGAATATACTTCCTATCCAATAACTCTTGCAACTGTACCATTAGTTCCTTCATTTTACTTTGGTGCCATTACGTATGGGGCTTTGAAATCGGTCTTAGTCCCCGATACTAAATCTATAACGAATTCGACCTCCGTCCGTGAAAGTCCCGGCAATTCCTCAGAAAATTCGTTTCACTATCTTGGTATCATCCCATCTCTATCCACCTTTTCTGCGTATCGACGATATGGGCCAAATATCTTACACATCCCTTTCTTAGTAACTTCCTTGCTTGCATCATCGTCAGACAACTTGAGTGTCTCGGCGACCTACTTCCATAGAATGCTGCCATAGACTGATCTGGAGTCCTAAGGTTTATACACTTCTTTTGGCAATCTATCATCACTCCATGGTTAAATAATCAATCCATTCCTAGAATTACATCAAATTCTCCTAATTGAATTGGAATTAAATCCACGGGTAACTTATATCCCCTGATGTCTACAACACAATTTCTATAGACATGGCTAATGGGAATCATTTCCTTGTTAGCAACTTCTATGTTCATAGGATATTTTAATTCTTCCTGGGGTAAATTTAATCGTTGGGAGAATTCATGCGATACGAAGGAACAAGTATCACCCAAATTAAATAATATGTAAGCAGATATATCATTGATCGGAATGATACCTGAAACCACGTCCCTGGATACGACCGCATCCTGAACCGTCATGTTGAAAGTCCTTGTCGTTGGTCGATTCTGAGTTGGTAGTCCATTAATCGTGAGATTCCCACCGCTTGGTCCCCTTCCTCCATTTCCTCCTGATGTGTTCTTCTTTGGGCAATTCCTTGCCTGATGATCCAATGCTCCACAGTTGAAGCATCCATTTCTCTTTGGTGCAAAGCAATTAGGAGAGATGTGCCCCTCCTGCCCGCAGTTGAAACATACATTCTTTCCTTTTAGACATGCCCCTGAGTGATTCCTCCCACACTCCTTGCATGCCTCTGTTCTCTTCTTTGCTTCCCCTGGTTTCCCCCCAGAGTTTCCTGATTTGAAATTGTTGCTATTACTATTGTTATTGTTCCACTTCTTCTTGTTTGCACCACTGCTGCTGCTACCTTCCCAACGATTCCCTCCTTCATTCTTCTTCTTTTTTTCCTTATTAAATTTCATCAGGGCCTCACTTCCGCCCTCAGCGATTATAGCTTTCTTTAGGGAGAGTCATGAAGCTATTAAATCTGTGTAACAGAGAGTCGCTATATAGCCATGGTTTGAGACCTGCTCAAACCTCCTCATTTTCTCTCTCGATTATCGACACGGAGGGCAAACCTCGTCAGCTCATTAAATTTTGCAGTATATTGAGGTACCGTCATGTCTTCTTGCTTCAGCTCCAGGAATCACATCTCCATGTGACTCTGCATACTAACCAGAAAATAGTTCTCGAAAAAGATTTTCTTAAACCCTTCCCAAGGTATCACGCCTTCTCCAGCCCTGGTCTGGTTTGCCTCCCACCAGAAGTTAGCTTCACCCTTCTGCATGTAAATGGCGAAGATTGTTTTCTGATCATCACCTACTCGGGCGATAGCGAACGCCTTTTCGATTTCCTTTACCCAAGTTTGTGCTTCGATGGGTTTAGTGGCTCCTTTGAACTCAGGGGGTCCCGCGCTCTTGAAGTCTTTGAAGTGTGCCACTTGGGCCACTGGAGGGTTATTTGCATTCGGGGTTCAATTCTGAAGTACCCCCACTAACATGTCTACTAACTGCTGCATAGGATCTAGTGGATCCCCAACATTACCGCCTGACCCCTCGGGTGTTTGACGACGTCTTCCTCTAGCCATCTATCTGTTTGAAATGAACTTAATGTTATTATCTTATCACTTACTCTACAGAATATATCATTCAAAAGAAGAGAACTTAATGATCACATCACATACTTAAATAAAAATATATTTATTTACAAACATAACACCAAAGGTATTTCATCGTCTCATGGTGTTAAGCCATTTACATCACTTGAAACCAACATACTTTGTAAAAACCAAAACCAAGATTTTTATTCATAGATAAGCGTTATAAACGCTAATAGTAAAAGTTCATTATAATAAACTAAAGCCCCTTTAATGGCGGCGTCTTCATGCTCCTCATCCACTATCTCGGTACCAACCGACCCTCGGCTTATAACACGTCTCAGGCAGGGTGCTCCTCACTTGGAAAGTGATGCACCCTATGCTAAAACCTTCCATGTGCTGACTTAAATGCGTACTTCATCTTGTCTATCTTAACCTTCTTATCTCTCACCTCTCCTTCTAACTCGCCAGTTAGCTTCTCAGCTCGAACACGGTCTCTCCTCTCTTCTCCCCAGAATGTGGTAATAATCTGCTTGTCAGTTTGGAGACTCTGAATCCTCGACTCTAACCCATTAATGGTATGCCCCAACTGGGTCCTAATAGCTTCTTTCTCATCCTCGACCTATCGCCTTCTAGTCGATGCATGACTTGTCGGCCCGGATCCCCGTTCCTATTTATCAGGTGGTGCACCAATGCCTCAAGCAATGATGCAGCTTGTTGCTCCCCCTGATACAGCTCCTTCAACTCATGGACCTTGTCATCCAACTCCGTAATCCTATTCATCAACTCATCCAATAATGTATCCTCAAGTGCTTCTTCAGAGTCCTCCTCGGGCTCCTCTTCCTCTTCAGGATACTCCTCAGGTGCGAGTCGACTCACTTGCCTCGACTATAGGCTCGAATCTGGTATCTCACCAAGCTGCTCACTCACCTGGCGTGAATATCTCTAACCTCCTCTTCTCCTGACATCCTTCAAACAAGAAAAATAACTTAATTAGTATTTTAAAATAGATGTTTTTATTTTAGAAAAATAGATTTGACACAACCCCTAGAACTCTACATGAGTTCATCTTCTTATTTCATCCACTAACTTCCCTAAGGTTATAGTCTAAGGTTTTCCCACCCAAAGTTTATAACCTATGGCTCTGATACCAACCTGTGACGCCCCCAAATCAGTTTAACATTGATTACGGGACATGGTGCTCACGATAAAACATACATCATCATTTATCTAAGTAACTCTAATAATAATATTAATAATATTAACTATTACATACTTATTCAAAATAAAGTCCCAAGTCTTTACAACCTTTAACAAACTAAAACTTAAACTTTGCGTTTATCGCTACATCACTTCATATGCGGAAATATAATTATTACATAAATAACTCTCATCATTTCATCTTAGACTTTCCTTTGTCCTTGCCCAAGCCCTCAGCGTTATCATCCTTAACTGAAAGGTTTAAGCAAGAATGAGCACAAATTGCCCAATAAGTATATAAAGTAGTTTGAGAACATACATCAGAAGTAAAAGCATTAGTATGAATATTTCTCAACAGTTTAAATAAATATCAAGAGATAAACTGGAATATCAAGATAAGAGTTCTGGAATTCTCAATAGCATACTATGGGGTGTTAGATACCCTGAACATTACTTAGTTTCATCAAAAACCATCAGACGGTTTAACAATCAAATAGATTGTAAGCGGTCTCTGCAAAATACTCGGTGATCGACTATATCGTACCTACATTGTGCACAAGTATAAAGTTTAAGCATAAGCGTAAATGGGACTATATGCCGACATCGGTTACCCCATTATCCAAGGGTTATTCATCTTACTATTCATGCGGGACCTCACCAAAGCAATTTGGATTGGTAAACATTCAATAGCTTCAAAGGATTTGAATTGTTCAAACAATATACTACGTTTGCATCAATAACATCTAGCTCAAACGAAAGCTAGAAAGCATGCTTGAATATAGTTCATTAAGGGTATACGAACTTTAAAGTATAGCAGTTATAATAGGAACTGAATAATCATCAATAACGTTTCGCATCACAATTGAAGTTATAGAACTTTACAATAGAGGAGCTTTGCGAATGATTACTTAATCACAAGCCCAAACTTACCCTCATTTTGCAATCAATTTGAATAAGAGTTGAATAAATTCATAATGAAAAATACGGTAAGAAACTTGCCTTGATCGTTGTTTACCGATAGCAGATTAACGACTTACGATTATCTGCACTTCACGTGCCCTACACAATTGTATAATCATGCACATCAACTATTAGCAACGCATAATAGTTGTAATATAAACTTTACTCTATAATTTTTAGAGTTCACTCTATGATTTTCACTCTATTATCTGCACTCTACGATTTTCAGAGTTCACTCTACGATTTTTACTGACTCTACAATTTTCAGTGTTGACTCTACGATTTTCACTCTACGATCTGCACTCTACGATTTTCAGAGTTTACTCTACGACTTTCATTGACTCTACGATTTTCAGAGTTTACTCTACGATTTTTATTGACTCTACGATTTTCAGAGTTACTCTACGATTTTCACTGACTCTACGATTTTCAGAGTTAATCTACGATTTTCACTGACTCTACGATTTTCAGAGTTTACTCTACGATTTTCACTGACTCTACGATTTTTAGAGTTTACTCTACGATTCTCATTGACTCTACGATTTTCAGAGTTTACTCTACGATTTTCAGAGTTTACTCTACGATTTTCGTTGACTCTATGATTTTTATTCCCGCTAATCTAAAGATGATATGACCATGATACTTGGACACAATAAACTTCATACATCAAGGTATTTTACAAAAATATAACATTCATAAAACTAGCATGCTAAGATCACAAACCAACTGCATAGAAAAGCGTGCAAGCACTAGTTTTATACTCAGAAAAAATTCTAAAATTTCCAGAATTCAGCAGATTTTATTACCAACATACATGCTTACGATTTTTATTACTTACTCAATTTAACTCCCTTTCCTATGAAATTTGGATAGGTTGTACCTCATGTTACATACTATTTTATAAAATTATTACATACGTTAATCGAGTCATATACACCATGATTCCGAGGCTCCGAAAAACCCCAAAAATCACAGATTACTAGTTAAACCCAATTTGACAAAAATCCGTGATTTTGCTTCTAGCATGCAATTAAATTATTCCTAATGTCTAGATCATCTACTCTCACATGTTTTCACATTTCACAACATCAAACTTCAATAAACTTCCACTTTTTTGATTAATTTAGCACCTTAGAGACATTTTATCAAAGGTAGAGCATGCATTGCTTAATTCTTTGATTTTCTATGAATTTGATGCATGATTAACCCATATCTTTTGTTGTTAATGATCTATAATCATCAAACAACAGTAACATGGAAACACAAAGCCACAACAAATCATTTACCAATTTTATATGCATTTTCTTCTCATTTTTCTTATAAAAATAAAATGGGTTCATGAATTACCTTTTGATGAATTTCTTCTTGGTTTAATATGATGCTCCTTCTCCTTACTTTTCAAATCCTCAGTAATCCTCCAAAATTAGTTCTAACTCTCTTAGGCTCTCAATTTCTCTCCATGTTTACTCACTTGGTGGAATTTTCTTAAAAGAAAAGTGTGTTTGTATATATGTATAGCTTTGTTAGAGTCTTTTCATTCCCATAACCCCCAACTCCCATAACCCCCAACTCTAATGATTAGTTACTCACAATACTTAATACTACAATAATATAGTTAATTAATAGGAAGAATGTGGGAGTTAGAGAAAATGAATGTGGGAGTTAGAAAAATAAAAAGAATTTTGATTTTAAGGAATAAAATAAATTACTTCCACCTTAGCTATTATGTAATATCACGATATACTCCTCCTTGTCCCAATTTAATAGTCTCATAGGTCCATCGATTCAAATTTGATTTCTATCATAAAAAAAATACGTATATTATTTTAATCAATTAATCAATTAATAAGCTATTTGACTATTTTACCCTTCAGAACCAAACTTTGTGAACCATATATCGATTCCTACTAAAGTCGACGTTCTGGACGTCATAGGACTATCCGTTTAGTCAAATTCATCTCTGAAATTCATAGTTGACTTTTTCCTCGAAAAAGTCAACTGGTTGACTTTGATAAAAAGTCAATTGTGACACTTTTTCGTGATTACAGTCTATCCTGACTAATTTCGACGTTGCGGACTCGAATACGCAGTCCGCGTCTCTAAATTCCGCTCTGAACTCCATCTCATGATTTAATACCATCCCACGTAATAAATAGAATAATTCCCTACTTAATCAATTTAAATAGTTAAATAAAACTAAACCAACCACTTAAATACATCTCATCACATATCTTGAAATAACACAAATATGTACAACACATATACATCTAATAAATGAAATCTCCCAAAAGTTTCATATAAATTCGTTTATTAATAATTCTTAAATTACATAAAAAAAAATATCTCGGATATTACATGATCAACCTTTCATACCTGACTTATACATGCAATACGTACAGAGTACAATTCATGGCAACCAGCAATGATTAAACATAAGCTTATCCGAATGAAACACTCTTAGTAGAGTTAAGTAAAAACAAACTTGCACGAGCGAATTTGATTACACATGCTATGCAATTTATAACGCTTTATCCGAAGACCTAATATCAGTAATATAGATCTCCAATATTAGAATAATATCATCACAATATAATACTATTATATATATATATACATAGAATAACCTAAACATATAATATATAACCCTATCAGTCTATAACACACATAAGAATCAGTATCAGGTCAAACTATTTTAGTCTGACTTGAATCCGACAAAAATTCTAACGTCCCGACGGTCTAGCCGGACAATTATTCGAGTCTAAGTTCAATTAAACTCTGACTTAACACTTAACAATTATCTAATATAATTTTAATAACAGTCGAAATATCTTTAAATATTTTCTTATACAATAATATTATTTTTCATGATTTTTCATGTATTAAAATCATTTTTAAATCATTTATTTAATATTATAATTAAATAAATTAAATACCATTTATATTCTAAAAATATTAAATATTTATGAAATATACTCTAAATAATTAAAAACAATATGTCCGAATTTAAAATATTTTTTGGAATTTATTTAGTATTTTTAGTAATTAAAATTCATTTAATTCGATTTATTAATTAAATAAATAATTTCTAGTAATTAAGTGTCGCTAAAGGTACCATAGGTGACGAATCCGTCGCTAATGGTGTTCTTGGGTTGTTCTTCAACAAACCCAGAAACGCATGTCAGACACCGAGGGGCTTGGTTTGACCACAATTTAAACTATGTCCGTGTTGAGTTCTGGGTCTTTTTAAACCATGATCTTGTAGTAGGTACGTAATACTACAAGTTGTAATCATCATCTGAGTCATAACAGAACATATCATGAAGATCTAGGCGTGCAAAACTCTTGTCAGGCCTGTTCTTCATTTTCTGGGTTACCTAGAAATGAAGAACAGCTAAGGTACCTACTTTGCAGCTTTAAATCATAACATCATGGACTTGTTTTGTGTAATCTATTGGTTTAATCTTGTAGACCACATGACAGGGTATAACGACATAAAATCAGAACATCATAACAACACTGAATCGAAGAGATTATGGCCGGTCAAACAAGGGGTCAGTAAACGGGTCTTGAAGATCTTGGTTTTCCAAGAATCTTCATCCGGTCATTTGGTCAACGGTCGTTTGACCACTATTATCTAAGATTCTGCTCGTGATCTGCTTGTTCTAAGGACTAGGATATGTAGTGCACATGACAGGCTACACATAGCAAACATCAACTTGGCCAAAACACGAGTTAGTAGCAAGATCAGAGGCTTTCAAAAACATGTCAGACTCTTCTAGAAATTTCTGGGCTGCCCAGAAATCATTTTCGTGATCGGTCAACTAGGTTTGACCGTTCATAACTTAAGATTTAAATATGATCTAAACTGATTTCAGTCACAGATCCTAGCCCATATGTCATACAACATATCTATAACATAAAATACACAAAAACACTAACATATAAAGATCTAGAGGGCCTGACATTCGCCTGTCAGGTCACTTTTTGAACTTTTTTCCAGATTTGAAAAATGCTAGATTCGAAGACTTTGATGTTATGGAACTGGGATTTTACAACCCAGATTACTTATAGACATCCTATTACACATATCTAACCAATCAATTACAACTTTTAACATCAAATCAAAAGATTTTAAAAATTAGGGTTCTTACCTTCTTATGCTTTGATTTTTGATTCTAACTTTGTTGATCTGATCTAATAGAGATAAGGGATGGTATTGGCTTATCTTATCTCCCTTTCTCACTCTATATTCTCGAAATTCTAGATAGAGAAGGTCTTGGTTCAAATGAAAATTAATTTGAGCACTCTCTCTCTCTCTCTCTTTAATCTATATATTTGGATATATGCAATGTAGGAGCTGCTGATTTCGGCTGGGATGGATGGATATAAGTCACAAGCTAGGCTTAGGTTAGTTCAACCACTCCTTTAGGGCTAGATCTACAAGCAACATCCAATAATGCACTAAAGGGAAAAATAGTCTTTTTTATTTTAATTTTAATGGCATTCTAGTAAATGGCCAAACCCTTAGGGTTTAGGGTTTGGGTTAAGGTTTAGGGTTTAACCCTTAACTTTGCAAATTTTTAATTTCTAAGATTTCAAAAAATTCGGTTTTAAAAATAAAATTAATATTTCTAAATTATAATTAGGATTTTCTAATTATATTAAAATTTCTTAATCACAATTAAATCTTTCTAATTAGGATTAACATTTCCTAATTAAAATCGCTAATTTAGCAATTAGGGTCAAAATGATCATTAGGGTTTATAAACCACTAATTAGGGTTTCTAATAGAAAAATAAATTTTCTAATTTAGAAATTAAATTTTCGTAATTAGATTAGGGTTTTCTAATTACTTATAACTTTAAAATTAGAATTAATATATCCTAATTAACATTAAATTAACACTTAGATTTTCCCTAATTATAAATTAGGTTTCTTAATCCCGAAATTAGGGTTTCTAATAATTAGGTTTTCTAATTATTAGGGTTTCGAGTAAATCTTTAGGGTTTTCCGTAATTAATTATAACTTGATAACGTTAAACCTTATACATAGCATTCCTATTCCCAAACTAGGGTTTCATACATCGAATTAGGGTTTCGAATTTCCGGAACTAAAATTAGGGTTTCCAGAACCGGTTTCTAGGGTTTCTTGTTAATCGTTAGGGTTTTCTAACCGAATGTCGAAGTTCTTAATATATACTTAAGGTTTGTTACAGATATCGTTTATCTGGTCAACCCTTGACCCTTAACCACATATTGTACACATATACACAGAATATATTCACTTATTCCTTAATCCTGAATAATTCACCTATATCCTTCACAGAATTTTGAAATCCTCAAAATTCCTTCTTAAAAATATCAAACGGATACACTAATTTTCTGTCTACATTCAAATTTTGAACCTTAAATCAATTAATAAAAATTTTAAAAATATTCAAAATTCTCGGGTTGTCACATATATGGTACAAAATTCAAATATAACTTAACTGTCGTGTACAATACGACAAAACATAAACTGAGATTTTTAAATACGAATATTTTCTTCTAGACAGTATTCAACTCAAATGGAGTCCTCAATACATTTATTGTCACACTATTTTATAGAATAGTCAGGACTACTAATGTTATCATCTGGACCGTCACTCCGTTCCCCGACTCGTCCCAGCTACGTTCTCATTTCGTGAAGAGGACAATGAAAGCAAAAGGGTGAGCTCAACTAGCCCTGTAAGAAATATTATGAGTAAGATAATGCAGAATAAATTATCATTAGCCTTCAACAGTGTGAAACTGATAAAATATAACAAACATCAAGTTTAACTGCAGCGGAACAAGTAATCCATTTGAAGAGTCAAGTAGAGAATAAAATCTACTATCTTCTATGATTTAAAAGGTTTTTCATGACTTGTATCGCTGGGACTCAGCTTAATAAATAATCCACATCATCGAATCACTCCTGCACTACGGCCAAGGATATTCTTTAGTATCACGACCACAAATTATCCATGCACTACGGGCCAAGGATATTCGTGTATTCATCAATGGTCATGATCATGCCAACAACTGTCCATCAATGCACTACGGGCCAATGAGGACTTTTACCACATCATTTGTGGAGTAAAATTCAAGAATAATATTATACCGAAAATAATTTGGACCGAAAACAAATCAATTTTTATCATGAATAGTATCCTAGGTGAATAGTACTCGAGTGAATAGTACTCCGTGAATAGTACTTCAGGAATAGTAACCCCGAGAATAGTACCCTAACATGAAAAAAGTTAGAACTTATCAAGAATGCTCAGAATAATATTTTCATGAAAAGATATTGGATGAAGCACAAATATCAAGGATATTCTACTAATTTCATGGAGTATAGAAGGCAAAATTTTAACAAACGACTATAGAATTCAAAATCTGAAACAAATTAATATTACTTACATACTACAAAGTATAGAAGAAATATTATTTCAAGTGAATATTGAACAAAAATAACATCCCTTACCTTGAAAAGAAGAGAATTCCAACTGGTATAGCGGGGATATTCTTGAAGAAAACTTTCACTATTTTTTACGCTCAAAACTTTCTAAAACTCGAAAGAAATACGCTCAAGATTATAGAAGAAGAATTCTCTTATTCTGGTGTGCTTTTCAATTCTAACTTAAGCGCCTATATTATAAGAAAATGCTAGAACGCCATAGGAGACTAAAATAATATAATAATATTAATTCTTCTCTTTTCCTACGCACATGTATTAGACCAATTCAAGCACTCCATTCTTGAACCAAAAATTCAACACATTTTTCCACCAAAACAAAAATGGGTCCTACCCATAATTTTAATAAAAATATTTTAATTTCCGAAACTTCAACAATTCATAATAAATAGCCCTTTTATCAAAAAAATACAAATTTTATGTCCATTCCACACAAAAATTGAATTCTCTACAACTTTGCAGAAGAAAGTTTTTCCAAATTCCAAACAGAAAATATCCGAAATCCACATACGGACGTTTTTCAACACCTCTAAAAATTCATAACAAATCATACGTTAATTTTTAATGGTTCAAAATTTGTGGATATATACTCAACTTATATATGTATAACATATCCAAAAATCACACCGATCCAACAGTCGGATCAAAATTATAACTCACGCAATAAAGCTTAAGAACACTGATTTGATTTTTTAATACATCTAATCCGACAAAATACTGATAAAACACCTCAACATTAATTCCTTCAATTATAACCACGTAAAATAAATATTTTCCTATCTATCATTTATGTCCACATAAAATAAATATTTTCTTATCATATAAATTAATAATTAATTATTCACAAATAATATTCTGAGAATCCTGATAATGACAACCGGTAGTTCCGGAAAGAGGGGCTTTAGATAAGGATTTCTCCTTCTTTGGCCTTGATTAGGTGACCAAAACTCTCCATGCGAACTTTCTAGACATTGCCAATAATGTTATCTAGTAATATTATTCAAATAATATAAATTATAGATTTGATAATGAGAAATATTGTGCGGTGACAATTATTGAAATAACAATAATATAAAATATCAATATGACAATTATTGAACGATAAAATAAAATATTGAGCGATAATTCATCGTAACAATTATTGAGTAGTGCCTTTTACGTAAGAATCGATAATTCAAAAATAATGTGCAATCTGAAGTGTCTTTCTGGTGCAATGACACAAAGTGTATTCTTGTATTTTAACCACCGGGTATTCTAAGCATTAACGATAAAACTTTCGTAGTTATTTTATAAAAGATATTTTTGTCATTTTCTCAATCAAAGCCAATAATTACATTGTGGAGTCCACCGATGATTGTCTTAGTAATCTGAATATTCCTGTTAAAGCGAATATTCCCGAGGCCAATCGAATATTATATAACAACTTACGTGCCATAAAATTTATAAGTATTACCCACAACTATAACATTATATCAAATTCAGTCCATAATATTCAAAAATGATATTTATAGAAAATTCATCTTTATTCATAAAAGTTGGGGTCTTATAGTGTGGACCTATTTTGGGGGCGTCACAACAATCATCAACCAAGTACTGGTTGAATCAATTAGGGATCAATGACTACTCAAGATTTAGATTACAATATCATCATAAACAAAGTATAACAACGAACCAATAAGAGATAAAGTCTCATTGGGTTATAAATGAACAAATGTTAATCATCGAGTACATACTTTCAAAACTATAAAGGTACATAAGCAAACCAAAGGAAGTTTGATTTAGATTGACTTCAAGGGTATTTTAGTTTATAGAGCATTCATCAATTAAGGATTTGTAAGACCCCAACTTTTATGAATAAAGATGAAGTTTCTATAAATATCATTTTTGAATATTATGGAGTGAATTTGATATAATATTATAGTTGTGGGTAATATTTATAAATTTTGCAAAGTACGCAAGTTGTTATATAATATTCGATTGGTCGGTGAATATTCGTTTTAACGAGGGAATATTAAATGCGATGGCACAATCATTGGTGGACCCTACGGAATTATTGTCGGATTGAGAAAGCAGCGAAATATCTTTTATAAAATAACGACGAAAGTTTTACTGTTGCTTGTTGGAATATTCCAAATTGGTTAAAATACGATGTCTGGCGTTGTTGTTGCGATGGCATGCGGTATTGCACGCAGTATTTTTGAATTATTGATTCTTACGTGAAGGCCTTTACTCAATAATTATTACGGTAATTCATTCAATATTTTATTTTATTGGTTCAATAATTGATGCGTTGATATTTTATATTATTGTTGTTTCAATAATTGTCCTTTTGATATTTCCATTATCGGATCAATAATTCATATTATTTGAATAATATTATTAGATAACATTATTGGCAATGTCTAGAAAGTTACATCGAGGAGAGGTTTGGTCACCTAATTGCGCCCGATAAGGAGAAATCCTTATTGGAAAGCCCTTATTTCTGAGGAGCGCACTGGTTGTCATTATTGTGATTCTGTAATATTATTTGTGAATAATTAATTATTGATTTATATGATAAAGAAATATTTATTTTATGTGGACATAAATGATAGATAGGAAAATATTTATTTCATGTGGTTATAAATGAAAGAGTTAATGTTGAGGTGTTTTATCAGTATTTTGTCGGATTGGAGGTATTAAAAATCAAATCGATGTTCTTAAAGCTCTGTTGCGTGAGTTATAATTTTGATCCGGCCGTTGGATCGTTGTGATTTTTGG
The DNA here is from genome assembly GCA_020205615.1 of Panax quinquefolius. Taxonomy (NCBI): domain Eukaryota; kingdom Viridiplantae; phylum Streptophyta; class Magnoliopsida; order Apiales; family Araliaceae; genus Panax; species Panax quinquefolius. The sequence continues at coordinate 51,238,945 of CM035162.1, forward strand.
ATATGTTATACATATATAAGTTGAGCATATGTCCACAAACTTTGAACCATTAAAAATTAACGTATGATTTGTTATTAATTTTATGAGGTGTTGAAAATCATCCATTTGTGGATTTCGGATATTTTCTGTTTCGAATTTGGAAAATATTTCTTCTGCAAAGTTGTAGAGAATTCGATTTCATGTGGAATGAATATAAAATTCGTTTTTTTTCTGATAAAATGGCTATTTATTATGAATTATTGAAGTTTCAGAAATTAAAATATTTTTATTAAAAATATGGGTGGGCCCCACTTTTGGTTGTTGGGAAAGGTGGCTGATTTTTGTGGACCCGAATTGTGGTGGCTGAAAATTTTCAAATACATGTGCGTAGAATTTTTTTTTTATATATTATTTTATTAATTTAGTCTCCTATGGCGTTCTAGCATTTTCCTATAAATAGGCGCTTAAGTTAGAATTGAAAATCACACCAGAATCAGAGAATTCTTCTTCTATAATATTGAGCGTATTTCTTTCGAGTTTTAGAAAGCTTTTAGCGTAGAAAAAAATAAAAAATTTCTTCAAGAATATCTCCGCTATACCAGTTGGAATACTCTTCTTTTCAAGGTAAGGGATGTTATTTTTGTTCAATATTCGCTTGAAATATTATTTTCTTCCATACCCTGTAGTATGTAAGTAATATTATTTCGTTTCAGATTTCGAATTTTGTACTCGTTTGTTAAAATTTTGGCTTCTATACTCCATGAAATTAGTAGAATATCCTTGATATTTGCGCTTCATCTAGTACTTTTCATGGAAATATTATTCTGAGCATTCTTGATAAGTTTCAACTTTTTCATGTCGGTTTACTATTCACAGGGTTACTATTGCCGAAGTACTATTTACAGGGTACTATTCACTCAAGTACTATTCACCCGGGGTACTATTCATGATAAAAATTAATTCGTTTTCGGTCCAAATTATTTTTGGTACAATATTATTCTTGAATTTTACTCCACAAAGCAGTATCTTGTTGACAATTTGGACGTTATTGATTTCTGGATAAATTAAATTATAAATCTTTAAAATTTTATCCTTGAACTTGTTTTATTGAATTCTTATATCATTGTCATAATCCTCATGTTTATATTATGTTGAAAGTCATACGTGGCACATAGTGCGTAGATGGACTTGGTATGATTATGACCGAGGATTATTCGGTATAATCATAATAGTAATGTTACAAATGATGTGGTAAAAGTCCTCATTGGCCCGTAGTGCATTGATGGGACGATTGTTGGCATGATCATGACCATTAATGAATACACGAATATCCTTGGTCCGTAGTGCATGGATAATTTGTGGTCGTGATACTAAAGAACTTGGCCGTAGTGCAGGGGTGATTCGATGATGTGGATTATTTATTAAGCTGAGTCTCAGCGATAAAAGTGATGAAAAACCTTTTAAATCTTAGAAGATAGTAGATTTTATGCTCTATTTGACTCTTCTAATGGATTGCTTGTTCCGTTGAAGTTAAACTTGATGTTTGTTATATTTTATCAGTTTAACACTGTTGAAGGCTAACGATAAATTATTCTGCATTATCTTAGTCATAATATTTCTTACTAGGCTAGTTGAGCTCATCCTTTTGCTTTCATTGTCCTCTTCAGGAAATGAGAACGTAGCTGGGACTAGTCGGGGAACGAAGTGATGGTCCTGATGATAGCATTAGTAGTCCTCACTATTATATGAAATAGTGTGATAATAAATGTATTGAGGACTCCATTTGAGTTGAATACTGTCTAGAAGACAATATTCGTATTTAAAACTCTCAGTTTATGTTTTGTCGTATTTTACACGATAGTTGTATTATTAAGTTGTATTTGAATTTTGTACCATGTATTTGGCGACTGAAGATGGGTGATGTATACCTATTTTGGGGGCGTCACAGTTGGTATCAAAGCTTAGGGATATGATCCCTGGCTAAGATGTGAGACTAGAACTAGGATGGGAGAGACGGGGAATTCCTTCGCTAGTATGACCTACCTAAGTTTATTTGGTATTTAATTGGTCGGTTAGAGTATAGGGATAATATGTTGCAAGTCAATTAACCCTTGTTTTGTGGCAGTATTTGAAAATGACATTCGAGAATATTGAGAATAGCAATGGAGCACAAGAGACCGTTGAGTCACCACAGATCAATACCCAGGATAATGTGCAACAGGAAGACAATAATCCTTAAGTAAACAATAACGATCAAATGATGAACGATGGAATGTTCAGAGGCTTTATGAAATTCATGCAACATCAGGCGAGAGCGGCTCCTCTCCAAAATGTAGGTGGAAACACTGGAAACTCTCGGACGGTCACCGCTAAATAGTTCAAGGAGCTGGAACCACCGGAGTTTATTGGAGAGCCAAAACCACTTAAGGCGGAAGCGTGGATAAAGCAGATCACCAAGATATTTGATGTCTTGGGATGCTCCGAGGAGTAAAAGGTTTCCTTTGCCACCTTTATGTATGAGGAGAGGCAGACATTGGTGGGAATCGGTAAAGCGTACTCAACCTTGCGTCTTGAAGATGTCTTGGGAGAAGTTCCAAGAACTATTCAACGACAAGTACTTTCTCGAAAGTATTCGTCACATGAAAGAGGTAGAGTTCATCAAGTTGGAGCAGAACAATATGACCATGTCGTAGTACGAAGCGAAGTTTGTCGAGTTGTCCCGGTTTACGTCTCACTTGGTTGATAATGAGAAGAGAATGACGTGGATGTTACTAAGAGGTTTGAAACCCGAGATACGTCAATATCTAATTTCTCATAAACTGTGTTTAAATTCAGATGTTGTAAATAGGACTCAGTTATTGGAGCGCGATAACGAGTCAACCCAACCAAGAGAAAGCTGCCGGCAAAATGATAATACCAGTGGTAACAGTCATCAAAGCGGTGACAACGAACGTGGATGGAATCAACATGCCATAAATGGTAACCACTTTGGTGGTAATCATGGCCAAAACAATAAGAGTGGACATTTCAAGAAGAGGAAATTCAACAATGATGGAAAGACGTCATCACCATCACCCGTTGTTAAGGAAGGAGAACAACCACCTATCATATGCTTCAAATGCGGAGGGGAGGGACACATCAGTCTACTGCGCAATGCAGTCAAAAGCGTGTTATAATTATGGAAGAGAAGGTCACCTAGCCCGATTTTTTCGTGCACCAAAGACAAGTCCAGCTGGGATGGAGGCACCAAAGGCCGTCCCAGAAAAGTCAAAACTGATAGTTCAAGGGAGAGCGTTTGACATGACCTCCCAAAAGCAAGGAACCCGAACGAGGTCATCACGGGTAAGCTTATCATAAACTCTAGCGAAATCTATACCTTATTTGATACTGATTCTACCCATTCTTTTATTTCTCCTACTTGCGCTCAACGTTTAAATTTGACTCCGGAGAAATTAGACTTTGACTTATCTGTGGAAACTCCGTTGGGAGAAACCTTCATTACATCCACTGTTTATAAGTCTTGTTTGGTTCAAATCGGTACCCTCACATTACCTGTCGATCTTATTTCATTGAAAATACTTGCATTTTACGTGATTCTAGGGATTGATTGGTTAACCACTCATCATGCAAAAATTGATTGTTTTCGTAAGGTTGTAAGCTTTCATATTCCTAACCAACCTATTATGCGAATTCAAGTAACCAAACCATTAAAATCAATCACTGTCATCTCAAGCCATAAAGCTATTCGTTTATTGTAAAACGGATGTCAAGCTTTCTTAGCTCATGTCACAGATTTAAACAAAAATACGTTAGATTTAAATGATATTTCTATTGTTAATAAATTTCCTGACGTATTCCCTGAAGAACTTCCTGGCCTACCCCCAGAGCGAGAAGTTGAATTTTGTATCGACCTTGAACCCGGTACAAAACCTCTTTCCAAAGCCCCATATCGAATGGCTCCTATTGAACTTCAAGAGTTAAAGACCCAATTGCAGGAATTGTTAGACATCGGTTTTATTCGTCCTAGTACTTCTCCTTGGGGTGCTCCTGTTCTATTCGTGAAGAAGAAAGATGGGAGTATGCGACTTTGTATTGATTATCGGGGGTTGAATCATGTCACCATAAAAAATAGGTACCCATTGCCACGTATTGATGACCTATTTGACTAGTTGCAAGGCGCCAAATTCTTTTCAAAGATCGATCTTCGTTCCGGATATCATCAGTTAAATATTAGAACCGATGACATTCCAAAGACGGCTTTCAGAACTCGGTACGGGAATTATGAATTCCTAGTCATGCCTTTTGGATTGACTAATGCTCCTGCTGCCTTCATGTATATGATGAACCGAGTATTCAAGGAATATTTGGATCACTTTGTGGTCGTCTTTATTGATGACATCCTCATATATTCCAAAAGCCGTGAAGATCATGAGCAACACTTGGGGCTGATACTCCAAAAGCTTCGTGAAAACAAGCTTTATGCCAAGTTGAAGAAATGTGAGTTCTGACTTGAGGAAGTAGCATTCCTTGGGCACGTAGTATCAAGTCATGGAATATCTATTGACCCGGAAAAGATTGAAGCTATTCAAAGCTGGGAGCAACCTAAATCAGTGACCGAAGTATGTAGCTTTCTCGGCTTAGATGGTTATTATTGGTGATTCGTAGAAGGGTTTTCTCAAATCGCTACTCCATTAACTCAGCTGACTCTGAAAGATATAAAATTCGGTTGGAGCGTGGAATGTGAGAAGAGTTTTCAAGAACTCAAGAGCAAACTCATTTCAGCACCTGTTCTGACAATGCCATCTGGCTTGGAGGGATTTGTCATCTATAGTGATGCTTCAGGCAAAGGGTTAGGATGTGTTCTCATGCAACATGGGAAAATCATAGCCTATGCCTCTCGGCAACTCAAAGAATATGACAGGAATTATCCTAATCATGATCTAGAGTTGGCAGCTGTTGTCTTCGCACTTAAAATTTGGAGGCATTACTTGTATGGGGAGAAAGTGGAGATCTTTACAGATCATAAAAGCCTCAAATATTTCTTCACCCAAAAGGAACTCAACATGCGGTAACGACGTTGGCTTGAACTGTTGAAAGATTATGATCATACCATTCAATACCATCCTGGTAAAGCGAACGTAGTAGCTGACACATTGAGTAGAAGATCATATGCGGGTACGAGTGAGATATTGTCAATGCAAAGGCCCATTTCATATGACTTGCACATGATGGAGATAGAGTTAAAGACTCCAGGGACCCATGTGATGATGGCAAATTTACGAGTAGAACCGACTTTAATCGATAAAATTAAAGCTGCTCAAGCTACAGACCTGAAGCTGATGCGTATAAAGAAGAAAGTGCAAGAAGGTGCTATGCCGGAAGCAATAATCGATGAAGAAGGAATACTTTGAGTCAAATCCAGACTTTGTGTTCCTAACAACCTTGATTTAAAGTATAAAATCATGATGGAGGCGCACAACACACCGTTTGTAATCCATCCTGGTAGTACCAAAATGTATCATGATCTTTGACATACATTTTGGTATAGCAATATGAAGAGAGAGATATCGGAGTTTATCTCAAGGTGTTTAACTTGTCAACAAGTAAAGGCGGAGCATCAAGTACCAAAAGGTCCATTGCAACCACTTGAAATTCCAGAATGGAAGTGGGAGCACATTACCATGGATTTCAATTCTTTGGTCTTCCCAAGGTTTCTCAACGCATAGATGCGATTTGGGTCATTGTTGATAGATTGACCAAGTCGCTCACTTCTTACCTATCGAGAAACTTATACACTTGAACCTCTTCCTCGTATGTACATAAATGAGATTGTAAGAGGCGCATGGTATGCCGGTATCCATAGTTTCTGATCGAGACCCAAGATTCACTTCATGATTTTGGGTTAGTTTGCAGAAAGCTATGGGCACGGATTTACGATTTAGCTCGGCATATCATCCTCAGACAGAAGGGCAGTCGGATAGGACAATTCAAACTCTTGAAGATCTATTAAGACTCTATGTCATTGATTTCAAGGGAAGTTAGGACAAAATCTTACCACTGATGGAGTTTTCCTACGACAACAGTTATCAAGCAAGTATTGGCATGGCTCCATTTGAGGCGTTGTATAGGAGAAAGTGCCATTCTCCAGTATGCTGGGATGAGGTGGGTGAAGCAACGTTGTTGGGACCGGAGTTGGTACGTATGACTATGAAAAAGATTCAAACGATCCGACAACGTTTAAAAACCTCACAAGATCGACAAAAGAGTTATGCTGATCTTCATAGAAAGGATGTGGAATTCGATATTGGAGATCATGTGTTGTTACGAATTGATCCATGGAAAGGAGTTACGAGATTTAGAAAGAGAGGAAAGCTCAATCCTTGATTAATTGGCCCATTTTAATCCTCGATCGAGTAGGAACTGTGACCTATAGACTTGCTTTACCGCCAAGTATGTCTCGTGTTCATAACGTTTTTCACATATCTATGTTACGTAAATATGTGAAAGACCCGAACCACATTATTGAGTTAGAACCGGACGATGTTGAGGAAATGACCTGGGAGTTAGAATCTGAAATGAAATCAAGGTATCCTTGCCTCTTCGACATACCAGGTATGTACCCTAATTTCGAGGGCGAAATTTCATAAGAAGGGGAGGTTGTAAGACCCCAACTTTTATGAATAAAGATGAATTTTCTATAAATATCATTTTTTAATATTATGGAATGAATTTGATATAATGTTATAGTTATGGGTAATATTTATAAATTTTGCAAAGTACGCAAGTTGTTATATAATATTCGATTGGTCGGGGAATATTCGTTTTAACAGGGAATATTCGTACGAAGGCATAATCATTGGTGGACCCCACAACGGAATTATTGTCGAATTGAGAAAACGACAGAAATATCTTTTTATAAAATAACGACGAAAGTTTTACCGTTAACACTGTTGGAATACCTGGTGTGACGCCCCCAAAATAGGTATACATCACCCATCTTGAGTCGCCAAATACAAGGTACATAATCCAAATACAACTTAATTATACAACAGTCGTGTAAAATACAACAAAACATAATCTAAGAGTTTTAATAAGAATATTGTCATCTAGACAATATCCACACTCAATGGAGTCCTCATTACATTTATTATCACACTATTTAACAAAATTGTGAGGACTACTAATGCTATCATCTGGTCCGTCACTCCATTCCCCGACTAGTCCCGGGTACGTTCTCATTTCCTGAAGAGAACAGTGAAAGAAAGGGTGAGCTCAACTAGCCCAGTAAGAAATATTATGACTAAGATAATACATAATAAATTATCATTAGCCTTCAACAGTGTTAAACTGATAAAATATAATAAACATCAAGTTTAACTACAGCGGAACAAGCAATCCATTAGAAGAGTCAAGTAGAGAATAAAATCTACTATCTTCTATGATTTAAAAGGTTTTTCATCACTTTTATCGCTGAGACTCAGCTTAATAAATAAACAACATCATCCTTGCACTACGGTTAATGATATTCATTAGTATCACGACCACAAATTATCCATGCACTACGGACCAAGGATATTCGTGTATTCATCAATGGTCATGATTATGCCAACAACTGTCCATCAATGCACTACGGTCAATGAGGACTTTTACCACATCATTTGTAACATTACGATCATGATTATACCGAATAATCCCTGGTCATAATCATACCAAGTCCATCTATGCACTACAGGCCACAGATGACTTTCAACATATTATAATCATGAGGATGATGACAATGATATAAGAATTCAATAAAACAAGTTCAAGGATAAATTTGTAAAGATTTATAATTTAATTTATCCAGAAATCAATAACGTCCAAATTGTCAACATGGTACTGCTTTGTGGAGTAAAATTCAAGAATACTTAGAAGAATATTTCCATGAAAAGATACTGGATGAAGCGTAAATATCAAGGATATTCCACTAATTTCATGGAGTATAGAAGCCAAAACTTTAATCAACTGAGTATAATAGAATATATGAAACTGCAAATGGATTTTTGCCGCCATGCGGTAATCCACGTCAAATGATTATTCCAACAAAATAATAAAGAATGGAATAATGAAGAAGAATTCACCAAAGCGCATAATCCCGCTTGCATGACGAGTTATTCCAATAGAATAATAAAGAATGGAACCAGGTCATGCGTAATCCGTATAGACAGGATGTTCCAACATAATAATAAAGAATGGAACCAGGTCATGTGTAATCCGCATAGACAGGATGTTCCAACAGAATAATAAAGAATGGAACCAGGTCATGCGTAATCTGCACAGACAGGATGTTCCAACAGAATAATAAATAATGGAACCAACCCTTACGAGTATTGAAAAAAAATAACTCTCTTCATGAATACGAAAGATTAATACCCCTTACCTTAGAAAAACTGGATATTGGAATAGTGAAGTAGCAGACTTCTCTTCTTTTTTCTCTCTATAATTTCTCTCTATAATAATTTCTCTAAAGCTTTTGTGAATTGGTGAGAAATGAAGGAAGAATGAGCTTCTATTTATAGGAAAATATAATTTCGATAATTATACGTTTTGGGGCTCGAAATATTACAGTATAATACCTTTCTCTTTTTCTTTATTTTTAATTTAGTCCTGCAAGTATTATCAAACTTGCACCACCTCCCCTAATAGTAAATAATGTGAATTAATAGTTTTTCATGTGACTCAATAGTATAATCATGTGAAAAAACTAATTACAGTATAGTACATTCAACTATACCTCCATTTTTAATTTAGTCATGCAAGTATTATCAATCTTGCACCACCTCCCCTAATAGTACATGAATGTGAATCAATAGTACACACATATGAACAAATAGTTATAAGCATGTGAAACAATAGCAATTAATTGCTCATTTATCCGATTAATTACCCAATTGGTCAGTATAACTTCCAAACATCAATTAATATCGAAATAAATGTCGATTTCCACTAACACTAATAATCCCAACACAATGGAACTATCAATTTCATCATTAATCAACACAACTTATTCATCATTAATATTATAAATCACAATATTTAACAACCAGGTCATTCCCAGGAAAGAGGGGGCTTTTCGATAAGGATTTCTCCTTATTGACGCGCAATTAGGTGACCAAACCTCTCCTTGACAAAACTTTTAGACATTATCAATATTGCAAATAATAATATGAATAACTTTGTCATCTCAATTATTGATTTAATAATAATAAATATTATGCAGATGATACTGTGACAATAATTGAATCAATAATATGAGAGATATGATGCAACAATTATTGTAGCAATAATTGAGTATAACCGAGTGACTTCTCACGTAAGCATCAATAATCAATACTGGTGTGCTACTATGCAACCACAGCAGACATCGTACTTTTACTACCAGGTAGTTCAACAGTTTTAATGGTAACACTTTCGCCGTTATTTTTATAAAAAGATAATTCAGTCGTTTTTAACTACGACAATACTTCCGTTATGGGGTCCACCAATGATTGTGTCGTCGTACGAATATTCCCTGTTAAAACGAATAATCCCCGACCAATCGAATATTATATAACCACTTGCTTACTTTGAAAAATTTATAAATATTACCCACAATTATAACATTATATCAAATCCACACCATAATATTCAAAAATATATTTCGAGAAAATTATTCTTTATTCATAAAAGTTGGGGACTTACAACCTCCCCTTCTTATGAAATTTCGTCCTCTAAATTAGGGTACGTACCTGGTATATCGAAGAGGTGAGGATACCTTGATTTTATTTCAGATTCTAACTCCCAGGTCATTTCCTCAACATCGTGATTTCTCCACAAAACTTTGACTTTAGGTATAACTTTAGAGCATAGAATATGATCCTTCTTATCCAAGATTTTAACAGGTAACTCTTCATACGTTAAATCTTCCTCTATCTCATCTGATTCTAATTCAATAATGTGGTTCGAGTCTTTCACATATTTAAGTAACATAGATATGTGAAAAACGTTATGAACACGAGACATACTTGGTTGTAAGGTGAGTCTATAGGCCACAGTTCCTACTCGATCGAGAATGAAAAATTGGCCAATGAATCGAGGGTTGAGCTTTCCTCTCTTTCCAAATCTCGTAACTCCCTTCCAAGGAGCAACACGTAACAACACATGATCTCCAATATCGAATTCCACATCCTTTCAATGAAGATCAACATAACTCTTTTGTCAATCTTGTGAGGTTTTTATACGTTGTCGGATCGTTTGAAACTTTTCCATAGTCATATGTACCAACTCCGGTCCCAACAACGTTGCTTCACCCACCTCATCCCAGCATACTGGAGAACAACACTTTCTTCTATACAACGCCTCAAATGGAGCCATGCCAATACTTGCTTGATAACTGTTGTTGTAGGAAAACTCCACCAATGGTAAGAACTTGTCCCAACTTCCTTTGAAGTCAAGGACACAGAGTCTCTATAAATCTTCAAGAGTTTGAATAGTCCTCTCCGACTGCCCGTCCGTTTGAGGATGATATACCGAGCTAAATCGTAAATTCGTGCCCATAGCTTTTTGCAAACTAACCCAAAATCTTGAAGTGAATCTTGGGTCTTGATCAGAAACTATGGATACCGGCATACCATGCAGTCTTACAATCTCGTTTATGTACATACGAGCAAGACGTTCAAGTGTATAAGTTTCTCGTATAGGTAGGAAATGAGCAGACTTGGTCAATCTATCAACAATGACCCAAATTGCATCTATGCCTTGAGAAACCTTGGGAAGACCAGTAATGAAATCCATGGTAATGTGCTCCCACTTCCATTCTGGAATTTTAAGTGGTTGCAATGGACCTTTTGGTACTTGATGCTCCGCCTTAACTCGTTGACAAGTTAAACACCTTGAGATAATCTCCGCTATCTCTCTCTTCACCAAAATGTATGTCGAAGATTACGATACATTTTGGTACTACCAGGATGGATTTCAAACAGTGTGTTGTGCGCCTCCAACATGATTTTATACTTTAAATTAGGGTAGTTAGGAACACAAAGTCTGGAGTTGACTCGATGTATTCCTTCTTCATCGATTCTTTCTTCTGGCATAGCACCTTCTTGCACTTTCTTCCTCATACGCATCAGCTCCAGGTCTGTAGCTTGAGCAGCTTTAACTTTATCAATTAAAGTCGGTTCTACTCATATATTCGCCATCATCACATGGGTCCCTGGAGTCTTTAACTCTATCTCCATCCTTTGTAAGTCATATAAAATGGGCCTTTGCGTTGACAATAATGCACTCGTACCCGCATATGATCTTCTACTCAATGCATCAGCTACTACGTTCGCTTTTCCAGTTTTGTCTAAAATGAACTTTTCGCTAAATCAAATCCTTCGTACATAGGTGCGAAAGAGGAACAACAATACTTTCAAAAAACACAAATAAAGCTTAGAAAAGTCTTTAAAATAAAAGCATGGAGCATAATAAAACACACACACACACACACACACACACTTTATGCATAGGAAATCAATAAGATGCGATAATTGTGTTTTCATGGAAGTCGAGGGGTGCCTAACACCTTCCCCTCACTTCAGCAAGCCCCCGAACTTTATGAATCTCGGGTTTCCAAACCAATCATATGGAGTCACATATTAGACCATATTGCGAAAACCTTTAAAATTCGGATGAGTTGGTACATCCATTTAAACCATACCAACTGTCGCCTCTGTCTCATTTGGTCTAATCATCAACATTAATAAAATCAAACATTGGTAAAATAAGTCGACTAAATGTCATTATTTTCCTAAAACCTCACCCTTTAATTAAACCAATTGACACATCGAAATAAAGGGTAAAAAGGAAAATAAGGAAAAAACAATCAAATAGAAAAAGAGAACATTTGAAAAAATCTATTTTCCTGGCGTCGACAGGTAGCGACTCTGCTGGAGACTACAGAAGGCTTAAGCCGCGTTCAATATTTTTTGTTTCCATTCTGTATATGCATTTTTATGTGAATGATCTTTGTGTGTGATAAATGTCTCTAATCTTTAAGTGTTTTATATTAGTGCCTCTCACAGTATATTAGTGTCTCGAACTATGTTATCATATTACATTCGGTGAGGACGATGAATGTATAAATGTATGTTGTGTGGTACCTCCATTAGGAGGCGAACCCGTCAGTTGTTTATTACTGGACTCTAAAGAGTGTTCTCTTGTGAGGCTCAGGAAAGGTACCACTCAGATCCAGTCCAATTGAAAGATGGATGTCTTCATCAAGTTAATTGCGAAGATCTGGGAACCAATTTCAAAAAGTCCATGAGAGTAACCTAAGATAGGCCAGCCTCTGATAAACCAAACGCACAGGATGTCACTTCATGCCCTATTAATTCTCGAATATACAAATGCCATCCATCTTAAAACTGTCATTTGTATATCTTTCTTATCCTGTCATCAAGACAACTAACCCCTTGTTTTGCAGGAAAATATTAAAAAACTCTAAACTGATGCATATCATATCATGCATCCATACCATCTACTATTATCAAGACTAAACTAGATATCAGTTTTGTGTAGATTGGTCCTAGAACTCATTTCCGATCCAAAATGGCCCATTCACCACCAGTCAAAATGGCCAAATGAAGTTCATTAAAGCCTATTCCTGTATCTCGAGAAGAATTCGAGGAGTTCCAAAAACATATTGCTGAGATGACCGTATTGTTAAAAGAACAGTGTAAGGTAACTTAGGAGCCCAAACTGAAAACTCCAACTGAACCCTCTTTGCAAGGAGAGATGCAAGTATCGGGAAGGAACAGTGATACATAGATGTCTACCCCAGTATCCCCAATCAACGTCAGTTCCGCCAAAGAGGCCACATATAAGAATATGACAAGAGAAGTAATAGACCTCCGAGAAGACATAGAAACTAGAGATATCTGAAAGAAAGTTAGACAAATGGAGGATGTTATCCGATCTATTAAGGGGACAAGATCCCATGGGAGTGTGAATTATTCTGATTTGTGTATTTTCACAAAGGCGAGATACCATGATAAATTCTAAGTCCCAGAGTTTGAAAAGTATAATGGATTGGGAGATCCCTACACCCATTTGAAGGTCTACATAGGTGATATGGGATCATATTTCGAGGATGAGAACCTCAGAATGCAGTTGTTCCAAAAGAGCCTTACTAGTGAAGATGGAACTTGGTATGCTTGAATAGATAACTCCAAGGTCCATGGTTGGGAGGATCTAACCCACGCTTTCCTCAACCAGTAAAGCTTCCAATCCCAAATGGCACCTGACCGTTACCAAGTGACCAAAGTTAAGAAACTGAGCAATGAATCATTCAGGGGGTATGTGCATGGGTGGAGGCATATGGCAGCCCAAGTTAGCCCGCTAATGGATGAAGGTGAAATGGTAATGACTTTTATTGACATCTAAGAAGCCCAATATTACGAGCAAGTCATAGTAGGAATAGGCAAATCCTTCTCCGAAATGATCAAACACGGGGAAATAACTGAAATGAGATTAAAATCTGACAAAATCAAGGACCTTCAGCCTTGGAGGCAGTGGCAGAGCATATACAATTGGGCAATTACTCAAACGCTCCCAAAAAGGTACCTAAAAGGAAGGAAGAAGATTGTAAGACCCCAACTTTTATGAATAAAGATGAATTTTCTACAAATATTATTTTTGATTATTATGGAATAAATTTGTTATAATATTATAGTTGTGGGTAATATTTATAAATTCTGCAAAGTACGTAAGTTATTATATAATATTCGATTGGTCGGGGAATATTCATTTTAACAGGAATATTAAATGACGGCAAGACAATCATTGGTGGAACCCACAACAGAATTATTGTCGGATTGAGAAAACGACAAAAATATCTTTTTATAAAATAACGGCGAAAGTTTTACCGTTAACACTGTTGGAATACCTGGTGGTTAAGTAATATGCGTTGTTGCACAGTAGCACACGGTATTGCACAGTATTTTTGAATTATTGATTCTTACGTAAGAAGACACTACTCAATAATTGTTACAAAGAATTATCGCTCAATATTTTATTTTATTGGTTCAATAATTGCTTTGCGTTGATATTTTATATTATTGTTGTTTCAATAATTGTCACCGCACAAAGATTTCCCATTATCGTGTCAATAATTCATATTATTTGAATAATATTATTAGATAGCATTATTGGAAATGTCTAGAAAGTTCTCATCAAGGAGAGGTTTGGTCACCTAATTCTTGCTAGTAAGGAGAAATCCTTATCGAAAGCCCCTCTTTCCCGAAACTGGTTGTCATTATTGTGATTCTATAATATTATTTGTGAATAATTAATTATTGATTTATATGATAAGGAAATATTTATTTTATGTGGACACAAATGATACATTAGAAAATATTTATTCGAAGTGGATTTTAACTCCGGAGTCAAATTTAAACATTAAGCGCAAGTAGGAGAAATAAAAGAATGGGCAGAACCAGTATCAAATAAGGTATAGACTTCGCTAGAGTTTATGATAAGCTTACTAGTGATGACCTCGTTCGGGTTCCTTGCTTTTTGGGAGGTTACGACAAACGCTCTCCCTTGAACTACCAACTTTGACTTTTCTAGGACAGCCTTCGGTGCCTCCATCCCAGATGGACTTGTCTTTGGTGCATGATAAAATCGGGCTAGGTGACCTTCTCTTCCATAATTATAACACTATTTGGACTGCATCGCGCAGTTTAGACTTATATGTCCCTCCCCTCCACATTTGAAGCATATGATAGGTGATCATTCTCCTTCCTTAACAACGGGTGCTGGTGCTGACGTCTTTCCATCATTGTTGAATCTCCTTTTCTTGAAATATCCATTTTTACTGTATTGGCCATGATTACCACCGAAGTGGTTACCATTTCTGGCATGTTGATTCCCTCCACGTTTGTTGTCACCGCTTCAATGACTGCTACCAGTGGTATTATCATTTTGCCGGCTACTTTCTCTTGGTTGAGTTGACTCGTTATCGCGCTCCAATAACTGAGCCCTATTAACAACATCTGAATACAAACACAGTTTGTGAGAAATTAAGTATTAACTTATCTCGGGTTTCAAACCTCTTAGAAATATCCGCGTCATTCTCTCCTCATTATCAACCGAGTGAGATGCAAACCGGGACAACTCGGCAAACTTAGCTTCGCATTGTGACACGGTCATATTGTTCTGCTCCTACTTGATGAACTCTACCTCGTTCATGTGACGAATACTTTAGGGAAAGTACTTGTCGTTGAATAATTCTTGGAACTTCTCCCAAGAAATCTTCAGTGCGGTAGGTTAAGTACGTTTTACTGATTCCCACCAGTAATTTGCCTCTCCTCGCAACATAAAGGTGGCAAATGGAACCTTTTGCTCCTCGGAGCATCCCAAAACATCAAATATCTTTGTGATCTACTTTATCCACGCTTCCGCCTTATGTGGTTTTGGCTCTCCAATAAACTCTGGTGGTCCCAGCTCCTTGAACTATTTAGCGGTGACCATCCGAGAGTTTCCAATGTTTCCACCTACATTTTGGACAGGATCCGCTCTCGTCTGATGTTGCATGAATTGCATAAAGCCTCTGAACATTCCATCGTTCATCATTTGGTCAGTGCTATTGTTTGCATGAGGATTGTCGCCTTCCTAATGCCCATTATCCTGATTATTGATCTTTGGAGACTCAACGGTGTCCAATGCTCCATTGCTATTCTCAACATTCTTGGATGTCATTTTCAAATACTGCCATAGAACAAGGGTTAATTGACATGTCACATATTATCCATATACTCTGACCGACCAAATAAATACCAAATAAACTTAGGTAGGTCATACTAGCGAAGGAATTCCTCGTCTCTCCCCTCCTAGTTCTTGTCTCACATCTCAGCCAGGGATCATATCCCTAAGCTTTGATATCAACTGTGATGCCCCCAAAATAGGTATACATAACCCATTTTGAGTTACCAAATACATGGTACATAATCCAAATACAACTTAATTATACAACTGTAGTGTAAAATACGACAAAACATAATTTAAGAGTTTTAATAAGAATATTGTCATCTGGACAATATCCACACTCAATGGAGTCCTCATTACATTTATTGTCGCACTATTTAACAGAATAGTGAGGACTACTAATGCTATCATCTGGACCGTCACTCCGTTCCCTGACTAGTCCCGACTACGTTTTCATTTCTGAAGAGAACAGTGAAAGAAAGGGTGAGCTCAACTAGCCTAGTAAGAAATATTATGACTAAGATAATATAGAATAAATTATAATTAGCCTTCAACAGTGTTAAACTGATAAAATATAATAAACATCAAGTTTAACTGCAGTGGAACAAGCAATCCATTAGAAGAGTCAAGTAGAGAATAAAATCTACTATCTTCTATGATTTAAAAGGTTTTTCATCACTTTTATCGCTGAGACTCAACTTAATAAATAAACCACATCATCCCTGCACTACGGCCAAGGATATTCATTAGTATCACGATCACAAATTATCCATGCACTACGGGTCAAGGATATTCGTGTATTCATCAATGGTCATGATCATGCCAAAAACATTCCATCAATGCACTACGGCCAATGAGGACTTTGACCACATCATTTATAATATTACGGTCATGATTATACCGAATAATCCCTGGTCATAATCATACCAAGTAAAATCTCATGCACTACGTGCCGCCATGATGAGTTTCAACATATTATAAACATGAGGATGATGACAATGATATAAGAATTCAATAAAACAAGTTCAAGGATAAATTTGTAAAGATTTATAATTTAATTTATCCAGAAATCAATAACGTCCAAATTATAAACATGATACTGCTTTGTGGAGTAAAATTCAAGAATGCTCAGAAGAATATTTGCATGAAAAGATACTGGATGAATCGCAAATATCAAGGATATTCCACTAATTTCATGGAGTGTAGAAGCCAAAACTTTAATCAACTGAGTATAATAGAATATATGAAACCAGAAATGGATTTTTGCTGCCATGCGGTAATCCACGTAGACAGATTATTCCAACAGAATAATAAAGAATGGAATAACAAAAGAATTCACTAGGTGTGCGTAATCCGCACAGACAGGTTATTCCAAAAGAATAATAAAGAATGGAACTGTGTCAAATGTAATACGCACATATCTGTGATGTTCCAATGTAATAATAAAGAATAGAACCAGTCACGTAATCCACACGCACGTGATGTTCCAACAGAATAAGAAAGAATGGAACGTGTCACGCGTAATCCGCATGCAGATAGGATGTTCCAATAGAATAATAAAGAATGGAACTGTGTCACGCGTAATCCGCATGCATGTGATATTCCAAATGTAATAATAAAGAATGGAACCAGTCTTGCGTAATCCGCATGCATGTGATGTTGTAATGTAATAATAAAGTATGGAACCAGGTCATGCGTAATCCGCACAAACAGGATGTTCCAACAGAATAATAAAGAATGGAACCAACCCTTACGAGTATTGAAAGAAAATAACTCTCTTCATGAATACGAAAGAATAATACCCCTTACCTTAGAAAAACTGGATACTGGAATAGTGAGGTAGCAGACTTCTCTTCTTCTTTCTATCTATAATAATTGTTCTAAAGCTTTTGTGAATTGGTGATAAATGATGGAAGAATGAGCTTCTATTTATAGGAAAATATAGTTTCGATAATTGCACGTTTTGGGGCTCGAAATATTACAGTATAATACCTTCCCCTTTTTCTTCATTTTTAATTTAGTCCTGCAAGTATTATCAAACTTGCACCACCTCCCATAATAGTAAATAATGTGAATTAATAGTTTATTCATGTGACTCAATAGTATAATCATGTGAAAAAACTAATTACAATATAGTACCTTCAATTATACCTCCATTTTTAATTTAGTCATGCAAGTATTATCAATCTTGCACCACCTCCCCTAATAGTACATGAATGTGAATCAATAGTACACACATGTGAACAAATAGTTATAAGCATGTAAAATAATAGCAATTAATTGCTCATTTATCCGATAAACTACCCGATTGGTCAGTATAACTTCCAAACATCAATTAATATCGAAATAAATGTCGATTTCCACTAACACTAATAATCCCAACACAATGGAACTATCAATTTCATCTTTAATCAACACAACTTATTCATCATTAATATTATAACTCACAATATTTAAAAACCGTGTCGCTCCTGTGAAAGAGGGGCTTTCCGATAAGGATTTCTCCTTATTGGCGCCGCAATTAGGTGACCAAACATCTCCTCGATGTAACTTCTAGATCATCAATATTGCAAATAATAATATGAATAACTT
Organism: Panax quinquefolius; assembly: GCA_020205615.1. NCBI lineage: Eukaryota > Viridiplantae > Streptophyta > Magnoliopsida > Apiales > Araliaceae > Panax > Panax quinquefolius. Next base: position 51,257,281 of record CM035162.1, read on the forward strand.
TGTCGCCTCAATTATTGATTTAATAATAATAAATATTATGCGATGATATCGTGATAATAATTGAATCAATAATACGAGAGATATGATGCAAAGAATTATCAGTGTAATAATTGAGTATAACCGAGTGACTTCTCATGTAAGCATCAATAATCAATCTGTGTGCTACTATGCAACCACGCCAGACATCGTACTTTTACTACCGGGTAGTTCAATGCTTTTTAACGGTAACACTTTTCGCCGTTATTTTTATAAAAAGATAATTTCGTCATTTTCTAACTACGACAATACTTTCGTTGTGGGGTCCACTAATGATCAATATCTGTCGCACGGATATTCCCTGTTAAAACGAATATTCCCCGACCAATTGAATATTATATAACCACTTGCTTACTTTGCAAAATTTGTAAATATTACCCACAATTATAACATTATATCAAATCCACACCATAATATTCAAAAATATATTTCGAGAAAATTATTCTTTATTCATAAAAGTTGGGGTCTTACACCCGGTGGTTAAAATACAAGTATCGCGTTGTTGTACATAAAGAAGCACACTCAGACAGATCGTATTTTTAAATTATTGATTCTTACGTAAAAAGGCACTACTCAATAATAATTACAGTAATTACTGTTCAATATTTTATTTTATTGGTTCAATAATTGCTGCGTTGATATTTTATATTATTGTTGTTCAATAATTGTCACTGCACAGTATTTTCCATTATCAGATCAATAATTCATATTATTTGAATAATATTATTAGATAGCATTATTGTAAATGTCTAGAAAGTTCTGTCAAGGAGAGGTTTGGTCACCTAATTGTGCGCCAGTAAGGAGAAATCCTTATTGGAAAGCCCTCTCTTTCCTGGGAACGGCCTGGTTGTCATTATTGTGATTCTGTAATATTATTTGTGAATAATTAATTATTGATTTATATGATAAGGAAATATTTATTTTATGTTGACATAAATGATAGATAGAAAAATATTTATTTTATGTGGTTATAAATAAAGGAGTTAATGTTGAGGTGTTTTATCAGTATTTTGTCGGATTGAGGTATTAAAAATCAAATTGGTGTTCTTAAAGCTCTATTGCGTGAGTTATAATTTTGATCCGGCCGTTGGATCGTTGTGATTTTTGGATATGTTATACATATATAAGTTGAGTATATGTCCACAAATTTTGAACCGTTAAAAATTAACGTATGATTTGTTATGAATTTTATGAGGTGTTGTAAATCATTCGTTTGTGGATTTCAGATATTTTCTGTTTCGAATTTGGAAAAACTTTCTTCTGCAAAGTTGTAGAGAATTCGATTTCGTGTGGAATGAACATAAATTCGTATTTTTCTGATAAAAGGGCTATTTATATGAATTATTGAAGTTTCGGAAATTAAAATATTTTTATTAAAAATATGGGTGGGCCCCACTTTTGGTTGTTGGGAAAGGTGGCTTATTTTTATGGGCCCGACTTGTGGTGGCTGAAAATTTTCAAATACACGTGCGTATAAATTTTTTTTAATATTATTTTATTAAGTTAGTCTCCTATGGCGTTTTAGCATTTTCCTATAAATAGGCACTTAAGTTACAATTGAAAATCAAACGAGAATCAGAGAATTCTTTTTCTATAATATTGAGCGTATTTCTTTCGTGTTTTAGAAAGCTTTTAGCGTAGAAAATAGTAAAAATTTTCTTCAAGAATATCTCCGCTATACCTGTTAGAATACTCTTCTTTTCAAGGTTAGGGATGTTATTTTTGTTCAATATTCGCTTGAAATAATATTTTCTTCCATACTTTGTAGTATGTAAGTAATATTATTTCGTTTCATATTTCAAATTCTATACTAAATCTTGTTAAAATTTTGGCTTCTATACTCCATGAAAATGTAGAATATCCTCGATATTTGCGCTTCATCCAAAGATCTTTTCATGGAAATATTATTTCGAGCATTCTTGATAAGTTTTAACTTTTTCATGCCGTAGTATTATTCATGGGTTACTATTCCCAAGTACTATTTACGGGTACTATTCACTCGAGTACTATTCACACGGGGTACTATTCATGATAAAAATTAATTCATTTTCGGTCCAAATTATTTTTGGTACAATATTATTCTTGAATTTTACTCCGTAAAGAAGTATCATGTTGACAATTTGGACGTTATTGATTTCGGATAAATTAAATTATAAATCTTAAAAATTTATCCTTGAACTTGTTTTATTGAATTCTTATATCATTGTCATCATCCTCATGTTTATATTATGTTGAAAGTCATATGTGGCCTCAGAGTGCATAGATGGACTTGGTATGATTATGACTGTGGATTATTTAAGTATAATCATGACCGTAATGTTACAAATGATGTGGTAAAAGTCCTCATTGGCCCGTAGTGCATTGATGGACAGTTGTTGGCATGATCATGACCGTTGATGAATACACGAATATCCTTGGCCCGTAGTGCATGGATAATTTGTGGTCGTGATACTAAAGAATATCCTTGGCCGTAGTGCAGGGGTCACTACACCAAAAATGGCCTCTAGTGAAGGACAAATCCTTCACTAGAGGCCCTATATCTCTCACAAGTGATTTATTGCGAAGAAATATTTCCTTCACACGAGTTCTCGCATTAGACGTCCTCGCAATTGGGTATCCTTCGTTAAGTAGTAACTAAATATTTTTTGTGAAGGATATATTGTGAATAACTTATTCCTTCACAAATTGTATTTAGTAATAGAATATTGTTATTTAGTGAAAGAATGGTTTCCTTCACAAATAATATTTTAAGAAGGACTATTTGAAATTAGTGAATAACTTTATTCCCTCACAAATAATATATTGTGAAGAACAAAATTATTTAATGAGAGAAAATATTCCTTCACTAATTATAAATTGAGAATGTATCTTCAAATTAGTGAGGGAAATAATCCTTCATTGATGACTAACTAATTAACTAGAAAATATTTAGTGAGGAAAATAATCCTTCATTAAAATCCATTTCTCAAGTAAAATTCTTCACAAATTATAAATTTGTAAAAACAAATTTAATTGATAAATAATCAAAATTCATTGCAAATTATAATTAATTTTCAAATCATGATTTCATATTTATTATTATTATTATTATTATTATTATCATTATTATTAAATGCTATAATAAATATTAAATTTAATATTTCAAGTTAATATAAATCATGTCATATATACATGCATCAAACTAATTGATAAACTGCATAAAGAGCCAAAAATTAAAACTAATACTCCATATATAAATAGATAATGCTCAAGTCACAATAAGTACAAAATTTGTTTTTGTATCTTGATCTCCCAAGGATCATATTACTTACAATATTTAATAACGAGCTAGAAGGAATGAAGTGTACATCATGTTAGGTCCACTTCATCATCATTTTCTTCAATGAAATCAAGGTTGGGCCTATAAAGTTCCTCCTGCAAAAGAAACACCAAAATTCAATTCTAACAAGGTGAGGAATAAGAAAAAGTAAACCTGGTGAACTTAAATTAATAGATAGAAAGAGATTAATGAAGGACAAAGACAAAAATATAGTTATTAGTAAATACCTCAAGTGAATCATAGTTGGTAAATATTTGAAGGAAGTTGGTAAACTTCTTCTCAACCAATTTAGTTACATGTTCAGTAATATCTATACCAATGGACGGTTGTGGTGTAATATCATTGGTAGAAGCATCATCCATAGACTTTATACCCAATCGACGGAGGACAATCTTGTCAATCATATTCTTCAATTCCTTAGGATCAGTAGATTGTTGCGGTGAATAATAACCTATACTCAGCGGCACTATAGGAGGAGTACCGAGCACGTCTCGTGCGCGATATCCTGGAATACCAAGTATCCTATGTTTTTTTAATCCCACCAGTTTTCTCAATCCAAATAGCCAAGTCATCTTCCTTTGGTGTACCGTCCTCTACAAGACTGCCAACCTCAGTACCATATTCTGTCTAAAATCTAAAACATGTACAAGAGTTAAATACGTACATTAAATACATTTGCAAGTCACAAAAATGCACATCAATTATAAGGTATGTGTGGATGAGTTTATGGCATGCATGCACAAAAGTAGTATCTTGTATTGAACTTTGGGTTTTGTTTGTAGGTTCGGACGTCCAATCAAAGAGATCATTCCTATTTGGAAGAATTGAAATGTTGATCAAGATGGTACCATGGACTTCAGCTGGAATTATCATATCATACTATGTAAGTACAAAATCTCATATAAACAAGGTCAAAGTGAAAGAAAACAAGACATAAAACATGTAACAACTCCAACTATAACAAGGCTAAACCTGAATGCTAAGAACACAGTACAAAAATAACTAGTTTAACATCTAGTACCCAATAAAGAAATACCTAGAAACAAGTTCATCTAGTTTAACATATTGATCACGAGTTTAGCATCGTGCACCTAGGCCCCTAAAGTGCTTGCCTCGCTGAAGCTTCTAGGACTTAAGTAAGGCGAGGTGTCAACCTTGCACCTAGATGGGCCTCAAGCCTAGGTAATCTTATAATCTATATTATTGATTTGAATGAAAAACAAAATCATCATATCAGAAGCTAATAAAAAAAATAATCATTGATTTGAATGAAAAACAAAATCATGTAATCTTATAATCTATATCAGAAGCTAATAAAAAAAGGACTTACTGCAATCTCGTTAGCACGAGAAGTTTATATAAACTCCATTACCCTGTTCCTTCTCGTGGGTCCTATCCCATACCTCTATCAAAGTTGGAGCTCTTTTATTAGCCATTGTCAAATCCATCATATGCTTGGAAAATGGTGCAGAACCACCAGTGTGACCTAATGTCAATTTTGCTCGATTCTTTTTCGACGTTGCACTCCTTAATTTTCAGGCTTGCTCCTTCCACACATCAATCATCTCTGTCCACACTTGTTGTGAATGCCAACTGGGATTATATGGTTTCAAGGCATCACACATCTCATCTATATGAGCCTTTTTATGAGCTTCACGTCTTGCAACGCTTAACCATTTTGAATAAATTCTTTTATAATGGTTACGAAAGACCTCCTTCACTTTCACATTTTCTCCTTCGCGAAACCGAAAGCAAGCCTGAGAAAGTATTGAAGAAAAGAAATAAAGCAATAAATATTATTGTTATAACTTGATTAATTATAATAACAATATGATAAAGTTGTTAGCATAAACACTTCCATTTGAGCCATGGACTAGAACATAAAAAATCCTCCACAACCCAAGAACATGAATTAACAAGCTCATTCTCACTGCTAAAATAGTAGCTAGCAGTCAACTGTTGTTCACTACTACTGCCCATAGAAAACAGCCTTTGACCATCCCTTTCATGCACAAAATTAACTCCCAATGTATTAATTTAGTTGCAAAGGATTTATGATAATTGTAATTGATATACCCACTTAATATACCAACCCCATAACTATTGCAAATACAAAATCTACATCCACCGCAATACTTACCAAAACAACCTTTGCTATTATGTAATGAAAACTGCTACTGCCAATGGCAGCAACTCCTTTCTTTTAACTCCTCATACCGCCCTTTCTAAAGTTCAATTCATGGCTTCTAATATGCTACCCTTTTTGGAAATAAAATAGATAACATACTCCCCTGTTTATATAAATTGCAAAACAACACATTTAAACATTCTAACTATACTGGCTGAGAGCTCAAAGGTAACTCCCACCCAAATTGCTGGCCGTCAGGACACGTCACGCCATCGGGCAAAGAACTATTTCCCTCTATTCTTGACCCTTCTTTGCTAAGGGTTTGGTATTACATGAATCATATGTATTCGTATTGCAGAGAAGTACTACACAACATATTTAGTAGTTTAATGTTTGCCAAACTAGAGCTCAAAGAGAGCCTCAACTGATGTACATGACTGCTGCTACCGTGGGTAGCAGCTGAACCATTAACTTCACACTATTTTTGGCTTGAATTTGAGAGTTCCTTATCATTTTATATTTTTAAACTCTTTATTTATCCATATATAAGATGTTCAGTTATTCAAATCCTTGGTTTTGCCAAATAACTGACTTTTATCTAAAATAGTCCACTTAGGACTTCTGTCAAGCATGTGGTGTGCACAATTTTGTATTACCATATTCAAAGTTATATGGTTTATATCATAAACCCATATTATTCTCATTATTAGTCCACAGCCACTTATCTCCTTGTGCCTAAATTCAATTCATAGCAGCCAATTACACAGTTACACGCATGTATAATCAAGTAATTGATAATCTAATTAGTTTATTTTCTTTATAACATGCATTTCTTTTGATAAGCACATATCTATACCAAATAGAAAAACATGCAATTCTTTAGGCTAACTGAGTTGTTTAGGCTAGATTTCTAATTAAATGACAGCTCCTCCTTTAGTCTATACACCTGGCTGGATGGTTAGCCACTTGTTAACTCTTTTCTTTTATGTAATCCAACCTTAGCTTAGTAAGGTTATTACTATTTAGATACTCATAAAGTACCAGTATACTAAATAGTAAATACATATATTTTATAGCTACCAAAAATAAAGCACACAGTACATATAAAATATTATACTACACTTTACTAAAAATCTTCTCTGTCAAAACAAAAGTTATAAACATAAATTACCCTAATATTTACCAAAAATACATTAAATACAGTCTAATTAAAAATGTATTCCATTAAATTCTTATTTTATTTACTCAGGAAAAATACGATTCGCTACACAAACAGTAGATACAAGTATGGCAAAGTTGAAAAGAACCTATTATTAAACATCCTGAAACATGATATGATAATTTCAGGACTTGTAAACATCCTGAAACATGATATGATAATTTCATAAATGCATGCAACCATAATAATCAAAAACATCGAATAGAAAACATCAGAAAATGCAGTAAATGTCTGAACCTCAAGCTTTAGGATTTCGTAAGAATGATTATACCTGTAATGTGACTTACTGGTCAATTAGAATCTAATACTGTGAAAAGTTATAGACCGAGTAAAATCATCTTGCACAACAACCATATATCAGCAGCAAATGCATTATGCACTCAAAATCATCATAATCAGGTACAGAATTTACAAATGTAGAGACATATTTCTAACTCTTAAAATTAAATAACTTTTCTTATGAATTGTGTCCAAGAAAATAAAGTTAGCGCTATGCTTCGCTTAGCTGATAGTAGCAGATAGTCCCAATTCATAGAGAGAAAACAATATAGCAGCACATGGGATGCTATCTTTTAAGAGAGTAATGCCTATTCGAAAGAGCTTATCATTCAGCTTAACACAAACAAATTACATTATCATCGATTAAGCTTAACACTAATAGCATAGCTAACACTAACGATTCATAGCTACACTAACGATTAACACTAACTAGCTTACATCGATTGTTCACATAATATATCACATAATATATTTTCTGATTTAGGTTTATTTTTAAAATCATAAGCAATTCTTGACGATGTTTTCTTGATAAAATAATCACCAAATTAGAAAGGAAAAATAAAAACTTGTACTTACAGAAAACTCCTCCCAACAACCTTTAAAAACATCTTCAGGCAGTTGTTTCCAAAGTACCCAAGGCTCATTTATATGGCTTTTCAAAATAGGCCCACACTTATTTTGAGCCTTCTCTGTAATGAAGCTGTAAAAGCAAAATATACATTAGAACAATTAAACATTGTTAAAATTAATAATGTGTGGTTGAGCTAATTAATATTCTTAAAAGAAATACCTATTATCGCTAATCAAACATAGTGGTCGTAACTCTGGATCATTCTCAACCTGAATCCCATGAGATACACCTCTTAAACGATGAGGTTTAGCAACATCTATGGTACGAGTAACAATATTATCATGTACAGACTCGGACTGCATCTCATGTGCTACATCGCTTGAACTATGGGGCTCTATAACAGGTACCTCGAGAGGAATCACATGATGATGATGATGATGATGATGGGGAGGAGGAGGAGGAGGGGGAGGGGGAGGGGGGAGGGGAGGGGAGGAGGAGGGAGGGGGACTGACATGATCTACATGAACATCTGCTTGAGAAGCTGAATGAGAAATCAACTTGTCATGACCATATACTTTGCCAAAACTGCTGGCACCTCGACGGCCTATATTGGGTCTGCGAATCATCGAGTATAGTTGCCTGCAATAATATGATATAAGATTTAACAAAAGTTAAATTAAAATAGGGGTTGTCAGTCAAAGCTAAATTAGAATATTAAGCTGCCAATCAAGAAGACATTAATGGATGTATATTACCCTGGTCGAATGACTAACGGCGTCTTTGAAATGGACCTTTTTCCATGGAACCTGTTAATACCTCTCAAGTTATAGATAACAAAATGAAAGTTATTCAACTAAAGTATAAATATAAAGCTTACTAAGTAAACAAAACATAAATACCGGATAAACAAACATAAATTATAAGTAAGTAACCTAATAGCTAATATGATAAAATCGATTAATAAAAAAAACAGAATGCGTCATTTCTAATAAAATCAATTACAATTAAGAACAAGTTGAACAAAAAAATAGATATATCTAATCTTCGTATTCATTTTCATCTTCTTCTTCGGTATCATATTGCTCTTCTTCTTCTTCAATTTCTTCATTTTCATCATTTAGATCCACTTCTTCCCTAGGATCACCCGCAACATGTAGATCTACATTAAAAAAATCATCTGAGTTTTGGTTAGGCACTACAGAACCATTATCATCCTCTTGATAAGCATCAATTCTTGTATTTTGAAGGATGTCATAATCTGTACGAGCCTTAGTTTTTATAACGGTGTACCAATTGGGATCTTTCTTTGTAACGCCTTTCGCATAAATAACTTGTGTGGCTTGTACTGCTAGGATGAATGGATCATATGATTTTAGCCTTGACTTTATATTAACTTTTATCAATCCATTTCCAATAACGCGAAAACCCTTGTCCTTCCAAGTATCAAACCAGTTTCATTTAAAACATTACAACTTTTTTTGTAAAGTATTGCAATTCAACAATCTCTGATAAGATCCCGTAATAATCTTTGACCGAGTCATTACAAAAACTACCTTTCACCATAATACCATCGCTTTGGGTTTTTCTATTAGCTGCTATATCACTCGTGTGGAATCTAAAACCATTGATAACGAATCCCTTATACACATTAACTGTTTTACCAGGCCACGAGCTAGTCTTCTTAAACTTTCATCTGTTGTTATCATCGAAAGTACCTATAAATACAAGAGATCGCTATTATTATATGATATGAATAAATTTTTGTGCCAACCATATTTTACATCGATACAATAAAAAGCACCATATGTTCTTACACGCGTTTATTAAACCACTTGATGAAATATTTGTTCTCGCAACTCTACCCTTTGTTTCTCGGATATATTAGGATTAGATGCCAAAAGTTTTTCATCAAACCCCGCATATACATTACCATCTTAATGCAAATAATTGAAATGTGTATGTATATTTGTGTGTGTGTGTATATATATATATATATATATATATATATATATATATATTTCTAATACACAAATTATAAAATGCCTAACTTACTTGATGAATGGTCCGACCTCTATACAATTCATAAGAGTATATAATGTTGCAACTTGATACTCCTCATCGCTTAAATCTTGTGTACTCCCCAGAGATAAGATGACCAACATTTTGAAGATAGAAAGGTTTTCACAATCTACTTCTCCAATATCTTCATTACGACTAGCACGATTATGTTTTGTTTCTTTGTCAACCTCAAAATAGAGAGAGCAAAAGTTTACGAGCTCCTCAATGATGTATGCCTCCGCAATTGAACCCTCCACATGAGCTTTATTAGTAACCTTCTTCTTTAAGCGGCGCATACATCTGATTTTTTTATAAAAATAAAAATAAACATATGATGTTATTTGACTAAAGTGAGTAAAATTATTTGTCTTTTGATTATCGTGAAAAAAGAAAAAGAAAAAGAAAAATAATACCTCTCAAATGGATACATCCATCGGTATTGCACTAGCCCACCTATCTTTGCTTCATAAGCCAAATGACTAGGTAAATGCTCCATACAATCAAAGAATGATGGGGGAAAGATCTTTTCAAACTTGCAAATTATCAAAACAATTTTATTGTCAAATACATCCATATCACTCTCCCGTAGTACCGTTGAGCATAAGTCACGAAAGAAATGACTAAGTTCTGACAAAACATCAATGATTTTAGGAGGCAATAAATCACGGAAAGCAATTGGAATTAATCGTAGCATGAATATATGACAATCATGACTCTTTAACCCATAGAATCTACTATCTTTGAGGTTACAACACCGAGATATGTTAGAGCCATATCCATCAGGGAGCTTTAATTCTTTCACCCATTGACAAACTTGTCTTACTTGCTCTTTGTTCAATGTAAAGGCTGCTTTTGGCATGATCACTTTAATACCATTTTTACTCATCACATGATGCAAGTCATTGTGAATGCCCATTTCTTCCATATCTTTTTGTCCTTTAATGTGGTCTTTAGTCTTAGACTTCACACCCATCACCGTATTAAAGACATTATCAAACACATTTTTCACAATATGCATCACATCAAAGTTGTGTCAGAGTATGTGTCTACTCCAATACGGTAACTCAAAGAAAATACTTTGTTTGGTCCAATTATGGGATTCACCAAACCCTTCAGCTCTATGATCCTTATAGACCTTTCCGTTAGGTGGAAACTTCAATTGATCTAACCACGCCTTTACCATTTCTCCAGATAATCGAATCGGTGCAACATATTTTTCTTGGTCTCTATGAGTATTATCTTTGTGTCTTCAAAATCTGTGTTGAATCGGTAGAAACCTACGATGTGATCCAAAGAAGCTTTGTTTTGCACTATAAGTTAAACGAATAGCTTTAGTTCCATCCTTACACACTGGACAGGCCATCTTTCCGTGTGTGCTCCATCCTTCCATCATACCATATGCAGGAAAGTCGTTGATAGTCCACATGACTGCAACTCTCATTTGAAAATTATGTTTAGAAGATGCATCATAGGTGAGAACTCCCGTCTCCCACAACATTTTCAACTCATCTATCAACGATCTCAAGTATACATCGATGTATTTACTCGGGCTTTGAGGAACAGGAATGAGTAACGACAAAAATATGTATGCATCCTTCATACACATCCATGGTGGGAGGTTATAAGGAACAAGAATTACAGGCCAAGTAGAGTGTGGTGTGCTTGATAGGTCAAATGGAGTGGAACCATCGGTGGCGAGTCCTAGCCTTACATTTCTATATTCTTTTGCAAAAGATGGGTGTGTAGCATCAAAGTTTTTCCAGGCTTCTCCATCTACAGGGTGTCTCAATTCACCGGGAACTTTGGTTTGGGTACTATGCCATCTCATGTGTTCGGAGGTCTTTGTTGACATATATAACCTTTGAAGTCTTTATGCAATAGGAAAGTATCTTAAGACCTTCCATGGTATATTCTTCCCCTTACCTCCGCTGTTAGGCTGATACCTTGGGAGACCACAAGTCAAACACTTTTGTTTTTCCTTATTTTCCCCGCAATACAACATACAATCTTCTCTACATGCATCTATCTTTTCATACCCCAAACCTAGTCCTCTAACTATTTTTTTTGCCAAGTAGTAAGATCCCTAAGAACTCATCATCCTCCCAAGAAGAACTCTTTAATAAGTGTTAACAAGTCGTTAAAGTGTTTCTCACTACATCCACTCTCGGACTTGAAGTGCAAAGAACTTAGTAACAAACAGACAATTTACTACGCTTCTCATGACCACACTATATAATGGGACTTCAAAGATCTTTTAGCATTTGGTAAAACTCTTTTGCACTTACAGTAGGTTCTTCCTCGACAATATCATCATGGAGATCATTATCAATTTGTTGATCAAATCCATGACCCATAGCATCAAGTACCATATCACCACATTGATAACTTTCATTATTAGAACTTAAATCAGTTCGAACATGAGAAGTGTTAAGTTCCACAAAAAAAGATTCCCCATGGTGAGTCCATCGGCTATATCTGGCTGTAAAACCTCTCTTAAATAAATGAAAGTTAACCTCGCCTCTGCTTAACCAACAAGAGTTCATACATGATCTACATGGGCATCTAATCTTTTCCGCGTGTACAAATTTTGGGTTGTCAAAGGCAAAATTAAGAAATTCTTCCACACCTTGTCGAAACTCAAAAGAAACCCCAATCCCATTATCCCCTGCCCTACGTGTCATCCAAGTTCGATCAGCTGACATGATTGCAGTTGGCAATTACCACCTAATTAATTAATGTCAACAAACACATTCATCATTAAACTATTAAAAATTTTCAAATATTCAAATCCAAAAGAAAAAGAAATCCATTTGCATTCTTAGTAAAGAATGCATAGTGAATTATAATGTTATTTAAGAGACTATTCAAATCCATTTGCATTCTTAGTAAAGAATGCATAGAGAATTATAATATTATTTAAGAGACTATTCAAATCCATTTGCATTCTTAGTAATTTATGGTAAATAATAAACAAAAAATAGCTCAATCATAACTGTTGAAGGAATACATTATAAGTAATTTATCTTGTACTAGTTCAAAGTTTGACAAACCATCAAAGCATATGCAACTTAAATAATTATGGTCAATAATAAACAGAAAATAGCTCCATCATAACTGTTGAAGGAATACTTTACAAGTAATTTACCCTGCACTAATTCAAAGTTTGACAAACCGCCAAAGCATATGCAACTTAGATAGTAAATTCGGACAATCAGAATTTTCAGTATATTACTATTCAGATTGAGTTAAAATTTTCTTGTCCCAATAATTCAAAGCATTGACAAATTAAAGAAACAACAGTGAGATGTGGGTTATGTTGCTGAAAATTTAATTAGAAATGGGGAAGTAGTTGGGGTACTATTATACACCATAATTCATGATCTATTTTTGCTATATGGGATTCCTAGAGAACATCGTGCTTTTGTCAAGGGGATCATGGTATATAAAACTATCATGCGATTCCAAATTTGTGCAATGACATGATTGATGCATATAACCATAAAACTTCTACCTCTTTCCTTACCAAAAGATAAAGGAAAAAGAAATTACATTGATTGGAGAGTTTGAATTGATCAAATTTGTTAGCTAGTCTCTTTGCTGTACCTGCATACATAAAAACATTATTCGAGTTGGGAATTAAAAAATAATAAAAAATCATAAGCCAAATGAATATCAAAATTCAAAACTAAAATTGCATTACAAAATTTAAGTAACTTCAATACCATCAGTGATTTTATAAAAATCGGTTCTATATCAGGCAAAAGCTTAAATCCAAGTTATTAATGGAATGCTACTCAAAACTCTTAATATATGTATGTTCAAGTTCAATAGCCAACAATGTTAAATCCCCACTAACATGGTTCAATCACAATTTATACTGATCCTATCACAATGATGGAAAATTTTAACTATCCACAATAATGAATATCAAAAGGCATTTACTGAGAAACTATACTCTGTTTACACAGGGTGTTCCAAGGCTAACGCATAGTATCGTTGTGCCGGCACGACTTTGTTACATATATCATCTATAGAATGTATAGAATATGTTTGTTTGTGGAAGCAAGATGCAACTATATCATAGCTATCCACTACTAGAATAAAAACATGCATTTTGAGACCAACTAAATATATAAATTGTAGTATAGTTATTTACCGCACAACTATTAAGAGAATGGCATGCAGACAATTAGTTTGAAAAGGAAGAGAAAATAGTACGTAGTACATGAAGGACATCGCTTATTTCCAAAAAAAAAAAAGAGAGACATCAAATGTACTATAACTAGTTGTATATTTCTTTTGCTCCTTAATTCTTTCTTCCCACGGCAGTAGTGAATTTAAAATCAAGTCATAAATTAGGCACTCAAATTAGAATGTGATCCATCCTGAAATATCAAGAGAAGCTAGGAAAGAGTTTTCAAAATGGTTTGTGAATAAGGAAGGGAAAAAAATCCTTTTGTGTATCAATCTATCTGTTCAGGAGAGAATAAAAGAAAGTGCTCTTTTCTTTTTTCTTTTCATAAGCAATAAAGAAAAAGCAATACAAAGTAGTCATTGATATCAATCAAAAGCTTAAATCCAAGTTATCAAAACTCTTAATATCTGTATGTACAAGTTCTAATAGCCAACAATGTTAATCCCCACTAACATGGTCCAATCACAGTTTATACTGATCACATCGTGAGGAGGCCAGCACACAATATAACACCAATATTCATATAAGTCAAAAAGGGTGAAATTTTGTAATAGCACTACCTTATCATAGAAAATGTGAAATGTCCACGACAAAGTTGTGCAGGTCGTGAAAGAAACAGAGTCAACAACTGAATGACAAAATTGAGAGGAAAACAGAAAAACAGATATGTCTTTGAATGCGATGAACTATAAAACTTTTAGTAGTGGACAAGTTAAACTGAAGATATGTAAATCTTGCAAAAAAATTCAACTACACTGCTATATACATAATGCACCATAAAAGGAAAAATAAGACATCAAAAAGTATAATAATAGTGTCTCTTACACAAACAAATACACACATGCATACATGTGTTTGTATATATGAATCATTACAACAACTAATGGAATACGGATGAACAAAGTTGTTGGAAAAAATACCTTCGAACAAATTGACGAATCTTTGGGTCTTCGAAGTCAGGGCTTCTGCAATTGGGACAGAAGGTGCAGATTTGAAGATGCAAAGATGAAGTTTGGGGTAAAATTTTAGGATTAATGATAATCCCTTTACTCGTACGAAACATTATTCACACAATCAAATCTCGATATCGCTAATTGTGACAAAATTTTGCACTAATTTTTTATTTCTCCCGCCTAAACTATGGCTAAGGAAGAGAGGGAAACCAAATTGAGAGACCTAGCATCTATCTTGTTGAAACTTCAATTTTGGCAAAAGATTAAGCGAAACCTTGATCTGGCTTGATCCGGCTTGCTTCCTATCTCGATCGCTGGCTTCCCTTTCTCATACGAGTCACACACTCTATCTCGATCGCTGGCTTCCCTTTCTTGTACGAGTCACGCACACTACGCACACTACTGTAGTCTTCATTTTTATTTTTATTTTTTTTAGAAACAAGCACAATACTCTGCTTCAAATAAATAAAGTTAAGTTTTTTTTTATTTTTTCTTATGGTTTAGTACCAAACTAACTAAAAATTAAATTAAATAATCCAAAAGTCTTTATTAATTAAAGCCCTCCCAAATTGTTATTTAACTGAATATTAAATACAATACCAAAAAATAAAGTTACTTTAAATTAATCTCCAAAAGACTTTTTTGGATTAATATTATATACTTAAAATAAAATTTAAAATCTTTTGGATTATTTAATGTTATTTTTATTAATTTAACTTTAACTTTATTTAATTATGATCATAAAAATAAACTTTTATGGAGAAATTTTAAAGTTTAACATAGTGTAAAGTTATTTACTTTATAGTTTATTAAAATAAATAGTTGATATTGTAAGTTACTTAAAAACTGTTATTAAAATTAAATTTACTATTATAAAAAATTTAAGGTATTTATATTCACCACAATTAATTAAAAAAAAATTATTTAGAACAAGATAGCGACCAATTTTATCCCTCGTAAAAAACTTCTGAATAATGATATATAGTGAGTAATAATTCCTTCACTAAATATTTTTTTTCCTCGCAAATTTTCATCATAAATTGGCTCCAAAAATCTTTCTATCGCCCCAATTTTGCGAGGAAAAAATATAAATTGTGAAGGATGTTTCTTTCGCTAATAACTATATTGTCAATATACTTTTTTCCTTCACTAACCAACTCCTCATGTGAAGTAATAAATTCCTTCACAAAAATTCCTTTGCTAGAGGCCATTTTTGGTGTAGTGGGTGATTCGATGATGTGGATTATTTATTAAGCTGAGTCTCAGCGATAAAAGTGATGAAAAACCTTTTAAATCATAGAAGATAGTAGATTTTATGCTCTACTTGACTCTTCTAATGGATTGCTTGTTCCGCTGCAGTTAAACTTGATGTTTGTTATATTTTATCAGTTTAACACTGTTGAAGGCTAACGATAAATTATTCTGCATTATCTTAGTCATAATAGTTCTTACTGGGCTAGTCTAGCTCACCCTTTTGCTTTCAATGTCCTCTTCAGGAAATGAGAACGTAGCTAGGACTAGTCGGGGAACGGAGTGACGGTCCAGATGATAGCATTATTAGTCCTCACTATTCTATGAAATAATGTGATAATAAATGTATTGAGGATTCCATTTGAGTTGAATACTGTCTAGAAGACAATATTCGTATTTAAAACTCTAAGTTTATGTTTTGTCGTATTTTACACAACAGTTGTATTATTAAGTTGTATTTGAATTTTGTACCATATATTTGGCGACTCAAGATGGGTGATGTATACCTATTTTGGGGGCGTCACATGATTAGTTGAATCAATAGAAGGATCGCTAGTCAACAAAGAGTTCGGTACAACAATATAAGATTGTACAATGACATTGGTGATCAAAGATCAAACAACAATAATTCATAGCTGAACAAACACTTTAAAACAAGATAATGCTTACAATAAATTACAGACTTTGAATGACCAAAGCAATCTTGCTTGGAATGAGTAAGCAAAGATTAATTAACTTGTTCAACAATAAATTAAGGTTAAAGAACTTGCATAACAATAACAACTTAGGAAAAGGAACTTGCATAAAGAAAGATTAGGGTAAATGTACTTGCGTAAGCGTAAACAAGATAAAGATAGATAACTTATTCAATGATAAGTAGAGTTAAGGATGCTCAAATAAGAGATTCAGATTAAAGAACTTGCACAAGTGTAAATAAGATAACGATGAAAAGAAAATCTTATTGAATAACAAAGTAGCAAAGGTTACGGAACTTGCCTCTTGCTTAAGCTAAGCAATTACAACTTGTTCTCCAATTATCCTACATATATGTCATTTAGAATCACAATCTCAATTAGCCACAACGTGACCAAATTGCTTAGTTACACATTCGTCTTACATTCTTTAACTCTAGATTTAATCATACTAACCATATAGAACAAATGAAACCTTTACTAGCACGTAACATGAGGTTGTAGCATTTAAATCACATTTCCAATTCTTATCAACTCAAACCTCAATCACTAACAATCAATTAACTCACAACCTTACAATCATCAAATTTGACTTATAATGTGATAATAATCTGGTTTGACAACATATAATATAATTAACGTCTTTTTATGTTCATTAGATTAGGTTACAATAACATTTTCTGGACTTGAAAAATTAAAAATCTCATTTCTGGGCAATTCTGCTAAGTGGCACTGCAGCGCCACCAATTGAACTAAAAACAGGTGTTGCAGCTCGGTTGGCGTTGCAGTTCCATCATTTGAACTAGGACTTTGCTGCAGCTCGGACTTTAGGCTTAAGTCCAGCGATGCAATTTCTACCGCACTATCGCTCCGATTTTAAGCCTAAGTCCAAGGCCGCAATGTTGAAGCGCCGGCCGTAATCTGAAGTTCGCGAAAAAAAACACAGAACAAAGCCAAAAACTCCAGATTCGTCGTTCGTACAACAATATAATCATACACAGAAGTTATAAAGTTCATATAATAAAGACCCAACATGTAAACAACTATTATAACAACAAAACATCATTAAACAACCAATTTTAGAGGAATTAAAACCCAAAGTTCATGCTATTTCACATATTTTGACATCCTTAGTGTAATCATACACTACGGATTCATTTCTTAACCAAATTAGTTGGTTTAACTTGTATTCTTTTCATTTCTTAACGTATTAACACAATCTACTATCAATTTATATATTATTACATGTTTAATCCATAATTTACACTCCGAAGCAACCCTTTTGTACATACATCAACCAAAAACTCAAATTCATCTTTTAAAACATGATTTCATAGATTAAAGCATACTAAAATCGTTCATAAATAATAACTAACATATTATAAACAACTATTAACATATGTAACAATTATCTTACCAATTCATCAGCCAAAACTTAAATTTTTCATGAAGAAACTCAAGAACACAAGGACTAAGAATAAAGAGTTAGATTACTACCTTTAATCCTTGTTTATATTTTGATAGATGATGAGATTTGTTTTTCTTTTTGCTAAATTTAAGTTGTATTAAAAATAAAGTAAATTACAAAAGACCTCATGGGGAACCCCAATCAGAATATAGCATAGACATCATAGGACAAGCCCTATGATGGCATGACTATAAAAGATTATAGGCTTAGCGCCCAACAAAGCAATTACAATAAGCAACCCACTATGAATGTTACAAAAATACATCAAGAAGTAGTTTGAAGCCCAAATCACAACAAAGTCCACAAGACCCCCTAACAGATAGGCGATCCACACACGTAAGGCCAATCAGAAGAAAGATTGGCCACTAAACCAAAGAAGCAAAAACGGTCTGTAACCAAAACAAGAGATAAAGAACTAACTCAAAGAAAGAGTTAGATGTAACCCGTGATCAGTGCAATACCCACATCAGTACAACCCAACATCATATAACCATTATCCATAATTGTAGAAACTCCCCAGTAGCAGCAACCATATTTGTAGCAACCATATTAACCCATGAATCTAAAAATCTGCTGCACCTATTTTGCACACAGTCACATCACCAGCAGGAAGGGGGGGACTCGCCTAAACCCAAACAGATGTTGCTGTAACACATAACATGCACGGTATAAACCGGCAGAGGAGAACCCAAAAACTTGTTGGGTAAAATCTAGTTACGCACAACACGCAAGTATACGTGGTCCACAAGTAATAAAGTGATAAGTTAAGTATCGTTCCCACAGAGACTAGCAAGAAATTAACTCTCACAATTACCAATTTTCTATTAATCCAAATTTTATTAAACTAACTAATTTCAAGATTGTAACTAAAAGTATTAAAAATATTAAAATTACCAAACAATCAACAAACCCTAAAAACTGAATTTTCAAATAAATACTTTAGAATTAGGCTTACAACTTCACTCTAAGCATCACTCTGATTAGTACACCTTATTCCAGTTTAATTCATTATCCCAGTTTATTAATTAAGAACACATATGTAGAACTAGCCACCTCTCGATACACTAATACCGTATTAACGCAAATCCACAAATTAGATAAAATCAAGTTAAACACCTTAATCAACTAACTCACTATATCTCTATGTGAATTACAATTAAAGAAGGTTTAAGTTTAATTTCTTTATCTGATTACATGCGACGTCAAGCATATCTCTACCCTAACATTCATCAAGATTCCATTCATTTACAGAATTCAAGAACACATGCTATATTGGCTAAGTCTAGACTCGTATTTCATCTCTCGAGTTCATACAAGTCCGCATAAAATTGGTGATCAAGCAATTCATAAATTCAAGCATAAATCAATATAGATAAACTGAGAAATAGCTTATTAAACTGAAAATCAAAGTTACAAAACCATTGTTCCACTTAATCTGTTATAAGCCTAATAAAGAATTTAGTTCATAACTAATGAATTAAATACTGAATAAATAAAAGAAATCATCATCCTGATTACACAAATTGAAACTAAAGGAGAATAGCAATACACCACCCTTCTCGCCCTTCAAATCTGCAATCTTTGTGAAATCACCTCTCTTCTTCGTTCCTCTAAGCTCTTGCTTTCAATTCTCTCTCTCTCCGTGTGTGTTTTTTTTAATATCCAACACTGAGCATAAAATAATAAAACACTTCAGCTCCAACACCACCAATTCTAATCCATTCCCAACTCATCACATAGGAATTCTAATGGAAATCCAACTCCTTATCAAACCCAACAAATCTTTAGTCATAGAATCCAAACTACATGAAATAACCTCCTTTTCAACTCCTACTATAAACATATTACATAAAGAAATTATATCTCCCATCATAACTCAAATTCCAAGTGATTAAAAAATAACCTAGTCAGATCCGGGTCAAACCCAGGTGCGCCCAAGGTGGGTTTTAGATTAGACAGTAGCGACCCGCTTGTGTAACTAGTAACTTCTTATGTTTAATGCTACCACGCCGCCACTTTGCTCTTCATCATGAAAGCGCTCACACGGCCTTGCAGAATGTGTAGCTTTGCTTGATCTTTCTTTCAATGGTAGCATTTTGATGTGCTCACTTAATATCCTACAACAAGAACAAAAACCCATCAAAAGCAACTTGAAATAATCAAAAAACTAACAATATAACAAGCGAAATAAAGATAAATCGTAGGTTAAAAACCTACTCATCAAATTCCCCCAAACTTGAAACATTGCTTGTCCTCAAGCAAAACGATATACAATGCAACTAACTAAGCTAAACTACGAATCCGGTATAAAGACATAATATAGTTACTCATACAGCCTCAAAGATATTAAGAAAACTCAACAATCCTTCACATCATAGCCAATCAATAATTCCTTATCAATCCTCAAATCTCAAACCATTATTACTGGTATAGTGTGTGTGTGCTCAACATTCATGCTAACTGATGTGAATGCAAATTTAATACATAAGTAGTCTCTTAGAAGGCATCATACAGTGTAAACTCAAAATTTTCAAAAACATACGAAATCCAATTAATCAAACAATCACCAATATCAAGGGTCCAACTGGGGTACTTATGCTTTCTTTTTCGATCACGGGGGCTTTTTGCTCTTATTTCCCATTTTATTCTCTCTCTTTTTTCTGCAGTAGTGCGTTTTACGCTCCATCTCATGCCTGTGTTTATGGGGAGTGCGTTTCACGTTTCTTCTCGACCAACCACAAGACTCAATTTATTCAACTTGGGAGGATTCCTATTATTATTATTATTATTATTATTATTATTATTATTATTATTATTATTATTATTATTATTATTTATATTTAGAAGCTTATATACCCCACTTTTCCCCCTAGTCTTAGGTTCTTGCCTAATTTTCGTCTTCACTGCCTATCCTTGTCATTCTTTCCTTTAAACTAGTAATATCCTTTAGAAATTCCTTATGTATCAATTTGAACTAACTAGTCCACATAAGTGTTATTAACGTGCTAACCTTATTATACCAATTTCGAATAAGCACAAGATCTAATTCATAACAAAAATTACATCAAAGTTCTAATATTCGGCACTATAACTGAAACAACCCGGGTTAAATCCCGAGTCCGGAACAAATCTCGGGTCAAATCCCAAGTCCGAATCGAATCAAATCAAATCCATCCAAATAAGTTCCTTAAACCACTGGCCCAATAGTATCTTCTTGGGTCATCGTAGCCCACCACAGGCTCACTCAAAAGGTCATGACTTGAAGGTACTATTGGTAGTAACTTATTTCCTTATATGGAGAAAAATTTTTCCCCTATCTTTTGATGTGGGACAAGGGTGGGACAAACTCTCCCACTTAAATTTCTGACGTCCCCGTTAGAATTCGATCACACACACAGCCCAAAGATCTTTGCCTCTCTAGCCATTATGGGATAATACCGACTGGCTTCGTGTCCCCACCTCCGGACCTCCATCTCTCCATTGTGGAATAATACCACCAGCCTTCGTGTCCCCACGTCCGGTAACCCGATCGAATGACCCGACCCGAGCTTTCAAGAGTTGGCTCTGATACCATATGAAACAACCCGTGTCAAATCCCGAGTCCGAAACAAATCTTGGGTCAAATCACAAGTCCGAATTGAATCAAATCAAATCAATCCAAATAAGGTCATTAAACCACTGGCCCAATAGTATCTTCTTGGGTTATCGTAGCCCACCACAGGCTCACTCAAAAGGTCATGACTTGAAGGTAATATTGGTAGTAACTTATTTCCTTATATGGAGACAAATTTTTCCCGTGTCTTTCGATGTGGGACAAGGGTGTTACAAACTCCCCCATTTAAATTTTTGATGTCCTCGTCAGAATCCGATCACACACACAGCCTAAATATCTTTGCCTCTCTAGCCATTATGGGATAATACCGACTGGCTTCGTGTCCCCACCTCCGAACCTCCATCTCTCCATTGTGGGATAATACCACCAGCCTTCGTGTCCCCACGTCCGGTAACCCGATTGGATGACCCAACCCGAGCTTTCGAGAGTTGGCTCTGATACCATATGAAACAACCCGAGTCAAATCCCGAGTCCGGAACAAATCTTGGGTCAAATCACAAGTCCGAATTGAATCAAATCAAATCCATCCAAATAAGGTCCTTAAACCACTGGCCCAATAGTATCTTCTTGGGTCATCGTAGCCCACCACAGGCTCACTCAAAAGGTCATGACTTGAAGGTACTATTGGTAGTAACTTATTTCCTTATATGGAGACAAAATTTTCCCCTATCTTTTGATGTAGGACTGGGGTGTTACAGTAACTGTCTACATACTTCCAATCTCATCATTAACCAAGGATAAACTTTTACTATCTAATAATTGAATTTATGCAAATTAAACTACATGCCAATTTACCATTTTTTTTAGATAGAGATGAATGTATTAAACTAAAAGACATGAAAAACAATCCCCCCAAACTTAAATCAAGGAATGTCTCCACTACGACAAAATAAAACAATTAAAAACTTGAGGACTTCCTTGAAATACGAGTCACTGCTCATCGTCATCCGAAGGAGGGTATGCTGGAAGGACAGGAGGAACAAACATGACCACCAGATTGGCATTGGGATTGCAATGAGAAAACGCATCAGCAAGCGTGTTAAAAGCATTTGCATTGTACTGATGCATTAAATCTTGACGTTGAGCCAACCACAAAAATTGATTCCTTGAACTGCGAGGTTGGTGCTCTTCCCTTGGTGCTGCTGCAACTGGGGGTGAGGGTTGGCGAATCATAATATAGCCTTCTACTCGTGGATGTGATCTTGCCCCCTCCCATGCCTTGTACTTTTCAATTGTAGCATGGTCAATTATAGTTATTGTGACAACCCGAGAATTTAGAAAAATTTTAAAATTTTAATTAATTGATTTAAGGTTCAATATTAGAACCTAGACAGAAAATAAGTGTATGCGTTTGATATTTTTAAGAAGGAATTTTGAGGAATTCAAAATTCTGTGAATGATTTAGGTGAATTATTCAGGATTAAGGGTATACATGAATATGTTCTATGTAAATGCTATTATACGTGTACAGTATATGGTTAAGGGTCAAGGGTTGACCAAATAAGCTATATCAGTGGTCAATCCTAATTTGACGCCCCCAAAATTAGGTATACATCACCCGTCTTGAGTCGCCAGATACATGGTACAGATTTCGCATACAACTGAATAATACAAATGTCTTGTACAATACGACAAAACATAAACTGTGAGTTTGAATACAAATATTGCCTACTAGAGAGTATACAAACTCAAAAGGAGTCCTCATTACAATTATTATCACACTATTTCACAGAATAGTGAGGACTACTAATGCACCATCTAGGACCATCACTCCGCTCCCCGACTGCTCCAAAATTTATATTCTCATTTCAAGAGAACGGTGAAAGAAAGGGTGAGCTCAACTAGCCCAGTAAGAAATATTATGACTAAGATAATGCAGAATAAATTATCATTAGCCTTAAACAGTGTTAAACTAATACAATATAACAAACATCAAGTTTAACTGTAGCGGAACAAGCAATCCATTAAAAGAGTCAAGTAGAGAATAAAATCTACTATGTTTTATGATTTAAAAGGTTTTTCATCACTTTTATCATTTGGGACTCGATTTTAATAAATAATCCACATCATCGAATCACCCCTGCACTACGGCCAAGGATATTCTTTAGTATCACGACCACAATTATCCATGTACTACGGGCCAAGAATATTTGTGTATTCATTAATGGTCATGATCATACCAACAACTGTCCATCAATGCACTACGGGCCAATGAGGACTTTTACCACATCATTTGTAACATTACGGTCATGATTACACCGAATAATCTCTGGTCATAATCATACCAAGTCCATCTATACACTCTGAGGCCATGTAGATGACTTTCAAAAAATATAAATATGAGGATGATGACAATGATATAAGAATTCAATAAAACAAGTTCAAGAATTAATTTGTCCAAGAACCAATAACGCCCAAATTGTCAACATAATACCGCTTTGTAGAGTAAAATTCAAGAATGCTCGGAAGAATATTTCCATGAAAAGATCTTTGGATGAAGCACAATTATCAAGGATATTCCACTAATTTCATGGAGTATAGAAGTCAAAACTTTAACCAACCGAGTATAATAAAGAATGGAATAACAAAAGAAATCACCATGCATGCGGTACTTAGCATACAGCAAAGTTATTCCAATGAATACTAAATAACGGAACGGTCGGTCAAAGTAAATTGCACCAAGATGTGATGTTCCATCGAATAATAAAGAAACGTAATAACAATGTAAATCACCATACATGTGGTACTTCAGCATGAGCAGGTTATTCCAGCGAGAATACTAATAAGGCGGAATCAGTCCTACAGAAAACGCATGTATGAGGATATTCCAATGTAATAATAATAAAGAGCGGAACCAGTCCCGCCAGAAAACGCACAAACAGGATATTCCAACAGAATAGTAAAGACGGAATAATAGAAGAATGTCACCAAGTATAGAGTAGCCCGCGTATATAGGTTATTCCAACAGAATAATAAAGAATGGAATAACCTAAGTTCTCTTCATGAATACAAAAGAATAACACCCCTTACGAGTACAACAAATAATATTCCCTACCTTAAGAAGAAGAGTACTGGATATATTAGTAGTGAAGAAGCTGAATACTTTTCTTCTTTCTTTCTATAGTTTATCTCTCTAGAGTTTTAGTGAATTCATAAGAAATAATGAAGGAATGAGCTTCTATTTATAGAAAAATGGACAGCATAATAACTAACTCATGAACGGTCCAGATTGATTTACTTTAATCTGACGGTCCATATTTAAAGCAAAATCTTTTAAATAAAAATATAATATATTCTATTTATAATCTAATAAAATGAATAACTTTATAAAAGATTTTACTATACAAACACTATGCAGGCACTATAGAAACACTATGCATAATAAAATATAATATATTCTAATTATTGTCTAATAAAGCAGATAACTTTATAAAAGTATTACGCTTTATATAAAAAGATTTTACTATGCAAAACACTATGCAGTAGACACTATGCAACACTATGCATAATAGAATATAATATATTCTATTTATAGAATAACTTTATAAAAGTATTCTATTTTATTACATTAATAATACCAATAAAATAAAACTGAGTGACATATCACATAAGCATCAATAATCAATACTGTGTGCTACTATGCAACCACACGTATTACTGTACTTTTACTATCGAGTAGTTCAACATTATTAATGATAAAACTTCCGCCGTTATTTTTAATAAAATATTTTTGTCGTTTTCTCATTCCGACAATAATTTCGTTGCGAGGTCCACCAATGATTGTGCAGTTGCACGAATATTCCCTGATAAAACAAATATTCCCCGACCAATCAAATATAATATGACAACTTGAATACTTTACAAAATTTATAAATACTACCCACAACTATAACATTATATCAAATCCACACCATAATATTGAAAAAAATTATTTCGAGAAAATTAAATATTTATTCATAAAATTTGGAGTCTCACTCCTAATATTATATTAAGAACGTCAACGTTCAGTTAGAAAATTCTTAAGATTAACAAGAAACCCTAAAATAGGTTCTAGAAACCCTAATTTCAGTTCTGGGAATCCGAAACCCTAATTCGGATGTTGAAAACCCTAATTTGGGAATGAATTGTTATAATAAGGTTTCAACGTTATTAATAATAACCTAAATAGGGATAACCCTAATTGATTTAGAAAACCCTAATTTTTGTATTAGAAACCCTAATTAATAATTAGGGAAAACCTAATTGTTAATTTAATAATTGTAATGTTAATTAGAAAACCATAATCCTAATTTTCAAGTTATAAGTAATTAGGAAACCGTAATCTAATTAGGAAACCTAATTTCTAAATTAGAAAAATTAATTTTCTATTTAAAACCCTAATTCGTGGGTTAAAAACCCTAATGGCCAATTTTGACCCTAATTACTAAATTAGCAAATTTAATTAGGAAATATTAATCCTAATTAGCAAGATTTAAATTATGATTAAGAAATTTTAATATAATTAGAAAATTCTAATTATAATTTAGAAATATTAATTTTTCATTTTGAAAACCTAATGTGGAAATTCTAGAATTTATTTTTAAAACCTAAGGGTTCAAACCCTAAACCCTAAGGGTTAGAGCAATTGATAAAAATGCCATTAAAACTAAAAGACAAATGACATTTTTACACTTAATGCATTATTGTGACATAACTTGCAATCTTGCCATATATTGGTTGGTGAGCAACTATAACCACTCCATGTGCAATATATCAAACATATCAGCTATCTAAAGGCCAACCAACTCATTACATTTATAATATATATAGATTGAGAGAAAGAAAAGGTCCACTTTAATTTCATTTTTTCCAAAACCCTACTCTCTCTAAAATTCGGGAATGTAGAGTGAGAAAGTGAGAAAAGTTAAGCTAAGATCATGTGTTAGATCTCCAAGAACAAACAGCAAGGATCAGAATCAAAAATCAAGGCTCAAAGTGGTATAAACCCTAAATTTTTGAAATCCTATGATCTGATATTATATGTTGTAATTGATTATTTAAAGTTATGTATTAAGGTGTATTTTAGTGATCTTGGCTGATAGATCATGGATCTATAACATCTAGATGCACGAAATCAAGTTTTAAACAAATCTGGAAAACTGAAAAATAGTCGAATGTCAGAGGCCTTAAATCTTTATATGTTAGATGTTTTCTGTGTTTTATGTTTTGGATCTGTTACATGCTATGTAGGCTTTGATCTGGAACTGGAATCCTGGTCGGATCAAGTCTAGATCTTCAGCTATGCTCGGTCAAACCTCGTTGACTGATCACGGAAAACGTTTCAGGGTAACCCTGAATTTTCCCAGAATTCCTGACAAGCTTTTGCAAGCCTCTGATCTTGCAGTCGCTTGATCTTTTGGTCATGTTATTAGTTTGTTGTTGTAGAGGGGTATATTTACTACACATGTATGTTATTAGATCACTTAGATCATAACTAGAATGAAATATAATCACGGTCAAAGTAAGTTGACCAAACTGCATCATGAAGGTTTTCTGGAAAACCCAGATCTTCATCAGCCGAGTTTTCTGTCAGAGATTGATCGGCCTTGATCTTTTAATTGTGTTGATGTTATTATGATCCGATGAGTTAGAATTGTTCTTTTTCATGTTTACTACAAGTGGGAACTCATAGATTACACAAAGCAGCCTTAGAATGGAAGATCTAATGATCTAAATATAGCATCTTATGTTGTTCTTTATTTTTTGGAAAACCCAAAAATGAAGAACAGCGTTGTCAGACTTTTTGAGGGCTAAAAACTCACTGATCTGATGTTGTTTAGCCCTAATGTTTGTTTGTGAGTGTAGTAGTACATAAATACTACAATAAGAAGATTGCCCTAGACTGACCAGAATCATTAAAACAAAAAATCTATGCACGGTCAAACCACCCACCCGGTTAACTGCCTTGAGTTTCTGGGTTCTTGCTCAAGAATACCAAGAACACCTATAGCGACGGTCCTGTCGCTATAGGGCCATTTTAATAATTATTAAATTTCAAAAATTAATTATTTTAATTAATAAATAGATAAAAATGGTTTTTAATTATTAAAATTAGAAAATAAATTCCTAATATTTTAAAGTTTGAAAATTAGTTTTTAATTATTTTGAGTATATTTCATAAATATTTAATATTTTTGGAATATAAATGGTATTTAATTTATTTAATTATAATATTAAATAAATTATTTAAAAATGATTTTAATACATGAAAAATCATGAAAAATTATATTATGGTAAAAGAAAATATTTTAAGTTATTTTAGTGACTTTTAATATTTTGTGAGGAATTTATTAATTGATTAATATTAATGATAATTAGTTTATTTAATAAATATATTAAATAAATTATGAAAAAATAGAATTAATGATTTATAAATCATATAAAAATGATTTAAGTATTATAAAATATTTTAAGTTATAAAATATAACTTTTGATATTTTGTCATGAAAATATTAATATTTTAATATTAATAGCAATTATCGAGATAATGGATTTAAATGTTTAAAATTATATAAATATGATTTTAAGGTATTAAAAATACTTTGATATATTATAAATATATTATAATATTATAACATGTATTTAATTAATGTTTGATATTAAATAAATATTAATGATAAAGAAATTACGTGGTATTTAATTTTTATAAATACGATATTAATGATTGAAATTTCACGATAAATAGTAATAATTATTTAAAAATTATTAGGAGCTTATGAAAATTATTTTGACTGATATTAAATTATCTTAGATAATGGTTAAGTGTTTAGACAGAGTTTAATTGAACTTAAACTCAAAATTTTGTCCGACTAGACAGTCGGGATGTTAGAATTTTGTCGAACTCGACTCAGGCTGTCTAAGTTTGACTTGAGGATAGGTCTTATATGAGTTATAGACTGATAAGGTTATGTGTTATGTGTTTAGGTTATTATACTATGATGATATTATTCTAATTTGTATATCGATATTATTTATATATTAGGTTCAGACAAAGCTTATTAATTGCATAGCGGTAATCAACGGTTCATGCAAGTTTTACTTAACTCTACTTAGAGTTGTTTCATTCAGATGTGCTTATGGATAATCATTGTTGATTGCCATTGTAGAATTGTACTTTGTATATATTTCATGTATAAGTCAGGTATGAAAGGCTGATCACCTTCATTACCATTCAGTCCAGATATATTTGTTCATGTTTAATACTTGTTCAGTCAAAAGTTTGTTCATGCTAATTCACAACTATATTGTTGAATTATACTCAGCTTATTATTCAGATTCTTTTAATCATGATATATCGTTAAATTATTGAATTTAAACTTATTGGGCAACCTTCATGCTCACCCTTTCTATATCGTGATAAAAATTGCAGATTAAGGAGAATACGTCGGATACAAGGAAAGGTTAAAGACAGTTCCAAATTTAAGATAATGTGTGCAGCTAGATTTGTAATAGTATTGTATGATAATAATATTATATGTTAGATAAGTTATGAATTGTGTATAAGTGAAGGTTACTCGACCTTGGGGAATAGTGTGTAAAGTTTATTGTATAAACAATTTAAGTTTATATCTTACGCAATAGTTATAGAATGATAGAACCAGATCCGCGGTGATTTGGGACCCGAATTTGGGGCTCTCACAGCTATTAGTTGTTTAATAGGTTTCGAAGGATGCCACTGCACCCCAGCTTTGCGGCATAAATTAGTAATTAGGAAACCATATAGAAGACACCCCGTAGTACTCCCCCGTAGTAGCCGATCAATGGACTCCTGAATACATCCACCCACATCCACATTGTAGAACACAATGGAATTATTCACACGGTAATGGTGATTCTATATAATAGTTGTGCCCTTTCCTTAGTTACATCATTTTGGTGGCGTTTGGGCATTAAACGGGCACAAAGGAATGCATACCATGCTTTGCCATACCGACTAAATGCAGAGTGAGAAAAACTTATCTTTTCATCTATTTTGGCTCGAGTCACCCATTGAGTTCTCGGTTTGCACAATCTTATAATCAACTCATCCAGATCTGGCAAACCATCTTCATATCGTTCAGTATTTGGTGTCTCCAACCCAAAATACTCGTTGATGGCATTGACATGAAAAGCCACAGGTTTACCCCGATCCATGACTACGTGATTGACATGCTCTATTGCGTTGGCATAAAACTCTTTCACTATATTGATCACGTTGGAAGTGATTTCTCTACTAAATGGAACCAATTACGTTCCACAATTATTAATGCCATATCATCGTCCAAGTTAGCATCCGGCTTCAATCCTCGTTCTAGCACCAAATTCTTCTTGTCTATGGATGAGTTGAACATTGCCTCGGCCCCCTCACTAATAATTTTTGTGTGATCATACTTAGCCCGAGCAGTGGAGGTGGAAGGACGTTGTCTCTTATTTGAAGACATGGTGTTTTTGGTGAATTGTAGGCTACAGCTTTGGTTTAGGAATTTTGTCGAACAGTTGGTGGACGTAAGGGTTAATTTCCACAAATTTGGCTTCTACGAGCTATCTCTCTACCCAAAGTATGAAATATGGCAACACAATCCTTGGGCAACCAATTCCCAAGGTTTTGCAATTAATTTTACTAATCAAAAGAGAAGAAGTACGGGAAATTAACAATATTGGTTTACCTTCAAAAATGATTTGTGTTTCCCCTTTTGTAATGATGCCCCAATTTGTAAGAATTTGTGCAACACAGGACTTAGACTTAGTGTGGGATTGTATTGCCTGTATGTGGAAGGATTGTGGCTACTTGCATTAGCTGAATTCATATATGAGATGAAAACCACCGTGTGTTGGAGTTGTAGAGTTTATGGGATTAATGAGAGAAGAAGTTGGAAAGGAGAAGGAGAAGTGGTGTGTAGGAATTGTCGGAGTTATGGAGGTTATGGGGTAGTGGGATAGTTTGTTTTGAAAGAGGAGTGGGGAGTTTAAGTGTAAAGAGAAGTTATTGAGTGGTTATGGCCGAGCATGATGTGTTAGGATTCTATTTAGAGTCTGGCATTTCCGAGTGGCGTGACCCGCGCCTTGTATATGCCTGCTATGGCGCTTGCTATTGTAAGGTCATAAGTGTGTAGTAGTGGTGGTAGCGCCCGCATCGTTACTACACTTATATTGCCCCCCCCCACGACGTTTGATCATAATCTACTGATGTAGTAGCCCGCCCCGCGCCTTATGTGTGCTTTAAGTGGCGCGCCCTGCGCTATATGATTAGAATGGTATCAGTGAATTGGCACGCCCCGCGCTGGATCTATGGCTTATATGGCGCGGCCCGTACCATATATATACAGTGTCTTGGTGACTCTTTTTTCCATTTTTCCTACAACCATACCATAATGAAGTCATTATTCAATGAAAAAGAATTATCTAAGCTATACTATGAGCTAAAATGTACTTAATAACTAAAAATAAGCAAGGTTTAGAGCTTGGGTTGCCTCCCAAGTAGCGCTAGTTTTAACATCTTAAGCCTGACGGTTCCTCTTGTTTCAAGGTGCATCGGCAAGTGTGATTGCAATGACATCCCAATTTGATTCGCCACCCCAATAATGCTTCAACCGTTGACCGTTTACTTTGAACGTCTCTAATGGATTTCTACTAGATAGTTTAACGGCGCCATGTGAGAAAACTTTTTTTATAGTAAATGGACCCGACCACCTTGATTTTAGATTTCCTAGGAACAACCGCAATCTGATTGCCCCTGTTCGAACGTTCTCTGCATGATTTTCTGGTCGTGTCATTTCTTGACTTTTTCTTTATACAACTTCAAGTTCCCGTATGTGACGCCCCCAAAATTAGGTATATATCACCCATCTTGAGTCGCCAGATACATGGTACAGAATTTAAATACAACTTAATCATACAACAGTCGTATAAAATACGACAAAACATAGGCTGTGAGTTTTTATAAAATATTGTCCTCTAGAGAGTATACAAACTCAATGGAGTCCTCATTACATTTATTATCACACTATTTCACAGAATATTGAGGACTACTAATGCACCATCTAGGACCATCACTCTGTTCCCCGACTAGTCCCCACTACGTTCTTATTTCCTGAAGAGAACAGTGAAAGAAAGGGTGAGGTCAACTAGCCTAGTAAGAAATATTATCACTAAGATAATGCAGAATAAATTATCATTAGCCTTAAACAGTGTTAAACTGATACAATTTAACAAACATCAAGTTTAACTGCAACGGAACAAGCAATCCATTATAAGAGTCAAGTAGAGAATAAAATCTACTATCTTCTATGATTTAAAAGGTTTTTCATTACTTTTTATCGCTGAGACTCAGCTTAATAAATAATCAACATCATCAAATCATCCCTGCACTACAGGCCAAATATATTCTTTAGTATCACAACCACAAATTATCCATGCATTACGGCTAAAGATAATCATGTTTTCATCAACGGTCCTGATCATGCCATAAAACAATTCATCTTTGCACTACGGCCAAAGAGAATCCATAGCCATAATCATACCAAAAATTGTCCATCAATGCACTACGGGCCAATGAGGACTTTTTTCACATCATTTGTAACATTATGGTTATGATTATACCGATTAATCCCTGGTCATAATCATACCAAGTCCATCTATGCACTACAGGCCACAGATGACTTTCAAAAAAATAAACATGAGGATGATGACAATGATATAAGAATTCAATAAAACAAGTTCAAGAATTAATTTATTTAGGAACTGATAACGTCCAAATTGTCAACATGATACAACTTTGTAGAGTAAAATTCAAGAATGCTCAGAAGAATATTTCCATGAAAAGATACTGGATGAATCGCAAATATCAAGGATATTAACTAATTTCATGGAGTATAGAAGTCAAAACTTTAACCAACTGAGTATAATAAAGAATGGAATAACAAAAGAAATCACCATGCTTGCGGTACTTCGCATAGACAGGTTATTCCAACAAAATAATAATAACGAAACCAGGTCAGCTGAAATTCGCACCGACAAGATACTCCAACAGAATAATAAATAACGGAACCAGGTCCGGCGTAAAACGCACAGACAAGATATTCCACGAATAATAAATAACGGAACCGAGTCCGATGTAAAACGCATGCATGACGAGGATATTCCAATGTAATAATAAAGAATGGAATATTCAAGAATTTCACCATGTATGCGTTACTTTGCATAGGCAAAAGTTATTCCAACATAATAATAAAGAATGGAATAATGAAGAATTTCACCAAGTATAGGGTAGCAGCGTATCTGAGTTATTCAACGAGAATAATAAAGAATGGAATAACAGAAGTTCTCTTCATAAATAAGAAAGAAAGGGTACTCCTTACGAGTACAACAAATAATATTCCCTACGAGTACAACAAATAATATTCCCTACCTTAGAAAGAAGAGTACTGGATATAGAAGTAGTGAAGTAGCAGAACACATTTCTTCTTTCTCTCTATAGTTTCTCTCTCTAGAGTTTCAGTTAATTCGTAAGAAATAATGAATGAATGAGCTTCTATTTATAGAAAAATGGACTGCATAGTAACTAACTCATGAACGGTCCAGATTGATTTTCTTTAATCTGACGGTCCATATTTAAAGCAAAATCTTTTAAATAAAAATATAATATATTCTATTTATAATCTAATAAAACGAATAACTTTATCAAAGATTTTACTATGCAAATACTATGCAGGCACTATGCAAACACTATGCATAATAAAATATAATATATTCTAATTATTATCTAATAAAACAGATAACTTTATAAAAGTATTCTGTTTTATATAAAAAGATTTTACTATGCAAAATACTATGTAGACACTTTACAACACTATGCATAATAAAATATAATATATTCTATTTATAGAATAACTTTATAAAAGTATTCTGTTTTATATAAAAAGATTTTCTGTATTATTACATTAATAATACCAACAAAACTGAGTGATTTATCACGTAAGCATCAATAATTAATATCGTGTGCTATTATGCAACCACGCGTATTACTTTACTTTTAACACCGGGTGTTTCAACAGTTAACGGTAAAACTTCCGCCGTTATTTTCATAAAGTATTTTTGTCATTTTCTCAATCCGACAATAATTCCATTGCGAGGTCCACCAATGATTGTACCGTCGTACGGATATTCCCCGATAAAAAGAATATTCCCCGACCAATCGAATATTATATAACAACTTGCGTACTTTGCAAAATTTATAAATATTACCCACAACTATAACATTATATCAAATCCACACCATAATATTCAAAAAATTATTTCGAGAAAATTGAATCTTTATTCATAAAATCTGGGGTCTCACACCGTAGGCTTGTAGTCTGAATTCGTCGAGTTCGTTTAATTGAACTAGCCTCTTTTCACCTGCTGCTGCTTGATCGAAATTGAGCTTCTGAATTGCCAAATATGCTTTATGCTTTAACTCCACTGGTAAGTGACATGCTTTCCCGTAAACCAACTGATATGGCGACATCCCAATTGGCGTCTTGTAAGCTATCCTATAAGTCCATAATGTGTCATCCAATATGAGAGACCAGTCCTTTTTGTTCGGGTTTACGACATTCTCTAATATTTTCTTCACCTCCCTGTTGGAAACTTCAGCTTTCCCACTTGTTTGGGGATGATATGCTATAGCAACATTATGATTGACCCCATATTTTTCCATGAGAGCTGTAAAGGATCTGTTGAGAACCACCTTGGCATCATTTGAGGGTAGTGCTACGGCTTCAACCCATTTCGACACATTATCAACCGCGAGCAAGATGTACTGATTATTATACGATGAAGGAAATGGCCGCATAAAATCTATGCCCCATACATCAAAAAGTTCAACTTCTAAGATAGTTTGTAGTGGCATCTCATTCATTTTCGATATATTACCCACCCTTTGACATCTATCACATCTTTTTATGAATTGGTGGGCATCTATAAATATTGTAGGCCAATAGAACCCTACTTGAAGAACTTTCGCTGTTGTTCTCTTACTTTCATAATGTCCCCCATATGCAGACGAATGACATTCGTGCAATATGTTCTTCACCTCGTTGTAGGGCACACACTTTCTAATCATCTTGTCGGCGCACTGTTTAAATAGGTATGGCTCATCCTACATGTACCACTTGACGTTATGTAGGAACTTCTTTTTCTATTATCGTGTCAGATCAGGGGGAAGGATGTTGCTCACTAGATAGTTAGAGAAATCCGTGTACCACAAAAATTATGTATCGACTCCAAACAACTGCTCATTCGGAAATGATTCATTGATTACACACTTGTCCTCTTCATTTTTACCCAGATTCTCCTGCCTCGATAAGTGATCTGCAACTTGATTCTCCATCCCCTTTCAATCTTTTATTTCTAAATTAAATTCTTGTAGAAGGAGGATCCATCTGATAAGTCAAGGCTTAGCGTCCTTCTTCGAAATTAAATATCGGATTGCCGAATGATCTGTATAAACCACAACCTTTGTCCCAATTAAATATGCCCAGAATTTATCAAAAGCATATACCACTGCAAGTAACTCCTTTTCTATAGTTGTGTAGTACAATTGTGCATCCGTAAGGGTTTTACTTGCATAGTATATGGCGTGGAATGTCTTCTCTGGGCGTTGACCCAAAACAGCCCCTACCGCAAAGTCGTTTGCGTCGTACATTAGTTTAAAAGGCATATTCCAGTCCGGTGCGACAATAACTGGAGATGTAGTCAACTTCTTCTTCAATAGCTGAAATGCTAACTTACACTCCTCACCAAACTTGAACACTGAATCCTTCTCTAAGAGACTACACAATGGTTTTGCAATCTTAGAGAAGTCTTTTAAAAATCTCCTATAGAACCCGACATGTCCAAGAAAGCTACGGATTCCCTTAACTGAAGTTGGTGGTGAAAGATTTTCAATCGTTTCCAACTTTGCTCTATCAACCTCTAAACCCTTCGCGGAGACCTTGTGCCCCAAAATTATTCCTTCTTCGACCATAAAGTGGCACTTTTCCCAGTTAAGCACCAAATTAGTCTCTAGGCAGCGCTTTAAAACCATGACTAAATTTTCTAAACAAGCATCAAAACTATCCCCAAAAACCAAAAAATTGTCCATTAAGACTTCCACATTTTTCTCC
The DNA here is from genome assembly GCA_020205615.1 of Panax quinquefolius. Taxonomy (NCBI): domain Eukaryota; kingdom Viridiplantae; phylum Streptophyta; class Magnoliopsida; order Apiales; family Araliaceae; genus Panax; species Panax quinquefolius. Next base: position 51,293,225 of record CM035162.1, read on the forward strand.
ACCATGTCTGAGAAGATGGTCGTCATACACCGTTGGAAGGTAGCGGGTGCATTACACAAGCCAAATGACATTCTCCTGAATACGAATGTGTCGTATGGGCACGTGAAAGTGGTTTTCTCTTGATCTTCAGGAGCAATGACTATCTAATTATATCCCAAATAGCCATCCAATAAGAAATAAAAGTTGTGCCCTGACAATCTATCCAACATCTGATCGATAAATGGCAGACGAAAGTGATCTTTACGGGTTGCCTTATTCAGCTTCCTGTAGTCCATGCAAACCCTCCAACCAGTCACTGTCCTCGTCGGAATTAACTCATTGTCGTCGTTCTTTACTACTGTCATTCCACTTTTTTGGCACACATTGAACAGGACTAACCCAAGCACTATCTGAAATTGGGTAGATTATTCCCGCATCCAGCCACTTTAAAATCTCTTTCTTCACCACTTCTTTCATGATCGGATTGAGACGTCTCTGATGTTCCACTGTTGGCTTTGAATCCTCTTCCATTAAACTTGTTGGATAAAATCTAGTTACGCACAACACGCAAGTATACGTGGTCAACAAGTAATAAAGTGTAAGTAGAGTATCGTTCCCACGAGGAATCGTTTAATAAAAAACACCAAGTACTAACCCATAACCAACTCAATCTTATTTAAACGAATGAATTTCGAATTATATAATTAAACTAATATTAAATTCCACTAGTTAAATTAAGATTACGGAGATTTAAAATCACAATTTCACTTATTACTTCATTTAAGTTAACACACTTCTCATCAATTATTCTATATCCTGAATTATTAATGAAGAACAATAAAGCAGATAAAACCACCTCTCGATGCATAATACTCATACTTACTTAAATTCACAGATGTTAGAATTAAGCAAGACACCCTAATTAACTAATCCACTATATCTCTATGTGAATTACAATTAAAAAGGATTTAAAGCACAAGTTCTCTAGAAGATTATATATGGTGTAAAGGCATATCTCTATCCTAAACACGAACCATGAATTCCATCTATGCAAAAATCACAAACACATGCTATCATGATCAGATCTAAATCAATACTCTTCCGATTTCATATAGATTATCATGGTAATTGATGGCCAATCAATTAAACAATTAAGTCCAAATCACAATAGACAATCCTCACAATAGAACATAATAATTGATAGCGAAGCATATTAAAATAAACTACACAATAAGATCCATTGTAATCTCAAACAAAGAATTAGTTTATTGAATTAAAAATAAGAATCCACACTTGAATACACATTAAAAGATAAGAATAAGAGTAGAGTACAGAATAAATATGTTGTCAGCAAATCTTCATCTTCCTCAAGCTCCTACTCTTTATCTTCAATGGTCTCTAAGTTGCTTCAATCTCAAAATCTCATAAGAACTAGGGTTTTTCTCCTAATCTAATCTAATGGAATCCTCCAAAACTAGCCTCTCGTCCAAGTTATAATTAATTATTTATAGTTCTAATGGAAACCCTAGCAAGTTAACAACTAAGAATCATATTCTAGCTCAAATTGGACATCAAATAACTCAAATCAGCTGTTTCCCAACCAACCGGCGCGCCCAGCGTTGTTTCTAGGACATTTTGGGTGCACCCTGCGCTACTGTAGCAGAGAATTTGCTGGCTCGGCGCACCCCGCGCCGTTCGTAGTTCATTTATGGCGCGCCCCGCGCCACTTTGTTTTCTGTTGCGACATCCTTTGCTAAAACAAGCATAACCTTTGATCTGCTAGGAGTTGTGGGGCCTTCTACCTACCAAATCGAAGATATCGACGCGATCTACAACTTTTATTCTTTGAGAATTGACAGATTCTGGCTGGTTCAAGATCAAAATTGGGCTTGAAGTAGATGTTATGTAAATTGCAAGCAGGAGAACTTTGAGCTTGGATCTTTGTTGATAAAAAGACCATAACTCTCGCATCCGAACTCCGATTGGGACGATTCAAGATGTTTCGAAAATATAAGAAGTAGATCTATAATAAAATCCAAGTTCCAAGCCAAGAACATGCGTCCAACTTGGTGTTAAAAGACCTGCAATCTTCCCTTCTTGCATTTGCTTGCATATTTTAGTCCAAAAGATGTTTGAATTTCTTTTCCTTGCTTCCTCATGCCAATGTTGTGTCATAGCCTACAAAATAACATAACATATATGAAATGCACACACAATGCATGCAATGTAACTACGAAACATGGGACAACTAATTCAAGTAATAGGTGCTGGATAAGTAGGTATAAAACCTACTTATCAAATACCCCCAAACTTAAACAGTTGTTTGTCCTCAACCAAAAACACAAAAAAAACAATGCTATGCAATGCAAATAATCTACATGCCTACGAATCCAGCAGTAATGACAGAAACAAGTCTATTCAACCGGCCTTAGAGAAATCAAGTAAACATGATAATATATCATATCAAAAAAAATCATTAACTTCCCAATCAATCATCAAATCTTAGACCGTTATCACTAATATAGTGTGTGTGTGTGTGTGTGTATGCTCCACAACAATGTTAACTGATATAAAATCAAATTTAACACATAATAAGTCTCTCTGAAGGCATCATACAGTGTAAACTCAAGAAATCCAAAAATAAGCTAGATCCAACTATAAGTAAACAATTACCGATATCGAGGGTTAACATGGGATACTTATGCGTCATTTTTCATCTACGGGGGCTTTTTGCTCTTATTTCCTGTTTTATTCAATTTTTTTTCTTTTGGTTTATATACATATAGCTATGTAATGTCTTATTCCTTTAGGCTTTTTAATGCTACATTAACGAGCTTTCGACCAACGACTCCCAGACCATTAAGACCTTAGGGCTCTAGGTGTAAAGACAATCCCCTCGGGCTTACTTACTCAAGTAACAAAGGCCACAAAACTAGACAAGCACGCCACGGTGTTTATTCATACTGACTTTTTTTCTTTTTTTTCTTTTTTTTCCTTTTTTTATAGCTTATATACCCCAAATATTCCTCCAAACTTAGGTTCTTGTCTAACTTTAGTCATCACAACTTATTCTTGTCATTCTTTTATTCAAACTAACATTATCCTTTAGAGTCCGATTATGTATCAATTTAAACTCAATCAATCAATAAGTTGTTTAACTGTGATATCCTTATTATACCAGTTTCAAACAGAAAAAATACTCAATTCATAACAAGAAATCACATCAAAGCTCTAATAGTCAGTACTGTACTTGTCTACCCAATTCCAATCTCATCATTGGCCAAAAAAACTGTAAATATCAAACATCTGAACTCATGCAAGATGTACTAAATGCTATATAAACATAGTAAACTAACTACTAATTTTTTAATTTTTCAAAAAAAAATTCATTTCAAGAAACTGAATGCAAAAACTAAATGTAACTATATGAACTACAATGTAAATAACTAACTATATGCAATACGACATTAAAATGCCCCCAAACTTAAACTAGACATTGTCCTTAATGGCTGAAATAGAAAAAAGTAAAGCAGAGGACTTCCCTGAAAATATAGCAATCCTCTTCCTTGTCCGCTAAGTTTGGAGAATAGGTTAGACAGATTAGAATGAATCGGGCACCACACTTGAATTTGACTTGAATAACCTATAAACACAATAGAAGCAAGTTTATTAAATCCTAATAAATGCAAATTTATTAACTACTAATATAAAACCTAATAAAAACTAAAAATAAAAATTAAACTTAGGTTGCCTCCCAATAAGCGCTTGTTTTATAGTCTCAGCCTGACTTCTTCAATTCTCTATCCAATTCTCCTACGAAAAATGAGGAACCCTCCATCCATTAGAACTACAATGTGCGTTGGTAGGTTCCCCTTTATGAGAGTCTTCAAATTTAAGCCACATAGCATATTTCTTGTACATGATGTCCCCATTTCCATTGCATAGCTAGGTGCTTCTCCCATCGTATTTATGAATAGATTTTTGCATTGAGGCATGAAAAATACAACGGACTTTTCTTCTTCTATTTTCTCTTCCTCATTCCACCATGGTTTGTAAGAGGCCTCATTATTATAGAAATCTTTGCTTTGGATGTGACTACCAAGGGGACATGGTTGTGCAAAATTCACTGGATTTTTTAACTCTGCCTGAGAAGGCACTTGAGGTATATTAAAGGTTAGCTCATGTTTTTCATTTCCTATGCCTTGTTGTCTCCTCAAAATTCCCTTCTTTCAGTTCATCTAGTGGCATGTACACTTCTGGCTCTCCCATCAGTTTCATCATCCATGTCATATCACCAATTGTTTGGAGGGCGATTGTTTAAGGCTTCGAACATTCGATCCATCTGATTCTGAAGATTTTGAATTGACATCTCTTGCTCAATCATCTTCTCATCAGTTGACACTATGAACTTGAACCACAAATCCTCCAGTTTTGAGTTATCTTTTCCAATTTCAAAATCCATGTATTTAGGACCATTCATTGAGGAATTAATGAGTTGTTCCAACTGTCTATTAAGATTTTGGGTTGATAACTCCTGACTCATCATCATCTCTTCCTGGTCTGCTATGATCTTTGATATGAATTCCTTCAACTCTGAATTTTCTTCTTATTGCATTGAAGGTGGATGTGAGAATTCCGGTGTGTATGTTGGATTTGGAGCGTAGTATTGATTTTCATAATTGTAGCTCCCTGAAGAATCTTGGTGATACCCCCAAACTTGATGATAATTGCCATACGCATACTCGTTGAGGTAGTTATCACCGTACTGTACCGGCCCAAGACTGATGGTGCATTGATTACTCGGGTGATTGCAAGCACAATAGTTGCAAGTAACTGCTATCCTTCGAATACGTTGGGCTACAACAACATCCAACTTCCTCGAAAGTGTCTCAAGCTGTGTTGATAATTCAGAAAGTTTCGCAAGTCCATCAATCTCTACTCCCCTTGGTTGAGTCATTTTTGTATACGGACATTGATAATTAAATTCCACCATGGTACCTGAAAAGAGAAAAAAATAAGAAGAGAATTAAATAAAAATAAAGAAAGTAAAATTGTTTAAAGTAAGACTAATTTGGTTGAAGCTAATATTGGCAAAAAAATATTAAACTAATTCCCCGACAATGGCGCCAAAAACTTGTTGGGTAAAATCTAGTTACGCACAACACGCAAGTATACGTGGTCAACAAGTAATAAAGTGTAAGTAGAGTATCGTTCCCATGAGGAATTGTTTAATAAAAATCACCAAGTACTAACCCGTAACCAACTCAATCTTATTTAAACGAATGAATTTCAAATTACATAATTAAACTATAATTAAATTTCACTAGTTAAATTAAGATTACAGAGATTTAAAATCATAATTTTACTTATTGCTTCATTTAAGTCAACACACTTCTCATCGATTATTCTCTATCCTAAATTGTTAATCAAGAACACTAAAGCAGATAAAACCACCTCTTGATGCGTAATACACATGCTCACTTAAATCCACAAATGATAGAATTAACCAAGACACCCTAATTAACTAATTCAATATATCTCTATGTGAATTATAATTACAAAGGATTTAAATCACAAGTTCTCTATAAGATTATATATGGCGTAAAGGCATATCTCTATCCTAAACACGAATCATGAACTTCATCTATGCAAAAATCACAAACACATGCTATCATGTGAAAGTAGTATGCACACAAGCCAATCATGTTTGATGATAAAACATATACTTTGTAACAATCTTATTCATTTATTAATAAAAAGTATTAATTTATTAAAGACTTTTAATTATCTACATGATGCTGCTTTATAATGTGTGATAAACTCATAGTTTTAAGCAATGTTTTTAGAATAATATTGATGATCATTCGAATGAGATCTAAATTCTTAGAAAGTTTAAAATTGAAATAGTTCCCAATTGTTGGATTACTAAATTGGGGATTACTGAATCCGGATAGATTGGTACATACGTTGCTTGCTCATTGGATGAGGATGATAGATCTTATGATCATTTGTGTGGAGACACGAAAGCAAGTATGTAGGTGCTTATTAGAAAATAAGTTCACTGAACGTGGCTCGCTAAGGAATACCTAATGGAGTTTTAATTGATTGTCAATAGGAATTCTTGTAGTGATAGTAGTATAAGTAATCCTTGGACTTGAGATCATCATAGTATCTTGTGTATGATGAATTATACTTTGACTTATTCTTTAAGACCCTTAGGGTATATCAAAGGGTATGATTTGGTATAATAAGTTGTACATGGAGATAATGTATGATCAATAAAGAATCTATCACTTCTAGTAAAAGAAGAGAAATGTCCTATATGATTCGATAAATGACAACCCAATAGTCCTTGACCAAGGCAGAATGAAATTAGAAATGAGTTTCTAATTTGCATTATTTGGAGTTGTGCATTTAAGAGTCGAAATATATATAATTAATTAAAATAAGACTTGGCAGTAATTCCATGTCTTATATTTAATTGGGACATTGTATGGTGGAAGGATTGAATTGTACAGTAACTATTTATTCAAAAGTTCTTTTATGATTAATGTTGAAATCTATATTATCTGGAAAGTCATTGATCGCTAGGGAGGCTTATCCCTATTGTAAGAATAAATATTATTTACTTAAATAAATTAATAGTTTAATTTATTTATTTAAATAAGATTAGAATTGTTCTAATTGATTTATTCATAACTTAGGTTTAATATGGAGAACCTAAAGGGTCACACCATAAAAAGAAGAATAATTATTTAAGAAGTTAATGACATAATCGTAATAATAAGTTAAGTATATTTAATTTAATCTATGGTCATAGAATAAATTAAATAGCTTAATATTTATTATTTAATATTCGGAAATATTAAATATAAATTAATAAGAGGAGTCTTATTATTATTATTACTACTATTATTATTAATTAATTCCTAAAGGAGTTTGAGAATTAATTAATAAAAGTACTCTCTCATATATTCCTAATAATATTAGGAGACTAATTAATTAAAAGAGTTTAAATAATTATTTTTAATAAAATTAGGAGCCTAATTAATTAAAGAAATTTAATTAATTAAAATAAAACTCAATTTCTTAATTGTTAAGAAGGGTTGCCTACATCTATAAATAAGTAGTCTTATTATGGGTGGGTAGAGTTGTTGTTGACTTTTTTACAATAGACGTAATTTCAATAGTTGGGAGCGTACACCATTTTCTATGAGAGATAGAAAAATTAGGGTTTTGCCAAATACCCATCTTTTTGAATTTTTTCTCTTCCTTGGTGGATCACCTCTAGAGGCCAAACATTTGGGTGGCTAACATTGATCAAAGGAAGGAACCAAACCAAGTGGATTCAAGTTGAACGCGAAAAAGATTTGGAGGTGAACTTGTACCTGAGGAAGCTCGAATCTTCAAGGGTATGATTCTTGTTCTTTATCTTTTTGTTTAATTAATAATTATGCATAAAGGATGATTCGGGCATATGGTTTGTAAAATTTTAAAACTCTGATTTTTCCACATTTCCGCTTATTTTATGCAATTTAATTACGTTCAAGAATCTTACAAACCTAACAGTTGTATCAGAGCCAAACCTTTATGCGCATTATTAATTGTTTTAATTTGATATGTGTTTAGAACAATTTAATTGGGCATAATTTGTTTTATAAAATTTATTTAAAAAATAAAAAATAAAAATCGTAAAACCTATTTACGGGCAACGTTGTCGGTTAACAGGCCACGTGAATAACCACAGACTTTTGAATAACCAGTCTTTTGTTTCACGTGAATATATATATGATTAAGGTGAATTAATTATTCATGGTTATAGGAGATTCATGGCATGATTACTTTATTGGTAGCATGATTACTAATATGTATATATGTAATAGTTTCTGTGTTAACTCATTTGTGGGATTTCCATGAATCAACATTATATATATATATATATATATATATATATATATATATATATATTCTTAATACTTTTATAATTAAAATAAAAGTTTATTTTAATCTTAAAATTAGATTTCATGCAAACTAATTAGAGTTGGAATTGGATTTCATGATAACTAATTGGAGTTGAAATTGGATTCCATGTTTTCTTAAATAAAGGAGTTTATTTAGATATGAAATAAGATTTCATATTATTCAAAATATAGAAGTTATTTGTGAATAGGAAAGAGAATCAAGTATTTCTTTAAATAAAAGAGTTTATTTAAATATGGAATAAGATTTTATATTATTCAAAATAAAAGAGTTTATTTGTGATTGGGAAAGAGAATCGTGTGTTTCCTTTAATAATGGAGTTTTTTTACTTGGAATCGATTCGTAATTAATTAAAATAAATGAGTTTATTTAGATTAAATATTTTGATTAAAATATAATAGTTTATTTTATTCAAAATAGGATAAATTAAAATAAAAGAGGTTTATTTTGATTTAAATTTGAATTAAAATAAAGGAGTTTATTTCGATTCAAAATTAGATTTTATGCTAACTAAATTTGCCCATTAAATGATATATATATATATATATATATATATATATATATATATATATATATATATATATTAAATGTTTATTGTTTATGAGATGAATGTTATTTATTGATGCATATGGTGATGTGTATGATAATAAATGGGATTGATTATGGACTATTGACCAATGTGATTGGATTTCATTTTAATTGGATGCATGAATGTATGAGTTTTATTAAATGGGGTCTGCGTACCTCGTCTTCTCTAATTTTTCTTAATGTAAATTCTATCTCTCTCTTATGTACTTCCCTTTGACTGCTGATCAATGTTTCTATTTATTTTAAATAGTTTTGTAATATGAATAGTTAGAATTAATTTTGAAGAATTGGAGATCAAAGAGCAAGGAGCGCTTGAAGACTCATTTGTAATAGAGCCCAGGTTTAAATGTAATAGTTATATTTAAATATTTATTCTTGTACCCTAGGGTTTGGCCTTTTGGTTCATTTGGTAGCTCTAGTGAACCAAACTAGAATAAAATACATAATTAATTCAGGTAGAATATAGTATTCTATATGTGCATGCTTAAACTATATATATTATATATTATGCAAATATGCTTCACATGTTAATTAATATGACGCGTATTTTATATATATATATATATATATGTGTGTGTGTGTGTGTGTGTGTGTGTGCATGCGCGCTAAACAAGATGAGATAAATTAATAACAAAACCCTTAAATAATTTATATTAAGTTATAACCTCCAAAGATATTTGCAATATCGAACGTCGCCTTCTAGCATGATAGAAACAATAGAGTATTGAATATTTAATATGAGTTTGTTGTGCACACATAAGGCAAGTATTGAATATTTAAGATGTTGTTTTTATTACATATGATGTTTATAAGGAATTGAACATTCTTTCGCTTTGTTTTGTGCACACAAGGGCTGTAGTTTTCTCTTCACTTATATGGAAATGATGGGTCTGACTTAACTTATATCATTTTAGTTCGGATGTGCACAAACTTGACCATTATGATTTAAGAGACAAAATACAAGGAGTTACATAGTTGATGTAATTGACAAGAGTTGTCTACCTATTTATTTATATATAGTTTGTTGTGCACACACACAATGTTATATACATTTGAAATAGGATCCTTATACTCACTAGCATATCTTTAATTAGATATTGTCGAACTATATAAATTGAGGGTAATATAGTTTGATAAAAATAGTGAGAGATACCAATTTAAAACAAGACCTAAATTATTTTGGTAATTAATAAAAGAATGTATGCTAAAATGTTGTTAAGAAAAAATTCATTTACAGAATTTTACAATGTCTAAATTACTATCACTGCGAAATATATTAGATGTAAATTAACCAGACCGAAGTAAACGGATTGGTTAAGAAAATTGAGAATAGTTCTCACGGCTGAAAAGATATCTTATGTCTTTAATACGTCTTTCCTGCAATGGTTGCAGACAATGCCTCTGAGGATGATATTTCTACTTTTAGAAAGTGGCAACACTACAAAAAAATGGGCCTTTAGCAACGATTTTTCGGGCAACGACTTTATAAGTCGTTGCTAAAAGTATATGTTTAGCAACGAAACTTGTCCTTCGTTGCAGATTGTGTCAGGCTTTCATTTTTTGCAATAAAATTCATATGTCGTTGCAAAATTTCGTTGCTAATTCATTGGCGGAAAAAAATTTCGTTAAAAATTCGTTGCAAAATTGTCGGCCACTTGATTTCCCGTCATCGTGGGCAACGAAAGTTTTTTTGTTGCTAAAAATGGGGCTTTAGCAATGGTTTTTCAAGCAACAGCTTCATAAGTCGTTGCTAAAAGTGTATGTTTAGCAACGAAACTTGACCTTCGTTGCAGATTGTGTTAGGCTTTCACTTTTTGCAACGAAATTCATAAGTCGTTGCAAAAATTGAAAACAAAATTCGTTAGAAATTCGTTACAAAATTTCTAACCACTTGATTTCTCCTCATCGGGGGCAACGAAAATTTTTTTGTTGCTATATTTCGTTGCCTAATATGGACCACATTCATTGGCAACAATTTTAATTTTCGTTGCATATCTTATACAACTTTTTGCAACGACTATTAAAATGTTGCCTTAAATTAAGATAATCCCAATAAACATGTTTTTGTAAGACCATATTCGGTATTCAGAGAATTGTCAAAAAATATTCATATTTAGTATTTAAAAATTATATCCAAATGTGAAACATATTCGAACCTGTGACCTATCATTTAGAACTTTAGTCATTTGAGCGCTAGAGCAACACAAGTTATTTGTTAATATCTTGCAAGGATTAATATTTATATCAAAACATGAGATTTTCCCCATATATTCCTTTCTTCTCCGTCACTACATACCATTAATATAATCTGAAGAAGTTGCACCAATGGTGTGTATGTTTTTTTTAACTCCCATTTTTCAAATTCTCCTTTTTCTTGACTTGTAATTTTTTTTTTTAATCAAATATTAATTTCTCTTTATATCTTATATTAGAGGGTGTTTGGCAATGACTTATAAGTTAGTTAAACTAAGTTATAAGTCATTTGTTATTATTTAGTGTTTGACAATAACTTAAATTTTATTTATTTTTACTTATAAGTCATTATTAAAAAAAAAATTCATGCTTCATATGCTATATTTTTATTATTATTATTATTATTATTACTATTACTATTATTATAATAATTATTATATTTACTATTATTATTATTACTATCATTATTAATTTTATTATTAGAATAATTATTACTAATCTTATAATTATTATTTTAATATTATAACAATTATAATTATTACTATTATTATAATTTCTATTATTATTATTATTATTGTTGTTGTTGTTGTTATTTTTATTATTATTGTTACTATTATAGTAATTATTATTATTGTTACTATATTATAATAATTATTATTATTACTATTATTATTATTATTATTATTGTTGTTATTATTATTACTATAATAATAATAATTATAATTATAATAATAATAATACTAATTATTATTATTATTATAATAATAATTATAATTGTTAGTATTAATTATAATTATTATTACTATTACTATTACTATTATAACTACAACTATTATTATTATTGTTATTATTAATCATTATTATAATTACTATTATTATTCATATTCCTATTATTATTAATTATTATTATTATTATTATTATTATAATTATTACAATAATTATAATAGTACTAATAATAAAAAAGCCTGGCCCGACCCGTGGGCTTTTAAAAAAATAAAATAAAATAATGCTCTCTTTGAAAATTGAACTCTAGACCTCCCACTCTCTTTAAACATATGCTCAAACCAACTAAGCTATAAAGATTTTTTATTATAAAGTCACTTACCCGACACTAAAATACTAAAAATACTAATAACATATTTACATCAAATACTATAAAAACTAATTAAAAAAATACTAAAATACTTAAAAAAATCAAATTAAAAAATAATAAAATTCAAAAAAATACTAAAATACTAAAATTCAAATTATTTTGTTAATTAATCAAAAGAACAAAAATTCAAATTATATAATAATAATAATAACAGTCATAATAATAATAGTACTAATAATAATAATAACATTAGTAGTAGTAGTAGTAGTAGTAGTAGTAGTAGTAGTAGTAGTAGTAGTAGCAGACGTGATGGCAATGAGCGATGGCGAAGATAGATGATAGTGAGCAAAGATAAGAGCGAGAAGCAAAGAAAAGAAGATAGAAGAAGCAATGCAATAGCAATAAGCGATAGAGATTAAAAGATAGCGACATCGTGATGTGCAGCGTGACAGCAGACGATCGATGTCGTCGTGATGATGGTGGTGGTGGAAGAAGATGTGTGATGAAAGAAAGAGCGATGAGAGCGGTGGTGGTGGTGGTGGTGGTAATAATAATAATAATAATAACAGTAATAATAGTAGTAGTAGTAGTAGTAGTAGTAGTAGTAGTAGTAGTAGTAATAATAATAATAATAATAATAATAATAATAGTAATAGTAATAGTAATATTAATAATAGTACTAATAATAATAATAACAATAACAGTAACAGTAACAGTAATAATAATAATAATAATAATAGTAATAATAATAATAATAATAGTAATAATAATAATAATAATAATAATACTAATAATAATAGTACTAATAATAATAATAACAATAACAGTAATAATAATAATAATAATAATAATAATAATAATAATAATAATAATAATAATAATAATAATAATAATAATAATAATAATAATAATAATAATAATTGTGACGCCCCCAAAATAGGTATACATCACCCATCTTGAGTCGCCAGATACATGGTACAAAATACAAATACAAACTTAATTATACAACATGAGCTATGAATTTTAATACAAATATTGTCTTCTAGACAATATACAAACTCAATGGGGTCCTCATTACATTTATTATCACACTATTTCATAGAATAGTGAGGACTACTAATGCTATCATCTGGATCGTCACTCCGTTCCCCGACTATTCCCTGCTACGTTCTCATTTCCTGAAGAGAACAATGAAAGCAAAAGGGGTGAGCTCAACTAGCCCAGTAAGAAATATTATGACTAAGATAATGCAGAATAATTTATCGTTAGCCTTCAACGGTGTTAAACTGATAAAATATAATAAACATCAAGTTTAACTGCAGCGGAACAAGCAATCCATTAGAAGAGTCAAGTAGAACATAATATCTATTATCTCTTCTAGATTAAAAGTCCATCGTTGATATTTTATTCCTGTACTACTCATCAATATTTCTTTGTTATAATCAAGACACATAGAACTTTCATCACTTGTCTTCACCTGAACCACCAAAGATGTTAGTTAAATTCACAATTCATATTTATAATAATGTGAATTAACAGTTCCTTCTTGCCACGAAGGCTTAATAGAACGTTTACTCAATATCCTTACCCCAAAGGCTGAAGATATTCAAATATAATAACAATGATCATACCAATCAGTTGTCTATCTTTGCACTACGGGCCAAAGATATTCAACTATAAAACCAATGGTCATGATCATACTAATCAATTGTCTGTCAGTGCACTACGGCCAAAGACATTCAACTGTTAACTAATGGTCATGATCCTGCCAATCACATCATTGAATTATCCATGCACTACGGCCAAGGATATTCGTTAATATCACTAGTGGTCATGATCATGTCATACACATGTTCATCTTCGTACTACGGGTCAAAGTTATCAAACAACAAATCATCTTTGCACTACAGGCCAAAGATATTCAACAATATATCATCTTTGCACTACAGGCCAAAGATATTCAACAATATATCATCTTTGCACTACATGCCAAAGACATACAACTGTAAAACCAATAACCAACAGTATAATAAAGAATGGAATAATAAAAGAATTTCACCATGTTGTAGTACTTCGCATAGACAGGTTATTCCAACATAATAATAAAGAATTGAATAATAAAAGAATTTCACCATTTATGCAAGATTGCAGATAGACAAGGTTATTCAACATAATAATAAAGAATGGAATAATGAAGAATTTCACCATGCGTGCGTAATCCGCATGCATAAAAGTTATTCCAACATAATAATAAATAATAGAACCAGGTCATGCGTAATCGCACAGACAGGATATTCCAACAGAATAATAAAGAATGGAATAATAAAAGAATTTTACCATGTATGCGAGTACTTACGATAAACAAAAGTTATTCAACATAATAATAAAGAATGAAATAACAGAAGAATTTCACCAAGTATGCGGTACTTCGCATAGACAGGTTATTCCAACATAATAGTAAAGAATGGAATAATAGAAGAATTTCACCATGTATGCAAGATTGCAGATAGGCAAAGTTATTCCAACATAATAATAAAGAATGGAATAATAGAAGAATTTCACCATGTATGCAGTACTTCGCATAGACGGGTTATTCCAACATAATAATAAAGAATGGAATAATAGAAGTTCTCTTCATGAATACGAACGAAATAATACCCCTTACTATAATAATAATAATAATATCCTTTATGAGTACGACAATTATATCCCCTACCTTTGAAAGAAGAGTATTTCGACTGGTAGGGCGATGATATACTCAAAAAAACTTGTACTACGCTCAAAGCTTTCTTAAACTCTAAAGAAATACGCTCAAGATTATAGAAGAAGAACTCTCTCTATAGTTTCTCTCTCTAGAATTTTAGTGAATTCGTAAGAAATAATGAAGGAATGAGCTTCTATTTATAGAAGAATGGACTGCATAGTAAATAATTCATGAACGGTCTAGATTGATTTAGTTTTAATCGGATGGTCCATATTTAAAGCAAAATCTTTTAAATAAAATATAATATATTTTATTTATAATCTTATAAAATGAATAACTTTATAAAAGTATTCTGTTTTATATAAAAGATTTTACTATGCAAAACACTATGCAGGGCACTATGCAACACTATGCATAATAAAATATAATATATTCTATTTATAGAATAACTTTATAAAAGTATTTTGTTTTATATATAAAAGATTTTACTATGCAAAATACTACGCATAATAGAATATAATATATTCTATTTATAGAATAACTTTATAAAAATATTTTGTTTTATATAAAAAGATTTTACTATTAAAACTTTAAACGAACTAACCCATATTGATTTACTATTATAATTTCAACCAACTATTCGAAAAATTATGAGATCCTCATGGAATAATATTGTACACAAAAATGATTTGGAATGAAAAGAAATATATTTTTACGGTGAATAGTACCCGTGAATAGTACTTGGGAATAGTACCACAATGAATAGTACCCGGAACACAAAAAGTGTCCCAAATACCCGAGTGAACAATACTAGAGTGAATAGTAATCGGGTGAATAGTAACTCGTGAATAGTACTCCGACACGAAAAATACCCCAAATACTCGAGTGAACAATACTAGAGTGAATAGTAACCGAGTATTTTATGATAACTTGTCTACTTTGAAAAATTTTCACATATCACCCTTAACTTTAAACTTTTATCAATTTAACTATTTACCAAAATAGAAAAATTGAATACTTTTATTTCATAAAATTCGGGGTCTCATAATAATAATAATAATAATAATAATAATAATAATAATAATAATAATAATAATAATACGTTTGGATAAACCCGTTAAGTTAAACAAAATTAAAATATGAAAATATGAGAATTCCCCATATATTCCTTTCTTCTCCTTCACTACATACCATAACTAATTGTAATAATAATAATAATAATAATAATAATAATAATAATAATAATAATAATAATAATAATAATAATAATAATAATAACAACAACAACAACAACAACAACAACAATAATAATAACAATAATAATAATAATAATAATAATAACAATAATTATAATATATATTTAGTTTAATGTGGATATTTAAGATGGGTATGTATATATATATATATATATATATATATATATATATATATATATATATATATATATATATATATATGGTAATAAATTTAAGCTACCATTGAGCTAATCTAAGGATATTACGCATAAATTATTGTAAAAAAAATAGATTATTTAATATAAGTAAATATTTAACTTGAGATTACATAAAATAATAAGAACTTTTATTCTTAGATGGAGGAGTAACTTAAATCATGAACATATTTTTATGTAAAAAATAAAACATAAAAAGAAATAATAGTAATGGTATACCTTTAGCTATTCCTAGTTCTCATTTTACCTTTTTCCAAATATATTATAAAATTAAATTATAATACTATTAGTTCTAAGAGAAAAATATAAAGATGAAAAAAATTTATTATGTTTTATGAACTAAAACATAATAAATTTATTTAAAAATGACTTATAAGTCATTCCTAATAAGTTAGTTTGACCCATATTAATGAAATATCAATTTTATCCCTATTTTATTTAATTTTTTTAAAAATGAATTTGTAAAAAAGAAGAGTAAGATGCAACGCCATTTTAATTTGCGTTAGAATTTTTATTTTTATTTTTTATAGCTGAAGTCTAATATACTCATTCATTTCCAACGTGGATGATAGAGAATAAATATAAAAAAATGTTGATATTTGTAAACAAGTACAAGAGATTAAAGATATTAAAATAAGAGATATTCCAATGTGTCGGTTAAAGTGATGTTACTTCTTAATTCTTTTTTGGCAAAACTAATGATTTAACCATCGTAGTTGACAAGTTTTTCTTAATAAACTACTGAACTTTTAATTTTTTGAATTACTTCATTGAACTAATTATTATTTTAAAATTAAGTCATTCTGTTAATTTTGGCTTACGACCGTTAAGTCTTTTCCTACGTGGACCGTTAAGTCTTTGCCAACTTTCATACGTGGAAACAAAAAAAAGGGAAATAAAATAAAAAATGAGGTATGGAGATCAAAGAATAAATGACATGGAAATAAAAATAAAAAATTATTTTTTTAACTCATTTTTAATATTTTAAAATTTTAAAAATGATAAAAACATAATAAAACAAAACAAAATTACTAAAAATAAAACATTTTTTCATTCATTAAATCAAATTTATTTATCAAGATAAATCAAATCTTACTCAATTAAAAAATCAAACATATTTTCCTTAAAAAAATACAATATTAATAACTAAACATAAAATTAAAATCAAAATTTTATGTTTCAATTTCATCCAAAAAATTAATTTAATTATCTCCTCTTCCAAATCAAATTATCCTGTTTCCATTTTTTTAGATCTATTCTTCCATTTTTTCCCAATTCCCATCATTTTTTAGATCTGTTATTCGATGAGGGTGAAAGGATGTGGATGGCGAGGAGGCGGCGACGGTGGTGAAGAGGTGATTTAGGCGGCAGATTTGTTCTTCTTTTCTCTCTTCTTCCACCACCTCCACCTCCTCCACGTCTAGCTAACGTTAGAGGTTGGACTACCGGTTCGGGCATGGAAGGCCCTTCAGTTCTCGCCGGTTCAGAGTCGGAATCCAGCACGGAGAAAATCTCCACCTTTCCCTGATCCCTCTTCACCAAGTCGCCACAGCGTCGTATGTGTGTTGCCTTCACTTGTAACGTCCGTGGTCAGCGAACTACGCATGCAATCAATCCCCATGCCTACACCGATGGTACTGTCTTTGTTCAGGTATTGGGCCTTGATAGTTTAATGAAAATTTTGTGTGAATATTTGTCAAGCACTCTGATCTGTGTTCTGGGTTTGTATCTATTTTTAGTTTTGTTTGATTAGCTTGATCAATCTGAAATTCTTGCAATGTAGTGTTTGTAACCGAAAATGGAAAGTATCTTCTGGCCTGAAAATTCTCTTCTTTGCGGGTATCTGAATGTGGAAATCCGCTTCCTTGAGGCATTAGTATTGTTTATGACACAGTTTTTTCTTTGGTTCTATTTGTATTTCTTACCTTTTTTTTCTTCTTTTTTTGACCATAGTTGCTAGTAACTTTTTGATCCTTGATGTTAACTCCTTTTGATTTTGGTATGATTGGATTGCAAAGTTCTCCAGGAACAAAAGGTTTCTAAAATTATTTGTTGGGCGATTCGAATTCTATCAATTTAATGCATTTGGTTTGGTTGCTTGTCATTATTCCTTGCTTATTGATATAATTAGGCTCACTTTCATTCAATTTTACCATTGTGTTATATTTGATAATTCTGCTTATTGAGCTGTATGCTGTGTTGCAGGCAACAAGTTCCTTCTTTAGGCAGCCTGCAGGATTTGCCCCTGATCATGAGCTGTCCTTAGCAGAGTTTGCAGCTCTAGACATAACTGTAGAGAGGATAAGTTATTGGATCCTTTGATAGCAACGATTAATGTATTTTTGATTGGTTATCCTTTTTTTCTTGACCTTGAAGTTTTCTGGTTATATTCAGAAGACATTGCTTTAGCTATATTGTCAGCATTTACAGATGATGAGTTCATCCATTGCAACATTTAAACAGCTTGATTAATGGACAGCTAAAATAGCTTTTCAATTGCATCTGATAAACTAAAATAGCAACTATATTGCACAACAACTATACAACCTCAGCAATTACTTTCAATTCCCAACTACGGTCATTACCAACATTCTAATCAGGCTTTTATGGTACCTCATACTTGGCATTTTTTTTTGTTCTTGATAAAAATTGGCATAAGTTGGTGGATACTAGTAATATGAATATACTTCTCTTCCTTGTGTTTAAGACTATTGTATCAAATACGGTAATTCAATCTTTTTTCCTAGAATGGTATTAATAATGCATTTGGTGTAATGTTTTTTCCCCTGTAATAGTTGCCGACCTACCACTGCATTTTGTGATTGTGCCGCTTCTTACAAAGGAAAATTCAAAGTTCAACATCAATACGGCACTTAGGAAGACGTTAAAAAGATTTTCCATGAAATAATTGTGCACATCGTCGAGCTTATGACAGATCCCTTTGGGAATTACCTTGTCCAAAAGCTTCTTGAAGTATGTAACGAGGATCAACAGATGCAGATACTTCATTCCATTACCAGAAAAGTTGGAGATCTTGTTAGAATTTCATGCGATATGCACGGGTTTACTTTCTCTCTTTCTCAAGATCTCTTTGTTCCTTTCCCTTTGTTATCAAGAATTTAGTACTTTGAAACATCCACTTACTAGTATATCTTAAAACAGGACTAGAGCTGTCTAGAAGGTTATTGAAACCCTAAAGACTCCAGAGCAGTTCTCTATTATTGTTTCCGCACTAAAGCCTGGAATAATTACTATGATAAAGGACATGAATGGCAATCATGTTTAAGCAGGTATTGCTTAAGATTTAACGTCTAAATACACCGAGGTAAATAATACCACGAGAACGTATCTGAGGAATTGATCACTCCTTCTCCCTTCATGTTTTATTTTAATGATGTTACTCATGTGAAATAATTTATTGTTCGTGTTTTGGAGAATAGGATCTAATTTATTATTTAACTATATTGATGTGGCATTTTCCACCTGAATCTTGTATTATCTAGCAACTTATTATGCTTGCAGATCTAGCAGATTTGGTAGGCTGCAAACTATCTGGCGGGGAAAAATCTATACATCGATTTAAGCTGCAAAGACGCGGTGATGCTATGGGAATAAACATGGTGTGTCCAAGGGTGTTCAGAATGTGTTGGAGTTCCTTCAAAGTGATTTCCTAGACATGGATGTAATTGGTATTTTTGCTGAGTTCTTATTCTCAATCGAGTTTGGATTTCAATCCTTAAACTGATATAATATTAGTGTAAGATGGCTTGGGGCACTAAAATTCTTGTAGATGTATAATTGTTCAGCTTTGTTGAATGTGAACTCTTTCATAGTTGATCCATTGTAACTATATTGACATGTATATGACTTTTGTGTGCCATCTGATACTTGGGGCCATCTTCCCTCCCCTTGGATTTTAGTCTATACTATGATTTGGGTAATTAATTGTTCTTTAGATCACTATGAATCTCTCTCTCTCTCTTTCTATATATATATATAATATGACTTTTCTTCAAACTCAATTTTTTTATTTGGTTCTAAGGTAATTATTTTATTGGTTTATGCACTTTTCCATAATGATGTAAAAAGCTACAATTCAAGCTATGCAAGTCCTTTTCACTCTTGTTGGTTTAACTTTTGGCTTGACTTTGGAGTCAACTTATTCCTTCTTGGAGCATCTATTGATGGGGCTGACTATCTCTTTGATTTACTTACTATATATACTCTTGGTTTTCTACTTGGTTTTTATTTTTCTCTTAATTGCCTTTAAAGAAACATTTGTACCAAGAATAACGTGTTTGAAAGAAAGTTGTATGAGTGATATAGGATGTGTTTATTACAACTTCAAGTTCAATTGTATACGATAATATGAAAAAAAATAAAATGAGTGTTTTGTCAGTGGTGGTCAGTTGCTAGTCTTTACTCCCATGTCTTTTTGCAATTCCTTCTTAATGTCATTTTGAATTGATTTTACACGAGGATCAATGCTTTGTGCTCTGTATCAAAATTCAAAGACCACTATGAATGACTTTGATAATGTGCAATGTTTACAATACATGATTTTTACGATGCAACAGTCAGCCATGAATTTGCACTAAATGTGCCGGATTGGGGCCTCAGTGTGTGGTTAGATTAATTGGTTACTACCTGTGTCCTCAAAAGGATGTCTAAGAGTATAATGGGTTGACAAATTTAAGGTTGGAAAATTAGAGGAGAGAGGATAAAAACTGTTCCAATAATATTTGGACCCACACAAATAACGTAATTAACTTGACAGTGGAATGTTCTTACGGGGATATGTGCACTTTGGGTTAAATTATTATGCATGTCATATTTCACATTTAGTTTGTGTACTTTAGACTTCTTTTTTAAGACAAAATCTTGGTGTATTTCTGGACATGCTTTCGAGGATGGAGTATCAAGTCAGATGACCTTGTAATAAAGATGGTCCATGTAATCTGTAGAAAATAAGAACTTGATTTTGGGATAATGATTTCTTGATTCATTCTTCTCAATTATATTGGCTTATATACATAAGTATCTTAATTTACAGTGTACATTAGTACCACATAGCAACTCTAGTCTTTTTCTGTTTATGAGTAATACGGTGTACATTAGTACCGCGTAGCAACTCTATTGTCTTTGTGTATTATTTTGGCACTAAGTGCCTCTGGTGACCTATTTACTTCATTTTTCTGACTTTGCTATTATTTTTAAATATGTGCAGGAAGATTGCTTCTACGACCTGTCTTACAATACTGGGTATCAAATTTTCGTGCTACGTTTACGGAAGACAAGGAACGAAATTATGAAGTGTACTCTCTTTATATATGTAGATATATACTTTGATTGAAGAACTGTGTTAGCTTTAGATGGTTAATTGTAAAGATAATGAATGATTATGTAGTAGATGATTTTATTAAGTTAATAATATTTTAGTTTTTTTTTTATTTTTGCCATTATTTGCTATGATGACATTGAGCCAGACAGGTACACAAAAAGAATGTCAAATTATGATTTGGCAACAATATAATTCGTTACCAAAGCATTGAACAAGTTTTAATATAGCAACAATTTTTTATACATTTAGCAACAAATTTTCGTTGCTAATGACATTAAAAATAAAATATTTGGCAACGAAAAAGTAACCTAATAACAACGAAGAGGATATTGTTGCTAATACTAACATAAAAGGCAACATTTTTTATCGTTGCAAATCATATCAACTTTCGTTCCGCATATAAAGAAACGGTAATATATAATGTCGTTGCTAATCGACGACTTTCGTTGCTATTGAAAAATAACTAGCAACAAATATTTTTAATTCTTGATTCAAAGCATAATGTCCTTGCCAAATAATATAATCAGCAACGAAAATCGTTGCTAAAAGTTTACATTCCGTAACGAAAGCAAACTTAGGCAACAATTTTCATAATTTACTGCAACGAAAAATGTCGTTGCAAAATGGTGTCAATTGCAACGAAAATGCATGGTCGTTGCAAAAAAAAAAAAGTTCATTTCGTTGCCAATTAGCAGGCTTTTGCAACGAAATGGAGTTTTTAGCAACGAAATTTTAATTATTCTGCAACAATATATTTTGTTGCTAAAGGATCGATGTCTCTGTACGAAAGTCATATTTCGTTGCAAAATGTAGTACTTTTGGCAACGAAAAAAAAAACGTTCGTTGCAGAACAATTAGCAACGCTCATTGCGCAACAAAAGACGCAACGATAGTAAAGTCATTGCCAAAACCCTTTTGCAATGAAATTTGGCACCTTTAGCAACGAAAATTGGTTGTTGCTGAAGGCCCATTTTTTTGTAGTGCAAGATGATGCACAGTTGGCTCAATGCATCATTCTCACATCCATGAGTAACGAGCTTCGCGTCATCATGAAACTATGGATGCTCCTACTATATTCCTTCATATCAAATAGTTGATGGTAAGGAAATTAGGACTGATAGATATCAGATATCTAAGGAGCTCTTCCGATCTAGAATGACCAATGACACTACAGTATAGACACATGTTCTAAACATGATCAATTTGATTGAACAATTAGGACAACAAGTTTTGTCATGGATGGAGAGTTGAGCCAAGATTTGATCTTGCAGTTACTCCCGGACTCCTTCTCATAATTGTTGTGAATTTTTTATATGAACAAGCTAGATATCAGTTTCGCTGATTTGCTTAACATGTTGAAAATGTTGAGAGTCACTTTCCAACTAAGAAAGACCAAGTCTTACTGGTAGGGGCCAAAGGATCTTCTAAAAGATAAATGATTCAAAGAAGGTAAATAGAAAGGCAAAAACAAAGGATAATTAGAACAAAACTGATACAGATAGCAAAGGAGTTTGCTTCCACTGCAATAAGCCTGGACACTGGAAATGAAACTATAAGAAACAACTTACAGAGGCTAACCAAAGAAGCTTAGTGAAGCTTCGATTACAAATATTTTTTTTTGCTCATGATTAAAATAAAATTTACTTTAAGTCAAGGTTCTACTTGGGTATTGGATACCGGCTTTGGTTATCATAAATATAGATTTATGAAGGGACCAAGCAGAAGTAGAAAGCTAAACAAGAGACAAGTAATCCTATGTGTGGAAATGAAGCAAAGGTTGCTGCATCAGCCATAGGAACTTATAGTTTAGCACAGCCTACGGGTAAGTCTATTAAGTTAATAAGTTATGGTATTCCAGTTCTCGTTGGAAACATTATTTCCATTTTATTGTTGGACAATGAAATCTTTGGTAATATATTTAAGAACAATTGTTGTTCTATTTATAATAATAATGTTTTGTATAGAACTGAAATATTACTTAATGGATTTTGTGTACTTGACTTACGTAAAAATTATTTTGCAAATTGAACAAACTAGTATAAGAAAAAAGGAGATGATCATTCAAAGATTTGAATGTTTGTATTTGATGAAATACAAGTATGAATTATTTGAAAGGTTCAAAGAATTCAAAAGTGAAACTAATTGAAAAGTATCAGAATTCTTCAATATGATTGAAGAAGGGATACTTGTGCAATAAGTTTCTAGATCATTTTAAATGGTTTTCTCATAATGGATGCCTCCTTATACACAATAATTGATTGATGCATCTGAAAGGAAAAATCGTACCATGTTGGACATGGTGCGGTCCATAATTATTTTACCGACATTCCAGTATCCTTCTGGGGTCATGCCTTAGAAATGGATGCATATCTATGGAAAAGGTAACCTCAAAATTTGACCCCAAAACTCTATAAGAGTTATGGACAGGGAGGATTTCTATGTTAAGATAAGGGGTTGTCCAACTTATGTGAAGAGGTTTCAAAGGATACGCTTGGGACAAGATTTGACAAGTATAGATTTGTGGGACATCCTAAAGTAAGTTTAGGATATATGTTCTATAATCCTACTTAGCAAAAGGTGTTTGTTGTGAAACACGCTACCTTCTAAGATAAAGGTGTTTATCATTGAAGGAGCTAGTGGGAGGATAATAGATCTTAAAGATTTCAATAACCACAAATCACTATAAGTCAAATAAGAGGAACCTATAGATAAACCTATTGTACTACAACTGAATTGTAAATCTAGAATAGTACCGAAGATACCTAGGAGGTATGGATTCATCATGGATGATGATGATGAGGTACACATCATAGAAGATGATGATCCAGTTACATACGACGAGGGAAGAGTTGTAGACACTAAGAGAAATGGATTGAAGCAAGCTTCTCAAATATGGATCATTCATTTTGATGAGACAATCAAAAGAGTTTGATTTTATCAAAAACAAGAATGAACCTAGTGTGTACAAAAGGGTCAGTGGGATTGTCGTGACATTTCTAGTATTATATGTTGATATACTACGGATAAGGAATGACATACCAATGCTACAATTAGTAAAGATAAAGTTGTCTAAACATTCCTCCATGAATGATTTGGGAAGATTATCGTAATTGGGGACAAAAATTTATATAGATAGATTTAAGAGGATGCTCGACTTAGCCCAAGGAACGTATATTCATTTGATGCTAAAGTCGTTTAGCATGGAAAACTCCAAGAGATGTCTCATGTTGATGAGCCATGGAGTGTGTTGGGTAAAATCTATATACGCACATCACACAAGTATACGTGGTCAACAAGTAATATAATAGTAAATAGAGTGTTCCCTCAGAGACTTAGCAAGAAATTAACCTCACAATTACCAATCTTCTATTAATCCTAATTTTATTAAACTAATCAATTTCCAGTTTATAGCGAAAATGTTGAAAATCAAATAACTACCAACAAACCCTAAAACTGAATTTTCAAACAAATATTGGAGATTTAGGCTTACAACTTCACTCTAAGCATCCCTCTGATTATTATTCCCTTATTCCAGTTTAATTCACTATCCCAATCTATTAACCAAGAACACATAAATAGTACTAACAACCTCTCGATGTACTAAT
The DNA here is from genome assembly GCA_020205615.1 of Panax quinquefolius. Classification (NCBI taxonomy): domain Eukaryota; kingdom Viridiplantae; phylum Streptophyta; class Magnoliopsida; order Apiales; family Araliaceae; genus Panax; species Panax quinquefolius. The sequence continues at coordinate 51,318,159 of CM035162.1, forward strand.
ACCGTATTAACCCAAATCCACAATTAAGATAGAGTTGTGTTAAACACCTTAATTAACTAACTCACTATATCTCTATGTGAATTACAATTAAAGAAGGTTTAAGCTCAAGTTCTTCATATGATTACATGCGATGTTAAGCATATCTCTACCCTAACAGACATCAAGATTCTGTTCATACACATAAATCAAGAACACATGATATATTAATTAAGTCTAGATTCATATCCCATCTCTCGAATTCATACAAATCCATATAAAATTGTTGATCAGTCAATTTATAAATTTAAGCTCAAATTAATATAGATAAACTACATTTCTTTGAAGGATTTAAGTGAATTATTCAGGATTAAGGGAATACGTGAATATGTTCTGTGTATGTGTGTACAGTATGTGGTTAAGGGTCAAGGGTTAACCAGATAAACGATATCTGTAACAAACCCTAAGTATATATTTAGAACGTCAACGTTCGGTTAGAAAATTCTTACGAATTATAAGAAACCCACAGAAAGCAGGTTCGAAACCCTAATTTGAGGCCGGAATTGAAACCCTAATTCGGTGCATGAAACCCTAAATTGGGAACCTAATGGCGTAAGTGTAAATAATTATAAGATTAATTAGGGTTAATCTTAACAAATTGGTTAGAAAACCCTAATTTCAAAATTTGAAACCCTAAATTCTGGTTTAGGAACCCTAATTTGTAAATAGGGGAAAACCTAAGTGTTAATTAAATAATTTTAATGTTAATTAGGAAATATTAATCCTAATTTTGGAAGTTATAAGTAATTAGAAAATCCTAATCTAATTACGAAATCTAATTTTTAAATTAGAAATTTATTTTAGAAACCCTAATTTTTGGGTTGTAAACCCTAATCTGTGATTTTGACCCTAATTGCTAAATTAGTAATTTTAATTAGAAAATACGAATCCTAATTAGCAAGATTTAAATTATGATTAAGGAATTTTAATATAATTAGCAAATTCTAATTATAATTTAGAAATATTAATTTTCAATTTTTAAAACCTAAATCAAAAATTTTAGAAAATTAAATTTGCAAGTTAAGGGTTAAACCCTAAACCCTAAAATGGTTTAAATCCTAAACCCTAACCCAAACCCCAAACCCTAAGGGTTTGGCCAATTGTCTAAAATGCCATTAAAATTAAATGCTAAAAGACTATTTTGCCCTTTGTTGCATTATTGGACTTAACTTACAAGAGTTGTCCTAGTGAGTTGCTCACCAACCCTAAACCCTAGAATTTGACAATTACCAGCTATCTTAGCCGAAATTATCAGCCATTTCATTGCATCAAGTCATTTATAGAGATTCAAGAGAGAGAAAAGGTCCACTTGAATTTTATTTTTCTCCTATACCCCTCTTTTTCTAGAAATTCGGGAGTTAGAGTGAGAGAGTGATATATACTAAGCCAATATCAGTCCCTAACTTTACAAGATCAGAATCAAAAGGCAGAAATCAAAAATCAAAGCTAAGAAGGTATCAACCCTAATTTTCCTAAAATCTTTAATATGATGTTAGTTGTTGTAAGTTGTTGGTTAGATATGTGTTAGAAGGTGCCTTTTAGAGATCTGGGTGGTTAGATAATGGATCCATAACATCTAGATGCTCGAATCTAAAGATTTATCAAATCTAGGAAAAGTTGGAAATATGGCCTGACAAGCTAATGTCAGGGCCTGTAAATCCTTCTCTTTTTTTTGATTTATGTTTTTTTTTTATGTTTTAAATGTGTTCTATGTCATGAGGACTTTGATCTGAAACTAGAAACATGGCTAGATCATGAGTAGATTGGGAGATACGAGCAGTCAAACTGCGTTGACCGGTCATGGAGACTTAGTTTCTGGGCAACCAAGAAACCAAGATCTCGTCTAACAACGTTTTCCGAGTCATTGATCTTGCTTCTGTTAAGTGTTTTAGTTATGTTGTTGGTTGCATATTGTAGTCTGACATGTTATCTACATTCTCAAACCATTAGATCACTCAGATCATACTCAAAATCAAATTTATATGTGGTCAAACCACCGTTGACCTACATGCCGGAAGGAGATTCTGGGTAACCCAGAATCTTCAAGACTCGTTTCCTGACCACTAGTTTGACCGGCCTTGATAGCTTAGGTCTGTTGTTGTTAAGATGATCTGAGGTTATGTAGTTGTATAGGGACATGAGCTTTACACAATGGAACCTTAATATTATATTATTCATACTTGGAAGGCCTAGATCCGGAGGCTCAAAGTAAGACCTAGCAAATGTTCTTCATTTCTGGAAAACCCAGAAATGAAGAACTACTCTGACATGTTTTTCTATAGTTTAGATCTTGCTTTTAAGTAATGTTTTGGCCATGAACTCAGTTGCTACTTGTAGTATTACAATTATACTATAATCATAATACTTAAACCAGTCCAGAAACCTTGTGATCATCGATCTAGCACTGGTCAAACCAAGTCCCTCGAAGTCTGACATGAGTTTCTGGGTTTGCTAAAGAACAGCCCAAGAACACTTTTAGCGACAGATTTTTTGCCTATTTCCCTTTTAGCGACGGTTTAATTAAAAAATTAATTATTAATTTCTGAAATTGATTTATTTTAATAAATAATTAGAAATAAATGGTTTTTAATTATTAAAAATACATAATAAATTATGAAAAATTATTTTGAATTCTGAAAAATAGTTTTTAATTATTGTGAGTATATTTCATAAATATTTAATATTTTTGGAATATAAATGGTATTTAATTTATTTAATAATAATATTAAATAAATTATTTAAAAATGATTTAAATACTTGAAAAATCATTAAAATAATATTATGGTATAATAAAATATTTTTAGTTATTTTTAGTGACTTTTAATATTTAGTGAGGAATTTCATTAATTAATCAATATTAATGATAATTAGTTTATTTAATAATATATTAAATAAATTATGGAAAAATAGATTTAATGATTTATAAATCATATAAAATGATTTAAGTGTTATAAAAATATATTTAGGTTATAAAATGTAACTTTTGATATTGTGTCATAAAAATATTAATATTTTAATATTAATAGTGATTATCGGATAATGAATTTAAGTGTTTAAAATCATATAAATATGATTTTAAGGTATTAAAATAATTTGATATATTATAAATATATTATAATAATATGTTATGTATTTCATTAATATTTGATAATAAATAAATATTAATAATAAAAGAATTATGTGGTATTTAATTCATATAAATACGTTATTAAGGATTGAAAAATCTTAATAAATGGTAATAATTATTTAAAAATTATTATGAACTTATGAAAATTATTTTGACTAATATTAAAATTATTTGAGATAATTGTTAAGTCTTAGGCAGAGTTTAATTGAACTTAGACTCGATAAAAGTCCGACTAGACCGTCGGGATGTCAGATTTGTGTTGGGTTCAACTCAGACTGTAATAGTTTGACTTGATACCTAGTCTTATATGTGTTATAGACTGATAGGGTTGTGTGTTATGTGTTATGTGTTTAGGTTATTCTATGTTTATATATATATATAGTAGTATTATAGTGTGATGATATTATTCTAATATTGGAGATCTATATTACTAATATTAGGTCTTCGAATAAAGCGTTATAAATTGCGTAGCGGTAATCAACGGTTCAGGCAAGTTTGTTTGTACTTAACTCTACTAAGAGTTGTTTCATTCGGATAAGCTTATGATTAATCATTGCTGGTGGCCATTGTTAGGTTTGTAATATTCATGAGCGCAATCAAATTGCAAAAATAATGCGGAAACGTTTAAAAATCAGAGTTTTAAAATTTTACAAACCATATACCCGGATCACCCTTTATGCACAATTATTAATTAAACAAAAAAGGATAAGAACAAGAATCATACCCTTGAAGATCCGAGCTTCCTCAGGTACAAGTTCACCTCCAATCCTTTTCGCGTTCAACTTGAATCCACCGGGTTTGGTTCCTTCCTTTGATCAACGTTAGCCACCCAAGTGTTTGGCCTCTAGAGGTGATCCACCAAGGAAGAAGAAGGATTCAAGAAGATGGGTGGTTGGCTAAATCCTAGTTTTTCTATCTCTCTATAGAAAAGGAGCGTACTCTCCAACCATTGGAATTATTACGTAGTCTTAATATCTGATATAAGACTCCTCTTATAAAGATATCAATTAACCCTATTAAAATAAGGTATTATTTAATTAAACCCTTTTAATTAAAGGGGCTCCCTAATCTTATTAAGGATAATTAATTAAACTCCTTTAACTAATTTTCCTTCCTAATCCAATCGAGAATAAATGAGAGTACTTATATTAAATTAATTCCTAAACTCTTTTAGAAATTAAAATAATAATAATAATTGTAATAATATTAATAAGACTCCTCTTATTAATTTATATTTAATATTTCTAAAATATTAAATAATAAATATTAAGCTATTTAATTTATTCTATCACCATAGATTAAATTAAATATACATAACATATATTATTACGATTATGCCATTAACTTCTTAAATAATTATTCTTCCTTTTATGGTGTGACCCTTTAGGTTCTCCATATTAAAAGGTTGTGAATAAATCAATTAGAACAATTCTAATCTTATTTAAATAAATAAATTAAACAATTAATTTATTTAAATAAATAATATTTATTCTACAATAGGGATAAGCCTCCTAGCGATCAACGACTTTCCGGATAATATAGATTTCAACATTAATCATAAAAGAACCTTTGAGTAAATAGTTACCGTACAATTCAATCCTTCCACCATACAATGTCCCAATTAAATAGAAGACATGGAATTACTTTGTCAAGTCTTATTTTATTTAATTATATGTATTTCGACTCTTAAATGCACAACTCAAATAATGCAAATTAGAAACTCCTTTCTAATTTCATTCGCCGCCAAGGACTCATTGGGTTGTCATTTATCGAATCACATAGGACATTTCTCTTCTTTTATTAGAAGTGGTAGATTCTTTATTGATCATATATTATCTCCATGTACAACTTGTTATACCCAAGCATACCCTTTGATATACCCTAAGGGTCTTAAGGAATAAGTCAAAGTATAACTCATCATACACAAGATACTATGATGATCTCAAGTCCAAGGATCACTTGTACTACTATCACTACAGAATTCCTATTGATGAAGCAAGTAAAACTCCATTAGGTATTCCTTAGCGAGTCACGTTCAGTGAACTTATTCTCTAATAAGCACCTACATACTTGCTTTAGTGTCTCCACACAAATGATCATGAGATCAATCATCCTCATCCAATGAGCAAGCAACATATGTACCAATCTATCCGGATTTACTAATCCCCAATTTAGTAATCCAACGATTGGGACCTATTTTAGTTTTAAGCTTTCTAAGAATTTAGATCTCATTAGAATGATCATCATCATTATTCTAAAAGCATTGCTTAAAACTATGGGTTTATCACATATTATAAAACAACATCATGTAGATAATTAAAAGCCTTTAATAAATTAATACTTTTTATTAATAAATGAATAAGATTGTTACAAAGTATATGCTTTATCATCAAACATGATTGGCTTGTATGCATACTACTTTCAATCTCCCACTTGCACTAAAGCCAATCGTCATGGTATCTCATACTCTTCTTCTCTCTAAGTGGCGATTATCCCCTTTGTTGGATAAGCTTTAGTTAATGGATATGTAATGTTCATGAGAGTCCACTATCTCTATAGTGATTTCCCATCTTTCAATGATTCTAATAATCAAATGAAAGTGCTACAACACATGTTTAGATCCAAGATGAGACTTAGGAACTATTCCTAGTTTTGTAATGAACTTTTAATCCAAACAATCAACTTGCAGCTTCATTTATAGCTATATACTTTGTCTTTATCACTAAACCAAAGAATTTTTTCTTTGTTTGGAACCATTCCAATTCAACGCACTATAGTTCAAGATAACGCTTTACCTTAAAGTGGATTTTTTCGTCATCTTGGTGCATCTCGAAAACTTGAGTCTGTTAAGCCCTCTAGTTTTAATTTAGACCCACCATGAATATGATCACATCCTTAGTGCCGGTTAAGCACTTTAAGATGTTTTTCACTGACTTATAGTGAACTTCTCCATAATATGACTGATCAACATCAGGTCTCATACATTTCATTGCATACATGATTGTCACTCATGCGACCTCTCTTTTCAGGAGTCTGTGGGGACTATTAGGAGAGATACACTCCATAGCTCATCGACATGAGACATCTCTTGGAGTTTGCCATGCTAAACGACTTTAGCATCAAATGAATATACGTTCCTTGGGTTAAGTCGAGCATCCTCTTAAATCTATCTATATAGATTTATATCCCCAATTAAGATACTCTTCCAAATCATTCATGGAGGAATGTTTAGACAACTTTATCTTTACTGATTGTAACATTGGTATGTCATTCTTTATCCGTAGTATATCAACATATAGTACTAGGAATGTCATGATGCTCCCACAGACCCTTTTGTACACACTAGGTTCATTCTTATTTTTGATTAAATCAAACTCTTTTGATTGCCTTATCAAAACGAATGTTCCATATTTGAGAAACTTGCTTCAATCCATTTCTCTGAGTGTCTACAACATTTACCTCATCGTATGTAACTGGATCATCATCTTCTATGAAGCGTACCTCATCATCATCATCCATGATGAATCCATACCTCCTAGGTATCTTCGGTACTATTCCAGATTTATGATTCGGTTGTGTACAATAGGTTCATCTACTGTGTTCCTCTTGTTTGACTTATAGTGTTTTGTGGATCATGAACTCTTCAAGATCTATAATCCTCCCACTAGCCCCTTCAATGATAAACATCTTTATCTTAGAAGGCAGCGTATTTTGCAACAAACACCTTTTGCTAACTAAGATTATAGAACATATACCCTAAACTTACTTTAGGATGTCCCACAAATCGACACTTATAAAATCTTATCCCAAGCTTATCCTTCGAAACCTTTTCACATAAGTTGGACAACCCCTTATCTTAACATACTTAAGATTAGGAATCCTCCCTGTCCATAACTTTTATGGAGTCTTGGGGCTGGATTTTGAGGTTACCTTTTCGTAGATATGCAGCCATTTCTAGGACATGATCCTAGAAGGATACTGGAATGTCGGTAAAATAATTATGGACCGTACCATGTTCAACAAGGTATGATTTTTCCTTTCAGATACATCAATCAATTATTACGTATCATGAGGTGTCCATTATGAGAAAAACCATTTGAGATGATCTAGAAACTCATTTCACAAGTATTTATTCCTTGATCTAATCAAAGAATCTTAATACTTTGTCAATTTGTTTCAATTATGAATTCTTTGAACCTTTCAAATAATTCACACTTGTATTTCAACAAATACATACATTCAACTCTTTGAATGATCATCTCCTTTTCTTATACTCATTTGTTCAATTTGCAAAATTATTTTTCACGTAAGTCAAGTACACAAAATCCATTAAGTAATATTCGGTTCTATACAAAACATTATTATTATAAATAGAACAACAATTGTTCTTTATTATAATACCAAAATCTTATTGTCCAACAATAAAATGGAAATATTGTTTCAAACAAGAATTGGAATACAATAATAACTTATTGACTTAATAGATTTTCCCGTAGGCATTGCTAAACTATAAGTTTCTATGGCTAATATGGCAACCTTTGCTACATTTTCCGCACATAGGATTACTTATATTTGTTTAGCTTTCTACTTCTGCTTGGTCCCTTCATAAATCTATATTTATGATAACCAAAGTCGGTATCCAATACGAAAGTAGAACCTTGACTTAAAGAAAATTTATTTCAATCATGAACAAAAAGCGTATTATAACCGAAACTTCACTAAGCTTCTTTGGTTAGCCTCTGCGCAAGATGCTTTCGCAGATTTCTTTCCGATTGTCCAGGGCTTATTGCGGTGGAAGCAAACTCCCTTGCTATCCGTATTAGTTTTGTTCTTATTATCCTTTGTTTACGCCTTTCGTTTACCTTCTTTGAATCGCGTTCTTCTTTTCGGAAGATCTTTTGGCCCCTACCAAGAAGACATGGTCTTTCTTGGTTGGAAAGTGACTCTCAACATTTTTTAACATGTTAAGCAAATCAAAGAAAGTCGATATCTAGCTTGTTTATATGAAAAATTCACAACAATTGTGAAAGGAGTCAGGGAGTAAGTGCAAGATCAAATCTTGGCTCAACTCTCCATCCATGACAAAACCCGGTTGTCCTAATTGATCAATCAAATTGATTATGTTAAGAACTTTTTGTCTGTACTATAGTGCCATTGGCCATTCTAGATCGGAAGAGCTCCTTAGATATCTGATATCTATCAGTCCTACTTTCCTCACCATCAACTACTTGATGTTCAGGAATATAGTAGGAGCGTCCATAGTTTCATGCCAACGCTGAAGCTCGTTACTCATAAATGTGAGCATGATGCATTGAGCCAACTATGCATCATCTTGCCACTTTCTAAAAGTAGCAATTTCTTCCTCAGAGGCATTGTCTGCAACCATTGCAGGGATAGGCGTATTAGGGACATAAGATAGCTTTTCAGCTATGAGAACTATTCTCAAATTCCTTAACCAATCCGTTTAATTCGGTCTGGTTAATTTAGCATCTAATATGCTTCGTAGTGATAGTAATTTTAGACATTGTAAAATTCTGTAAATGAATTTGTAATTAACAACATTTTAACATACATTCTTTTATTAATTACCAAAATAAATTAGGTCTTGTTTTAAATTGGTATCTCCCACTATTTTCTTCAAACTATATTACCCTCACTTATATAGTTCGGCAAAATCTAATTAGAGATTTGCTAGTGAGAATAAGGATCCCATTTCAAATGTATATAGCCTTGTGGTGACACAACAAACTATATATAAATAAATAGGTAGACAACTTTTGTCAATTACATCAACTATGCAACTCCTTTTCTTTTGCCTCTTAGATTATTTTGATCAAGTGGTGTCACATCCGAATCAAGATTATCCAAGTTAAGTCCGACCTAGCACTCCATATATTCAAAAAAGAAAAATATCATCCTTGTGGTGACACAACAAAACAATATTGTTCAATTTTCTTTATAAGCATCAAATGTGATAAATTAACATCTTAAATATTTAATACTTGCCTTGTGGTGACACAACAAACTCATATTAAATATTTAATACTCTATTAATTTTATCATGCTAGAAGGCGACGTTCGATATTCCAAATATCTTTGAACGCTTAGGACTTAATATAAAAATTTGAGGGGTTTGTTATTAAAATGTCTCATCTTGTTTAGCGTGCATGCACATATATATATAAAATACGCGTCATATTAATGAACATGCAAAGCATGTTTGCATAATATATAATATATATAGTATAAGCATGCACATATAGAATACTATATTCTACCCGGATTGATTATGAACTTTTATTCTAGTTTGGTTCACTAGAGCCACCAAGTGAACCAAAAGGTCAAAACCTAGGGGTGCAAGAAATAATATTTAAATATAACTATTACATTTAAACCCGGGCTCCATTACAAACGGGTCTTCAAGCGCTCTTTGCTCCTTGATCTCCAATTTTCAAAAATTAATTCTAACTATTCCTATTACAAAACTATTTAAAATAAATAGAAACCTTGATCAGCAGTCAAGGGGAAGTACATAAGAGGGAGATAGAATTTACATTAAGAAAAATTAGAGAAGGCGAGTACTTGCAGACCCCATTTAATAAAACCCATACATTCATGCATCCAACTAAAATAAAATCCAATCACATTGGTCAATAGTCCATAATCAATCCCATTTATTATCATACATATCACCATATGCATCAATACATAACATTCATCTGATGAATAATAAACATTCAATATATATATTGATATCATTTAATGGGCAAATTTAGTTATATAAAATCTATTTTTGAATCAAAATAAACTCCTTTATTTTAATCCAAATTTAAATCAAAATAAAACTATTTTATTTTAATTTATCCAATTTTGAATGAAATAAACTATTTTATTTTAATCAAAATCTTTAATCAAAATAAACTCCTTTATTTTAATTAATTATGGAATCCAATTCCATGTAAAAAAATAAACTCCTTTATTTGAGGGAAAGATGAATTCACTTTCCTATTCACAAATAAACTCTTTTATTTTGAATAACATAAAATCTTATTTTATATCTAAATAAACTCCTTTATTTAAGGAAACATAGAATCCAATTTCAACTCCAATTGGTTATTATGGAATCCAATTCCAACTCTAATTAGTTAGCATGAAATCTAATTTTAAAAATTAAAATAAACTTTATATTTTAATATTAAAATAAACTTTTATTTTAAATTTAAAATAAACTTTTTATTTTAAAATTAAAATAAACCTTTTTATTTTAATAATAAAATAATTAAGATTATATATATATATATATATATATATATATTAAAATCATATATATATATATATACATAAAGTAATCATATAAGATATGTAATCTTGTTCCTGGTTCATGGTACTTAGCATCACGTGAATATATATATGAATTACCCGTTTTTTTAAATTAACGAGAATCCCATAAGTCCCTTGAACGTGCAGAACAGTAGAACCGAATTCGCAAAATCACGAAAAACAAAAAACTTTTCCGCGAATATTTTTTTTTTTAAAAATAAATTAATTTTACACAACAAAATTATGCCCAGATAAATTGTTCTAAACACATATCAATACACATATCAAATTAAAACAATTAATAATTCGCATAAAGATTTGGCTCTGATACCACTGTTAGGTTTGTAATATTCATGAGCGCAATCAAATTGCAAAAATAATGCGAAAACGTGTAAAAATCAGAGTTTTAAAATTTTACAAACCATATACCCGGATCATCCTTTATGTATAATTATTAATTAAACAAAAAGGATTAGAACAAGAATCATACCCTTGAAGATCCGAGCTTCCTCAGGTACAAGTTCACCTCCAATCCTTTTCGCGTTCAACTTGAATCCACCGGGTTTGGTTCCTTCCTTTGATCAACGTTAGCCACCCAAGTGTTTGGCCTCTAGAGGTGATCCACCAAGGAAGAAGAAGGATTCAAGAAGATGGGTGGTAGGCTAAACCCTAGTTTTTCTATCTTTATAGAAAAGGAGCGTACTCTCCAACCATTGGAATTATTACGTAGTCTTAATATCTGATATAAGACTCCTCTTATAAAGATATCAAGTAACCCTATTAAATTAAGGTATTATTTAATTAAACCCTTTTAATTAAAGGGGCTCCCTAATCTTATTAAGGATAATTAATTAAACTCCTTTAACTAATTTTCCTTCCTAATCCAATCGAGGAATAAATGAGAGTACTTATATTAAATTAATTCCTAAACTCTTTTAGAAATTAAAATAATAATAATAATTGTAATAATATTAATAAGACTCCTCTTATTAATTTATATTTAATATTTCAAAATATTAAATAATAAATATTAGACTATTTAATTTATTCTATCACCATAGATTAAATTAAATATACATAACATATTATTATGATTATGCCATTAACTTCTTAAATAATTATTCTTCCTTTTTATGGTGTGACCCTTTAGGTTCTCCATATTAAACGGTTGTGAATAAATCAATTAGAACAATTCTAATCTTATTTAAATAAATAAATTAAACAATTAATTTATTTAAATAAATAATATTTATTCTACAATAGGGATAAGCCTCCCTAGCGATCAACGACTTTCCAGATAATATAGATTTCAATATTAATCATAAAAGAACCTTTGAGTAAATAGTTACCGTACAATTCAATCCTTCCACCATACAATGTCCCAATTAAATTTAAGACATGGAATTACTGTCAAGTCTTATTTTATTTAATTATATGTATTTCGACTCTTAAATGCACAACTCTAAATAATGCAAATTAGAAACTCCTTTCTAATTTTATTCTGCCTTGGCCAAGGACTACTGGGTTGTCATTTATCGAATCACATAGGACATTTCTCTTCTTTTATTAGAAGTGGTAGATTCTTTATTGATCATATATTATCTCCATGTACAACTTGTTATACCCAAGCATACCCTTTGATATACCCTAAGGGTCTTAAGGAATAAGTCAAAATATAACTCATCATACACAAGATACTATGATGATCTCAAGTCCAAGGATCACTTGTACTACTATCACTACAGGAATTCCTATTGACAGGCAAGTAAAACTCCATTAGGTATTCCTTAGCGAGTCACGTTCAGTGAACTTATTCTCTAATAAGCACCTACATACTTGCTTTAGTGTCTCCACACAAATGATCATGAGATCAATCATCCTCATCCAATGAGCAAACAGCATATGTACCAATCTATCCGGATTTACTAATCCCCAATTTAGTAATCCAACGATTAGGACCTATTTTAGTTTTAAGCTTTCTAAGAATTTAGATCTCATTAGAATGATCATCATCATTATTCTAAAAGCATTGCTTAAAACTATGGGTTTATCACATATTATAAAACAGCATCATGTAGATAATTAAAAGCCTTTAATAAATTAATACTTTTTATTAATAAATGAATAAGATTGTTACAAAGTATATGCTTTATCATCAAACATGATTGGCTTGTATGCATACTACTTTGTGCCATGATTTGTACTCTGTACATATTGCATGTATAAGTCAGGTATGAAAGGCTGATCACCATCATTACCGTTTGTTCCAGATATATTTGTTCATGTATAATACTTGTTCAGTCAAAAGTTTGTTCCAGCTAGTTCATAATTATATTGTTGAATTATAGCCAGCATATTATTCAGACTCTTTCAATCATGATATATCATTATATTATTGAACTTAAACTTGCTGGGCAACTTTTATGCTCACCCTTGCTATATCATGATAAAACATTGCAGATTAAGGCGAATGCTTTGATACTGAGGAAAGGTTAAAAGCGGTTCCAACTTTAGTATCGTTATGCGATAGATTTGTAATAGTATTGTATGATAATAATGTTATGTGTTAGAAAAGTTATGATTTGTGTATAAGTTAAGGTTACTCGACCTTGGGGAATAGTGTGTAATGTAATGTATAAACAATTTATGTTTATATCTTCCGCAAATATAGTAATAGTGATAGAATGATCGAACCGAATCTGTTGTGATTCGGGACCTCGGATTCGGGGCCCTCACACTAGGGAGGCAGGAGGTACTGGCGTACCAGCGCGCCCCGTGCTGCGTATCAGTGTTGGATAGCACGGTTCGCGCTAGGGGGTCAGATGGTGAGATGAATAATAGCGCATCCCGCGCTGTGTATGGCATACCCAGCGTTGTGAATTCGGCAAAGTAGTGCGGTCTACGCTGCATGGCATGAAGGGACTGGGCTTATATCGTGCCCCACGCTAGGCATGTACAATGGACAGCGCGACCCGCGCTATGAGGTCAGTGACATCTTGGCTCTAGTTTCCTTCTTCAACCTGCGAATCATCCAGAACTGAAGTAAAAAATCTATGAAAGCTCATACTTAAACTAGAGTATAAACTATAATATAAAGAAAAATTAAAAGAGAAAAAGTGTAGAACTTGGGTTGCCTCCCAAGTAGCGCTTAGTTTTAACATCGTAAAGCAAGATGATTGCCTCTTATATCATCGAGCATCCATGGAGAGGTAATGTTGATGACATCCCAGTTCGAATCTCCACCCCAGTAATGCTTTATCCGTTGACCATTGACCTTGAACGTCTCTAATGGATTTCGACTGTATAGTTCGATTACGCCATATGGGAACACTTTTTTGATGGTGAATGTTCCCGACCACCTTGACTTAAGCTTTCTTGGGAACAACCTCAATCGTGAGTTAAACAACAGTACTGATTGCCCTGACTCGAAAGTTCGGTGCATGATTTTCTTATCATGCCATTTCTTGACATTCTCCTTGTATAGTTTAGCATTCTCATATGCCTGAAGTCAGAATTAATCGAGCTCATTTAGTTGTAGTAGCCTCTTTTCACCCACAGCTGCTTGCTCAAAGTTTAGTTTCTAAATGGCCCAGTAGGCCTTGTGTTCTAGCTCGACTGGTAGGTGACAAGCCTTTCTGTACAGTAGTTGATATGGTGACATCTCGATCGCTGTCTTATATGCAGTCCAGTATGCCCATAATGCATCATCCAACTAGAGCGACCAATCCTTTTGATTCAAGTTGATCACTTTTTCCAGAATTTTCTTGACTTCTCTGTTCGACACCTCCGCCTGCCCACTGGTTTGGGGATGATAAGCCGTCGCTACCTTGTGGTTTACCCCATACTTTGCTAAGAGAGCTGTGAACGATTTGTTGCAGAAGTGACTACCATCATCACTTATAATGGCTCTCGGCGTACCAAACCTCGTAAAAATGTTTTTTTGCAAAACTTTGAGCACTACTTTGGCATCGTTCGATGGTAGTGCTACTGCTTCAACCCACTTTGACACATAGTCCACCGCAAGAAAACATATACTGATTGGAAAATGAGGAAGGGAATGGCCCCATGAAATCGATGACCCATACATCAAAAATCTCAACTTCTAAAATAGTTTGGAGTGGCATCTCATTCCTTTTTGATATGTTGCCCACCCGTTGACATCTATCACAAGTTTTAACAAATTGGTGGGCATCTTTAAATAAAGTAGGCCAATAAACCCCGGCTTGAAGGACTTTTGCCGCTTTTCTTTCACTACCATAGTGTCCCCCGTACGTCGACGAGTGGAATTCATGCAGTATACTATGCACCTCGCTGTAAGGCACACACCTTCTAATCATCTTGTCTGCGCATTATTTGAATAGGTATGGCTCATCCCACATATACCATTTGACGTCATGGAGGAACTTCATTTTCTGTTGTCGTGTAAGATTAGGGGGGGGGGGGCATGTTGCTCACTAGATAGTTTGCGAAGTTCGCGTACCATGGAAATTCTGCATTTAACCCAAACAGTTGCTCATCCGGGAATGACTCGTTGATGACGCACTTGTCCTCTTCTTGTGTACTCGGATTTTCCAGCCTAGACAAATGATCGGCGACTTTATTCTCCGTCCCCTTTCTATCCTTTATTTCTAGATTAAACTCTTGAAGAAGGAGAATCCATCGGATGAGACGTGGTTTAACATCTTTTTTTCGCAATTAGATACTGAATAGCCGAATGGTCCGTGTAGACTATCACCTTAGTCTCGATCAAGTATGCCCAGAATTTGTCAAACGCATACACTACTGCAAGCAATTCCTTTTCGGTAGTTGTATAATTCATTTGAGTCTCCGTGAGTGTCTTGCTTGCATAATTAATGGCGTGAAATTCCCTTTCTCGGCGTTATCCTAAAACAGCCCCAACCGCATAGTCGTTTGCATCACACATCAGCTCGAAAGGTATATTCCAATCTGGTGCGACTATCATTGGGGCTGTAGTTAACTTCGTCTTCAACAACTCGAAAGCCGACTTACATTCCTCATCAAAATTAAACACAGAGTCCTTCTAAAAAAGATCGCACAATGCTTTTGCAATTTTAGAGAAGTCCTTTATGAATCTTCTGTAGAACCCAACATGTCCCAGAAAACTTCTAATTCTTTTACTAAGCTCGGTGGAGGCAGTTTCTCGATTGTTTCCAACATAGCCTTGTCAACTTCCAGTCCTTCAGCCGATTCCTTGTGACCAAAAATTATGCCCTCCTCAACCATGAAGTGGAATTTTTCCTAGTTAAGTACAAAGTTAGTATCTTCGCATCGCTGTAATACCATTACCAAATTCCCAAGGCAAGTATCAAAATTGTCTCCATATACAGAAAAGTCATTCATGAAGACTTCCACGTTTTTCTCCACCATATCGGAGAAGATGGCCATCATACACCGTTGAAAGGTAGCAGGTGCATTACACAAACCGAATGACATTCGCCGGAACACGAATGTGTTGTAAGGGCACATAAATGTAGTCTTTTCTTGATCCTCGTGAGCGATGGCGATCTAATTATAGCCTGAGTATCCATCCAATAAACAGTAGTATTCATGACCCGCCAATCTGTCTAACATTTGATCGATAAAGGGTAGCGAAAAATGATCTTTTCGGGTGGTTACCTTATTCAACTTCCTATATTCGATGCACACCCTCCAACCTGTCACTGTTCTTGTCGGAATTAACTCGTTATCCTCATTTTGTACCACGGTCATTCCCCCCTTTTTCGGCACACAATGAACCGGACTAACCCACTTACTATCGAAAATCGGGTAGATGATACCAACATCCAACAATTTCAGAATTTCCTTTTGTACCACTTCCTTCATAATTGGGTTAAGTCGTGGTTGTTGCTCCACCATCCGTTTTGCATCATCTTCCATCAGAATCTTGTGCATGCAAAACGAAGGGCTGATTCCTTTGATATCCGCGATCGTCCAACCAATCGCTGATTTATGTTCCCGAAGCACCCTCAGAACTTTTCTTTCTGTAAATTGTTAAGTGCAACAGAAATAATAATAGCTAAAGAATTTGAATTGCCTAAATACGCATACCTGAGGTATTTAGGGAGTGGCTTATGTTCCAGAGTTGGTGGTTCCTTCAATGCTGGTTTCAATTTTTCTGTGGCTATCTCCTCTGTGTGTAAAAGTTCAAATGGTGCTCTAAATCGGCTAACTCGTGGCAATGAACCTAACATCTGTAAGTAGTCCACGAATTCCGGGTCATCGAACTCTTCATCCCCCAATAATGTTGCCTCTAGTGGATCGTTGACCAGATTCTTGCCCATATCTTCACTGATAATCTGCTCAATTATATACATCTTGAAACATTATTCCTCATCCATAGGGAATTTCATGGCCTTGAACACGTTAAATTTTATTTCCTGATCTTGGACCCTCATGGTAAGTTCGCCTTTTTGTACGTCAATGAGTGTCCTACCCGTAGCCAAGAAAGGCCTCCCTAGGATAATCGGGATGTTCTTGTCCTCCTCAAAATCCAGAATTATAAAGTCCGCAGGGAATATAAACTTATCCACTTTAACCAATATATCCTCTACTATGCTTCTAGGATATTTGACTGACCTATCCGCCAACTGCAATGAAATATTTGTAGGCTTTGGCGCGTGTAAACCCAATTCTGTGTATACTGAAAATGGCATAAGCTTCACACTCGCCCCCAAACCACATAAGCACTTATTAAAAGACATGTTCCCGATCGTGCATGGAATAGTGAAACTCCCCGGGTCTTTCAGCTTTGGTGGTAACTTTTGCTATAAAACCGCACTACATTCCTCTGTTAATGCTACTGTCTCGAAATCTTCCAATTTCTTTTTCCTTGATAGAATCCCTTTCATGAAATTCGCATAACTCGGCATTTGCTCTAGTGCTTTTGCAAACGGGATGTTAATCTAAAGTTTCTTAAACACTTCCAAAAACTTAGCGAACTGCTTGTCTAGTATCTGTTTTTGGACCCTCTGCTGAAACGGTGGTGGAGGATATAGAACTGGCTTGTCGTTTAACTGTGTTTTCTCACCTTTCTTATCCTCACCCTTGTTTCCTTCAGCCACCTTACTATCATCAACTTTATCATCCGAAGTAGCTGAATTTTCTGCGTCTATCCCATCCAACTATTTTCCACTTCTCAAGGTGACTGCCTGACACTGTTCATGATTTCCCTTTGGATTTCTTTCGGTGTCACTCCGTAGAGTCCCTTGTGGTCTGTTGTTCAATGCTAAGGCAATTTGTCCCATCTGGTTTTCTAAATTCTTGATGGCCATTTCTTTTGATTTCATTGCCATTGCTTGATTCTTCATAGCTACCTCATTACTCGTTATATACTTTGATATCAATTCCTCTAAATCTAATTTCCTCTCTTAACGTTGAATGGGTTATTAATTCTGAAACTCTGGGGGATACGATGGTCATGGAGCTTGCTGATTCTGATTATAATTCCACGACTGATTCAGATTATTCCTATTCCCTTGATTATATGCATTCTGATATGTGTTTTGAGGAATTCTGTTGTAGCTACTCATAAATTGTACCGACTCTGGGTTGATTGCGCATTGATCCGTCAAATGTTCCCCCGCGCATAACTCACAAATAATTGCAACTTGTTGTGTCTGTCCCCCTGACCAAACGTCGAACTTCTTTGAGAGTGCTGAAATCTGTGCCGTTATTGTCGTCACTCCATCTACCTCTAACACTTCAGCGATCGTAGGTTGTGTCATTCGTGTCGTCACTGATAGTTGTTAGCAGCCATCGTCTCTATCTACTGATATACCTCCTCATAAGTCTTTGCCATAAATGCTCCCCCCGATGCTGCATCAATACTCGTCCTGAGATTCCCATGTACTCCGTTGTAAAAAGTATTCATCTGCAACCACTTGGGCAATCCGTGATGTGGGCATTTTCTGAGCAATTCTTTGTATCTCTCACATGCCTCATACAGTGACTCCCCATGTTGCTGATCAAACATGGTAATCTCGTTCCTCATCTTTGCAGTTTTCGCTGGCGGGAAGAATTTTGCCAGAAATTTCTGAGACAGGTCCTCCAATGTCGTTATCGAACTTGGTGGTAGAGAATGTAACCAACTCTTCGCCTTGTCCCGCAGAGTGAACGGGAACAAGCGAAGTCTAACTGCCTCATCTGACACCCCATTGTACTTGAAAGTGTCACAGATTTCTAGAAAACTAATTAAATTCTCGTTAAGATCGTCATTTGCCATTCCCCCAAACTGAACCGAATTCTGCATCATCTGAATTGTCCCAGGCTTAATTTCGAAAGTATTCGCAGCTATTGCAGCCCTGGTGATACTCGAATGCATCTCAGTCACCTTAGGTGTTGTAAAATCCCTCAACGCCTTCTGGTCTTCGGCAGCCATTGCTTCTTCCTTATCAGAGTTTTCTAATTCATCCCTTGTCTCCTTGATCCACTTACTTAACCTCTGAAACTTTCTCTCAATTTCTTCCTCAAAAGGAAGCAAGTCTGGATTTTTGGATCGAGTTTGCATAAACCAACTTCAAAAACCTGAAATAAGAAGAACAAAACAAAAACAAAAAGTGTTTAAGTAAAACTGGACTAATTAAACTGATATTGCAAAATAATAAAATCTATACTAGAGTCCCCGACAACGGCGCCAAAAACTTGTTGGGTAAAATCTATATACGCACAACACACAAGTATACATGGTCAACAAGTAATATAATAGTAAGTAAAGTATCGTTCCCTCAAAGACTTAGCAAGACATTAACCTCACAATTACCAATCTTCTATTAATCCTAATTTTATTAAACTAATCAATTTCCAGTTTATAGCGAAAATATTGAAAATCAAATAAATACCAACAAACCCTAAAACAGAATTTTCAAACAAATATTGGAGAATTAGGCTTACAACTTCACTCTAAGCATCCCTCTGATTATTATTCCCTCATTCCAGTTTAATTCACTATCCCAATCTATTAGCCAAGAACACATAAATAGTACAAACCACCTCTCGATGTACTAATACCGTATTAACCCAAATCCATAATTAAGATAGAGTTGTGTTAAACACCTTAATTAACTAACTCACTATATCTCTATGTGAATTACAATTAAAGAAGGTTTAAGCTCAAGTTCTTCATATGATTACATGCGATGTCAAGCATATCTCTACCCTAACATACATCAAGATTAAGTTCATACACATAAATCAAGAACACATGCTATATTAATTAAGTCTAGATTCATATCTCATCTCTCGAATTCATACAAATCCACATAAAATTGTTGATCAGGCAATTTATAAATTTAAGCTCAAATTAATATAGATAAACTGCATAATAGCTTATTAAACTGAAAACCAAGGTTACATAATCATCGTTCCACTTAAAGATCCATTATCAGCCTAATAAGTAATTTAGTTCATAGCTAATGAATTAAATACTGAATAAATAAAAGAAAGCATCATCCCAATTACAAAATTTGAAATTAAAGGAGAATAGTAATACACCACCCTTCTCGCCCTTCAAATCTGAAATCTTCGTGAAATTATTATTCTTCTTCGTTCCTCCAAGCTCTTGTTCTTCAATCTCTGTCGAAGTGTGTCTAGATTCCTCTCTATATTTCTTCCCACAAAGCATAAGAGTAGCCTCAACTTAGCTCCATACCACAATCCTAATCCAACTCTAACTATCACATAGAAAGTTTAATAGAAATCCAAATCCTTTTGAATATCAACAACCAATAGTCAAACACTCCCACAAAATGATTTAACAACCATCCCACAATCCTAGTATGATCACATTACATAAAGAATTAATAACTCCCCACAATACCCAACTTCCAGCACAAAATCACTTTTCGCCCAACAATGATGCCGACGCAGCGCACCCCGCACTACATAACACTCACCGACAGCGTGGCCCGCGCTACCGCCCCATGAGAATTCCACGATCCAACGCGCCCCGCGCTAGATCTACATGATGCTGTTTTATAATATATGATAAACCCATAGTTTTAAGCAATGCTTTTAGAATAATGATGATGATCATTCTAATGAGATCTAAATTCTTAGAAAGCTTAAAACTAAAATAGTTCCCAATCGTTGGATTACTAAATTGGGGATTAGTGAATCCGGATAGATTGGTACATACGTTGCTTGCTCATTGGATGAGGATGGTTGATCTCATGATCATTTGTGTGGAGACACTAAAGCAAGTATATAGGTGCTTATTAGAGAATAAGTTCACTGAACGTGGCTCGCTAAGGAATACCTAATGGAGTTTTAGTTGCATGTCAATATGAATTCCTGTAGTGATAGTAGTACAAGTGATACTTGGACTTGAGATCATTAATAGTATCTTGTGTATGATGAATTATACTTTGACTTATTCCTTAAGACCCTTAGGGTATATCAAAGGGTATGCTTGGGTATAATAAGTTATACATGGAGATAATGTATGATCAATAAAGAATCTATCACTTCTAGTAAAAGAAGAGAAATGTCCCATGTGATTTGATAAATGACAACCCAGTAGTCCTTGGCCAAGGCAGAATGAAATTAGAAATGAGTTTTTAATTTGCATTATGTGGAGTTGTGCATTTAAGAGTCGAAATACATATAATTAAATAAAATAAGACTTGACAGTAATTCCATGTCTTATATTTAATTGGAAAATTGTATGGTGGAAGGATTGAATTGTACAGTAACTATTTACTCAATGGTTCTTTTATGCTTAATGTTGAAATCTATATTATCTAGAAAGTCGTTGATCGCTAAGGAGGCTTATCCCTATAGTAGAATAAATATTATTTATTTAAATAAATTAATAGTTTAATTTATTTATTTAAATAAGATTAGAATTGTTCTAATTGATTTATTCACAACCGGTTTAATATGGAGAACCTAAAGGGTCACACCATAAAAGGAAGAATAATTATTTAAGAAGTTAATGGCATAATCGTAATAATAAGTTAAGTATATTTAATTTAATCTATGGTGATAGAATAAATTAAATATCTTAATATTTATTATTTAATATTTTGAAAATATTAAATATAAATTAATAAGAGGAGTCTTATTATTATTATTATTATTATTATTTAATTCTAAAGGACTTTGGAAATTAATTAATAAAAGTACTCTCTCATATATTCCTAATAATATTAGGAGACTAATTAATTAAAAGAGTTTAAATAATTATTCTTAATAAGATTAGGAGCCTAATTAATTAAATGAATTTAATTAATTAAAATAAAACCCAATTCCTTAATTGTTAAGAAGGGTTGCCTACATCTATAAATAAGTAGAGTCTTATTATGGGTGGGTAGAGTTGTTGTTGACTTTTTCACAACAGACGTAATTCCAATAGTTGGGAGAGTACACCCTTTTCTATGAGAGATAGAAAAACTAGGGTTTTGCCAAATACTCATCTTCTTGAATTTTTCTTCTTCCTTGGTGCATCACCTCTAGAGGCCAAACACTTGGGTGGCTAACGTTGACCAAAGGATG
The DNA here is from genome assembly GCA_020205615.1 of Panax quinquefolius. Classification (NCBI taxonomy): domain Eukaryota; kingdom Viridiplantae; phylum Streptophyta; class Magnoliopsida; order Apiales; family Araliaceae; genus Panax; species Panax quinquefolius. The sequence goes on from CM035162.1 coordinate 51,340,153, forward strand.
GAACCAAACCTGGTGGATTCAAGTTGAACGTGAAAAAGATTTGGAGGTGAACTTGTACTTGAGGAAGCTCGAATCTTCAAGGGTATGATTCTTGTTCTTTATCTTTTCATTTAATTAATAATTATGCATAAAGGATGATCCGGGTATATGGTTTGTAAAATTTTAAAACTCTGATTTTTCCACGTTTTCGCTTATTTTGTGCAATTTGTTTGTGTTCATGAATCTTACAAACCTAACATCATGATCATATCTAAATCTATACTCCTCTTTTGATTTCATATAGATTATCACTGTAATTGATGGCCAATCAATTAAACAATTAAGTCCAAATCACAATAGACAATCCTCACAATATAACATAATAATTGATAGTGAAGCATATTAAAATAAACTACACAATAAGATCTATTGTAATCTCAAACAAATAATTAGTTCATTGAATTAAAACTAAGAATCCACACTTGAATACACATTAAAAGATAAGAATAAGAGTAGAGTAGAGAATACATCTGTTGTCAGCAAATCTCCATCTTCCTTGAGTTCCTGCTCTTGATCTTCAATGATCTCCAAGTTGCTTCAATCTCCAAATCTCATAAGAACTAGGATTTTGCTCCTAATCTACTCTAATCTAATATAATGGAATCCTCCAAAACTAGCCTCCAATCCAAGTTATAGTCAAGTATTTATAGTTCTAATGGAGATCCTAGTAAGTTAGGCAACTAAGAATCCAATTCTAGCTCAAATTGGACATCAAATAATCCAAATCAGCTGTTTTTCCACCGACCACCGCGCCCAACGTTGTTCCTAGACCATTTTGGGTGCGCCCCGCGCTACTGTAGCAGAGAATTTGTAGTTCATTTATGGTGCGGCCCGCCCCGCTTTATTTTCTATTGCGACGTCCTTTGGTAAAACAGACATAACTTTAGATTCGCTAGGAGTTATGGGGCCTACTACCTATCAAATCGAAGATATCGACGAGATCTACAACTTTCATTCTTTGAGAATTGACAGATTCAGGCAAAATTATGATCAAAATTGGGTTTGAAGTAGATGCTATGTAAATTGCAAGCAGGACAACTTTGAGCTTTGATCTTTGTTGATAAAAAGGCCATAACTCTGGCATACGAACTCCGATTGGGATGATTCAAGATTTTCCGGAAAGCTAAGAAGTAGATCTACAATAAAATCCAAGTTCCAAGCCAAGAACATGCATCCAAATTGGTGTTAAAAGCCCTGCAATCTTCCCTTCTTGTATTTGCTTGCATATTTTAGTGGAAAAGATGTTTGAATTGTTTTTCCTTGCTTCCTCATGCCAATGTTGGGGCATAGCCTATAAAATAATATAAAATGTATAAAATGCACACACAATGCATGCAAAGTAGCTACGAAACATAGGACAACTAATTCAAGTAATAGGTACCGGATAAGTAGGTATAAAACCTACTTATCAACCAGCAACATTAGGCATCAATGCAGCCCCAGCCCATTTCCACTCACATGGCCTAGCTATACCGCCCCCAAAATAGGTATACATCACCCACTTGAGTCGCCAAATACATGGTATATAAATCAAATACAAACTTCTTTTATACAATACGACAACATCGTAGCTTAGAGTTTTTACATGAATATTTTCTCATAGATAGTATTCAACTCAAATGGAGTCCTAAATACATTTATTATCACACTATTTTATAGAATAGTGAGGACTACTAATGCTATCATCTAGACCGTCACTCCGTTCCCCGACTAGTTCCAGCTACGTTCTCATTTCCTGAAGAAAACAATGAAAACAAAAGGGTAAGCTCAACTAGCCCAGTAAAAAATATTATGACTAAGATAATAAAGAATAATTTATCGTTAGCCTTCAACAGTGTTAAACTGATAAAATATCACAAACATCAAATTTAACTGTATCGGAACAAGCAATCCATTAGAAGAGTCAAGTAGAGCATAAAATCTACTATCTTCTATGACTTAAAAGGTTTTTCATCACTTTTATCACTGAGACTCAGCTTAATAAATAATCCACATCATCGAATCACCCCTGCACTACGACCAAGGATATTCTTTAGTATCACGACAACAAATTATCCATGCACTACGGGCCAAGGATATTCGTGTATTCATCAATTGTCATGATCATGCCAACAACTGTCCATCAATGTACTACGGCCAATGAGGACTTTTACCACATCATTTGTAACATTACGGTAATGATTATACCGAATAATCTCTGTTCATAATCATACCAAGGTCATCTATGCACTACATGCCACAGATGACTTTCAACATATTATAAACATGAGGATGATGACAATGATATAAGAATTCAATAAAACAAGTTCAAGGATAAATTTTTAAAGATTTATAATTTAATTTATCCAGAAATCAATAACGTCCAAATTGTCAACATGATACTGTTTTGTGGAGTAAAATTCAAGAATGCTCAGAAGAATATTTACATGAAAAGATACTGGATAAAGTGTAAATATCCAGGATATTCTACTAATTTCATGGAGTATAGAAGCCAAAACTTTAACCAACTGAGTATAATAGAATATATGAAACTGCAAATGGATTTTTGCCCGTCATGCGGTAATCCACGTAGACAGATCATTTCCACAATTTAATAAGGAATGAATATGAAGGATCATTCACCATGCATGCGGTAGTCCACATAGACATGTTATTCCAACAGAATAATAAAGAATAGAATAATAGAAGAATTCACCATGCATGCGATAGACATCACAGACATGTTATTCCAACAGAATAATAAAGAATGGAATAACAAAAGAATTCATCAGGCATGCGATAGACCGCGCATATAGGTTATTCCAATAGAATAATAAAGAATGGAATAACAAAAGAATTCACCAGGCATGCGATAGACCGCACAGACAGGTTATTCCAACAGAATAATAAAGAATGAAATAACAACCCTTACGAGTACTGAAAGAAAATAACTCTCTTCATGAATACGAAAGAAATAATACCCCTTACCTCAGAAGAAGACTGTATACTGGAGTAGTGAAGTAGCAGACTTCGCTTCTTCTTTCTCTCTATAGCTTCTCTCTCTATAGCTTCTATCTCTGTAATTGCTCTTTTGAGTGTTAGTGAATTGGTGAGAAATGAAAGAAGAATGAGCTTCTATTTATATGAAAATATAGTTTCGATAATTGCATGTTTTGGGTCTCGAAATATTACAGTATAATACATTCCTCTTTTTCTTCATTTTTAATTTAGTCCTACAAGTATTATCAAACTTTCACCACCTCCCCTAATAGTAATTGATATGAATTAATAGCTCATTCATGTGACTCAATAGTATAATCATGTGAAAAAACTAATTACAGTATAATACCTTCAACTATACCCCCATTTTTAATCTAGTCATGCAAGTATTATCAATCTTGCACCAATTCCCCTAATAGTAAATTATGTGAATCAATAGTACACACATGTGAACACATAGTTATAAGCATGTGAATTAATAGCAATTAATTGCTTATTTATCCGTTTAATTACCCGATTGGTCAATATAACCTCCAGACATCAATTATTATCGAAATAAATGTCGATTTCCACTAACACTAATAATTCCCACACAATGGAACTATCAATTTCATATTTAATCAACAAAAACTTATTCATCATTAATATTATAACTCACAATATTTAACAACCAGGTCGTTCCCAATAAAGAGGGGGCTTTCCGATAAGGATTTCTCTTTATTGGCACGCAATTAGGTGACCAAACCTCTCCTTGACAGAAGTTCTAGACATTGTCAATATTGCAAATAATAATATGAATAACTTTGTCGTCTCAATTATTGATTTAATAATATAAAATATTGATACTGTGACAATAATTGAATCAATAATATGAAAAATATGATGTAGCAATTACTGTAGCAATAATTGAGTATAACTGAGTGACTTCTTACGTAAGCATCAATAATCAATACCACAAGTGTGCTACTATGCAACCCACCCTATATTCGTGTACTTTTACTCTAGGGTAGTTCAACGGTTTTAACAGAATAAATATCGTAGTATTTTTATAAAATGATAATTACATGCTTTCTAACTACGAAAATACTTCCGTTGTGGGGTCCACTAATGATTGTCTTGTCGTCGTCTAATATTCCCTGTTAAAACGAATATTCCCCGACCAATCAAATATTATATAACCACTTGCTTACTTTGCAAAAAAATTCACATATCACCCTTAACTTTAACTTTTTATTAATTTAACAATTTACAAAATAAAATAATAATTATAAGAAAATTGAATACTTTCATTTCATAAAATTTGGGGTCTTACAATCTCCCCTCCTTATGAAATTTTGCCCTCGAAATTTACATACGTTCCTGGTATGCCGAAGAGGTAAGGATACCTTGACTTTATTTCAGATTCTAACTCTTGAGGTATAACCTTTGAGCATAGAATATACTCATTCTTATCTAAGATTTTAACACGTATCTCCTCATACGTTAAACCTTTGTTATCTCGTATAATTCTAATTCAATAATGTGGTTTGGGTCATCCACATATTTACGTAATATCTATACAAAAAAAACGTTATGAACACGCGACATACTTGGCGGTAAAGCGAGTCTATAGGATAAAATCTACTATCATCTATGATGTAAAATATTTTTCATCACTTTTATCGCTGAGACTCAGCTTAATAAATAATCTACATCATCGAATCACCCCTGCACTACGACCAAGAATATTCTTTAGTATCACGACCACAAATTATCCATGCACTACGGGCCAAGGATATTCGTGTATTCATCAATGGTCATGATCATGCCAATAACTGTCCATCAATGCACTACGGGCCAATGAGGACTTTTACCACATCATTTGTAACATTACGGTAATGATTATACCGAATAATCCTTGGTCATAATCATACCAAGTCCATCTATGCACTATGGGTCACAGATGACTTTCAACATAATATAAACATGAGGATGATGACAATGATATAAGAATTCAATAAAACAAGTTCAAGGATAAATTTTTAAAGATTTATAATTTAATTTATCCTGAAATCAATAACGTCCAAATTGTCAACATGATACTGCTTTGTGGAGTAAAATTCAAGAATAATATTGTACCAAAAATAATTTGGACCGAAAACAAATTAATTTTTATCATGAATAGCACCCCGGGTGTATAGTACTCAAGTGAATAGTATCCCATAAATAGTACTTCGGGAATAGTAACCCCGTGAATAGTACTCCGGCATGAAAAAGTTAAAACTTATCAAGAATGCTCAGAATAATATTTCCATGAAAAGATACTGGATGAAGCGCAAATATCAAGTATATTCTACTAATTTCATGGAGTATAGAAACCAAAATTTTAACAAACGAGTATTGAATTCGAAATCTGAAACGAAATAATATTACTTACATACTACTGAGTATGGAAGAAAATATTATTTCAAGCGAATATTGAACAAAAATAACATCCCTTACCTTGAAAAGAATAGTATTCCAACTGGTATAGCAGGGATATTCTTGATGAATTTTTTTTACTGTTTTCTACGCTAAAATCTTTCTAAAACTCGAAAGAAATATGCTCAATATCATAGAAAAAGAATTCTCTGATTCTGGTATGATTTTCAATTCCAACTTAAGCGCCAATTTATAGAAAAATGCTAGAACGCCACAGGAGACTAAATTAATAAAATAATATTAAAAAAAATAAATTCTACGCACATGTATTTCAAAATTTTCAGCCACCACAAGTGGGGCCCACAAAAAGTAGCCACCTTTCCCAAAAACCAAAAGTGGGCCCCACCCATATTTTTAATAAAAATATTTTAATTTCTGAAACTTCAATAATTCATAATAAATAGCCTTTTTATCAGAAAAATATGAATTTTATGTCCATTCCACACGAAATCGAATTCTCTACAACTTTGCAGAAGAAAGTTTTTCCAAACTCGAAATAGAAAATATCCGAAATCCACAAACGGATGATTTTCAACACCTCATAAAATTCATAAAAAATCATACGTTAATTTTTAATGGTTCAAAATTTGTGGACATATACTCAACTTATATATGTATAACATATCCAAAAATTACAATGATCCAATGGCCGGATCAAAATTATAACTCACGCAATAGAGCTTTAAGAACATCGATTTGATTTTTAATACCTCCAATCCGACAAAATACTGATAAAATACCTTAACATTAACTCCTTCATTTATAACCACATAAAATAAATATTTTCCTATCTATCATTTATGTCCACATAAAATAAATATTTCCTTATCATAAAAATTAATAATTAATTATTCATAAATAATATTACTGAGAATCTGATAATAATGACGGTAGCCGCTCCTGTGAAAGAGGGGCTTTCAATAAGGATTTCTCCATGGCACACAATTAGGTGACCAAACCTCTCCTCGATGTAACTTTCTAGACATTTCCAATAATGCTATCTAATAATATTATTCAAATAATATGAATTATTGATCCGATAATGGGAAATATCATGCGTTGACAATTATTGAAATAACAAGAATATAAAATATCAACGCAAAGAATTATTGAACCAATAAAATAAAATATTGAACAAAGAATTATTGTAAGAATTATTGAGTAGTGCCTTTCACGTAAGAATTAATAATTCAAAAATATCATGTAATACCGGTGCTATCAGTGCAACAACGCAGACATCGTATTTTAACCACCGGGTATTCCAACTGTGTTAACGGTAAAACTTTAACCGTTATTTTATAAAAAGATATTTCTGTCATTTTCTCAATCTGACAATAATTCCATTATGGGGTCCACCAATGATTGTGTCGTCGTACGAATATTCCCTGTTAAAACGAATATTCCCCGACCAATCGAATATTATATAACAACTTTCGTACTTTGCAAAATTTATAAATATTACCCACAACTATAACATTATATCAAATTCACTCCATAATATTCAAAAATGATATTTACAGAAAATTCATCTTTATTCATAAAAGTTGGGGTCTTACAACAATGATATAAGAATTCAATAAAACAAGTTCAAGGATAAATTTTTAAAGATTTATAATTTAATTTATCCAGGAATCAATAACTTCCAAATTGTCAACATGATACTGTTTTGTGGGGTAAAATTTAAAAATGCTGAGAAGAATATTTCCATGAAAAGATACTGGATGAAGCACAAATATCCAGGATATTCTACTAATTTCATGGAGTATAGAAGTCAAAACTTTAACCAACTGAGGATAATAGAATATACGAAACTGCAAATGTATTTTCACCCGCCATGTTGTAATCCACGTAGACAGATCATTTCCATAATTTAATAAGGAATGAATATGAAAGGTCATTCACCATGCATGCGGTAATCCACAAAGACAGGTTATTCCAACAGAATAATAAAGAATGGAATAACAACATAATTCACCAGACATGCGATAGACCGCATGCGATGTGTTATTCCAATGAATAATAAAAAAAATGGAAACAAGTCATGCGTAATCCGTACAGATGAGGATATTCCAATGTAATAATAAAGAAACGGAACAGTGTCATGCGTAATCATGCATGCATGTGATATTTCAACATAATAATAAAGAAACGGAACCAGGTCATGTGTAATCCGCATAGACAGGATATTCCAACAGAATAATAAAGAATGGAATAACAGAAGAATTTCACCATGTATGCGATACTTCGCATAGACAGGTTATTCCAACATAATAATAAAGAATGGAATAACATGAGAATTTCACCATGTATGCGGTACTTCGCATAGACATGTTATTCCAACACAATAATAAAGAATGGAATAATAGAAGCTCTCTTCATGAATACGAAAGAAATAATACCTCTTACCTCAAAAGAAATTAGAATCTTTGGAATACCGAGGTAGCGAGACTTCTCTTCTTCTTTCTCTCTATAATTTCTCTCTATAATAATTGCTCTATAGCTTTAGTGAATTGGTGAGAAATAAAGGAAGAATGAGCTCGAAATATTACAGTATAATACCTTCCTTTTTTTCTTCATTTTTAATTCAGTCCTGCAAGTATTATCAATCTTGCACCACCTCCCCTAATAGTAGAAGAATTGAATCAATAGTACACACATGTGAACAAATAGTTATAAGCATGTGAATTAATAACAATTAATTGCTCATTTATCCGGTGAATTACCCGATTAGTCAATATAACCTCCAGATATCAATTATTATCGAAATAAAAATTGATTTCCACTAACACTAATAATTCCAACACAATGAAACTATCAATTTCATCTTTAGTCAACACGAACTTATTCATCATTGATATTATAATTCATAATATTTAACAACCAGGTTGTTCCCAGGAAAGAAGGGGCTTTCCGGTAAGGATTTCTCTTTATTGGCGCGCAATTAAGTGACCAAACCTCTCCTTGACAGAACTTCTAGACATTGTCAATATTGAAAATAATAATATGAATAACTTTTTCGTCTCAATTATTGATTTAATAATATAACATATTAATACTGTGACAATAATTGAATCAATAATATGAGAGATATGATGCAGCAATTACTATAGCAATAATTGAGTATAATTGAGTGACTTCTTACGTAAGCATCAATACTCAATACCATGTGCTACTATGCAACAACACGTACATCGTATTTTTTTTACTACGGGGTAGTTCGACGCTTTTAAACAGTAACACTTTCACCGTTATTTTTATAAAAGATAATTACATCATTTTCTAACTACGACAATACTTTCGTTGTGGGGCCCACCAATGATTGTGTTGTCGTACGGATATTCCCCGACAAAAAGAATAATCCCCGACCAAACAAATATTTTATAACAACTTGCATACTTTGAAAAATTTTCACATATCACCCTTAACTTTAACCTTTTATCAATTTAACCATTTACGAAATAAAATAATAATTATAAGAAAATTGAACACTTTCATTTCATAAAATTCGGGGTCTTACAATCTCCCCTGCTTATGAAATTTCACCCTCGAAATTTACGTACGTACCTGGTATGCCGAAGAGGTGAGGATACCTTGACTTCATTTCAGATTCTAACTTTTGAGGTATAAAGAATATATTCATTCTTATCCAAGATTTTAACAAGTACTTTTCATACGTTAAATCTTCTACTATCTCGTTCGGTTCTAATTCAATAATGTGGTTTGGGTCGTCCACATATTTACGTAACATCGATATGTGAAAAATATTATGAACACGCGACATACTTGGCGGTAAAGCGAGTCTATAGGCCACCACTGTTACTACTCGATCGAGGATTTCAAATGGGCCAATTTAATCGAGGGTTGAGATTTTCTCTCTTCATCAACTCTTGCTTCTAGAATAACGCCTTCTTGAACCTTCTTCTTCTTTATCATCAGCTCCGGGTCTGAAGCTTGAGCGGCTTTATCTTTATTGATTAAATTTGATTCTAATCGTATATTTGTTATTTTCACGTAGGTCCCTAGAGTCCTTAACTCTATCTTCATCATTTGTAAGTTATACGAAATGGGTTTTGTGTTAAGAACGTCACACTCGTAAACGCATACGATCTTCTACTCAACGCGTCAGCTACCACGTTCGTTCTTCCACGATGATATTGAATGGTATGGTCGTAAACTTCAATAGCTCGAGCCAACGCCTTTGGCACATTATTCGATCGTTTTATAAATATTTAAGGGTTGAAGAAATGGGTTTTTTACTCGGCTCAATACAAAATTCGATTTCACGCTTTGGGGTATAGGCCAGGAAGTCTTTAGAGAATACAACAACAAATTTATTAACGATAGAAATATCATTCAAAACTGTGACTCTCATCCAAGACTTGGATAACACATGTAATGAAGGTTTCTCCTAACGAAGTTTCAATCGATAAGTCAAAGTCTAATTTCTCTGGAGTCAAATTTAAACGTTGAGCGCAAGCAAGAGAGAAAAAAGAATGGGTAGAACCGGTATCTAATAAGGTATAGACTTCGCATGAATTTATAATTAACTAACCCGTGCTAACTTCGTTCGGGTTACTCACTTTTTGAGAAGTCATGAAAAATTCTCTCCCTGAAACCACCGACTTTGTTTTGTCCGTATTCGCCTTTGGTGCCACCGTCCCAGCTGGACTTGACTTTGGTGCACGACAAAATTGGGCTAGGTGACCTTCTTTTCCATAATTGTAACATGCTTTAGACTGCATCGTGTAGTTTAGACTGATATGTCCCTCCCCTCCGCATTTGAAGCATATAATTGGTGGTCGTTCTTCTTCCTTGAAAATGGGTGTTGGTGCTGCTGTCTTTTCATCGTTGTTGAACCTTCTCTTCTTGAAATTTCCACTCCTATTATCTTGGCCATGATTACCACCGAAGTGGTTACCATTCTTGGCATGATAATTTCCCCCACGATGGTTATCATTGTTCCTATGGTTGTTGCCACCGGTACAATTATTATCGTGTTGTTGTTTACCTGATGATTATTTTCTTCCTGTTGCACATTATCCTTGGTATTGATCGTGGGTGACTCAACGGTCTCATGTGCTTCATTGCCGATCTCAATATTTTCAGATGTCATTCTCAAACACTGTTACAAAACAAGGGTTAATTGACACATCACATATTATCCCTATACTCTGACCGACCGATTAAATACCAAATAAACTTAGGTAAGTCATACTAGTGAAGGAATTCCCCGTCTCTCCCATCCTAGTTCTTGTCTCACATCTCAACCAGGGATCATATCCCTAAGCTTTGATACCAACTGTGACGTCCCCAAAACAGGTATACATCACCCATCTTGAGTCGCCAGATACATGGTACATAAATTTAAATACAACTTAATTATACAACAGTCGTGTAAAATACGACAAAACATAGTTGAGCGTTTAAACAAGAATATTGTCATGTAGACAATATCCACACTCAATGGTGTCCTTATTACAATTATTATCACATTATTTTGTAGAATAGTGAGGACTACTAAAGCCATTTATCCTGGACCATCACTCCATTCCCCGACTCGTCCCAACTATATTCTCATTTCCTGAAGAGAACAATGAAAGAAAGGGTGAGCTCAACTAGCCCAGTAAGAAATATTATGACTAAGATAATGCAGAATAAATTATCCTTAGCCTTCAATAGTATAACAATTGATAGAATACAATAGACAACAAGTTTTAGATCAACAACTGCAATGGAAATAAGCAATCCATTAGAAGAGTCAAGTAGAGCATAAAATCTACTATCTTCTATGATTTAAAAAGTTTTTCATCAACTTTATCGCTGAGACTCGGCTTAATAAATAAACCACATCATCGAATCATCCCTGCACCACGACCAAGGATATTCATGTAATCATCAATGGTCATGATTATACCGAATAATCCCTGGTCATAATCATACCAACAACTGTCCATCAATGAACTACAGGCCAATGAGGACTTTTACCAAATCATTCGTTATATTACGGTCATGATTATACCGAATAATCTCTGGTCATAATCATACCAAGTCCATCTATGCACGTAAGCCAAAGATGACTTTCAAAATAATATAAACATGAGGATGATGACAATGAAATAATAATTCAATAAAACAAGTTCAAGGATAAATTTTAAAGATTTATAATTTAATTTATCCAGAAATTAATAACGTCCAAATTGTCAACATGATGCTGCTTTGTGGGGTAAAATTCAAGAATAATATTCATGTACCAAAAATAATTTGGACAGAAAAGAAATATATTTTTCGGGTGAATAGTACCCTGACACGAAAAGTGTCCCGAATACCCGAGTGAATGATACTAGAGTGAATAGTAATCGGGTGAAAAGTAACCCATGAATAGTAACTCGTGAATAGTACTCCGGCACGAAAAGTGCCCCGAATACCCAAGTGAGTAATACTATAGTGAATAGTAACCGGGTGAATAGTAACCTGTGAATAGTAACTCGTAAAAGAAAAATGCCAGAGAAAATGATATTCTATGACGAGTATAAAAAAATGATATCTCATACGTGAAAGTAGTATGCATACAAGCCAATCATGTTTGATGATAAAGCATATACTTCGTAACAATATTATTCATTTATTAATAAAAAGTATTTATTTAGTAAAGGCTTTTAAATTATCTATATGATGCTGTTAAATAATATGTGATAAACCCATAGTTTTAAGCAATGCTTTTAGAATAATGATGATGATCATTCTAATGAGATCTAAATTCTTAGAAAGCTTAAAACTAAAATAGTTCCCAATTGGGGATTGGTAAATCCGGATAGATTGGTACATATGTTGCTTGCTCATTGGATGAGGATGATTGATCTCATGATCATTTGTGTGGAGACACTAAAGCAAGTATGTAGGTGCTTATTAGAGAATAAGTTCACTGAACGTGGCTCGCTAAGGAATACCTAATGGAGTTTTACTCAATCGTCAATAGGAATTTCTGAGTGATAGTACTACAAGTGATCCTTGGACTTGAGATCATCATAGTATCTTGTGTATGATGAGTTATACTTTGACTTATTCCTTAAGACCCTTAGGGTATATCAAAGGGTATGCTTGGGTATAATAAGTTGTACATGGAGATAATGTATGATCAATAAAGAATCTACCACTTCTAGTAAAGAAGAGAAATGTCCTATGTGATTCGATAAATGACACTCAAGTGAGTCCTTGGTTAAGGTATAATGAAATTAGAAAGGAGTTTCTAATTTGCATTATTTGGTGTCATGCATTTAAGGATCGAAATACATATAATTAAATAAAATAAGACTTGACAAGTAATTCCATGTCTTATATTTAATTGGGACATTGTATGGTGGAAGGATTGAATTATGCAGTAACTATTTACTCAAAGGTTATTTTATGATTAATGTTGAAATCTATATTATCCGGAAAGTCGTTGATCGTTGGGAGGCTTATCCCTATTGTAGAATAAATATTATTTATTTAAATAAATTAATAGTTTAATTTATTTATTTAAATAAGATTAGAATTGTTCTAATTGATTTATTCACAATAGGTTTAATATGGAGAACCTAAAGGGTCATACCATAAAAGGAAGAATAATTATTTAAGAAGTTAATGGCATAGTCGTAATAATAAGTTAAGTATATTTAATTTAATCTATGGTGATAGAATAAATTAAATAGCTTAATATTTATTATTTAATATTTTGGAAATATTAAATATAAATTAATAAGAGGAGTCTTATTATTATTATTATTACTATTATTATTATTTAATTCTAAAGGAGTTTGAGAATTAATTAATAAAAGTACTCTCAAATATCCTAATAGGATTAGGAGGCAAATTAATTAAAAGAGTTTAATTAATTATCTCTAATAAGATTAGAGAGCTTAATTAATTAAAAGAATTTAATTAATTAAATAAAACCCAATTCCTTAATTGTTAAGGAGGGTTGCCCACATCTATAAATAAGAGGAGTCTTATTATGGGTGAGATGTGGTTGACTTTTACAACATACATAATTCCAATAGTTGGGAGAGTACGTCTTTTCTATAGAGATAGAAAAACTAGGGTTTTGCCAAATACCCATCTTTTTGTATCCTTCTTCTTCCTTGGTGGATCACCCCTAAAGGCCAAACACTTGGGTGACTAACGTTGATCAAAGGAAGGAACCAAACCCGGTGGATTCAAGTTGAACGCGAAAAGGATTGGAGGTGAACTTGTACCTGAGGAAGCTCGGATCTTCAAGGGCACGATTCTTGTTCAATTTCGTTTAATTAATAATTGTGCATAAAGAGTGATCTGGGTATATGGTTTGTAAAATTTTAAAACTCTGATTTTTCACGTTTCCGTTAATTTTATTCAATTTGATTGCGTTCATGAATATTACAAACCTAACAGTGGTATCAGAGCCAAACCTTTATGCGAATTATTAATTGTTCAAATTTGATATGTATATTGATATGTGTTTAGAACAATTTAATTGGGCATAATTTTGTTGTATAAAATTTTATTAAAAAATAAAAAATGGCGATGGCTTTTTTTTATTCTTTTTCATTGTGTCTCTTTTTTTTCCCATGGATAGTCAATTATAACTCTTATATGATTACTTGGTAAGGACTGCACGCATTTCAAGGGATCAGAGCTTCATGAATCAAAAGTTACTGTGATTTCTATTTTCAAAGGATTACGTAATTATATATTACGTAAGTATATATTATAATTATATATATAATAACGTGGAATTTAATATATATATATATATATATATATATATATATATATATATTCTTAATAATTTTATAATTAAAATAAAATTTTATTTTAATCTTAAAATAAAAGTTTGTTTTAATTTTAAAATAAAAGTTTATTTTAATATTAAAATTAAATTTCATGCTAACTAATTAGAGTTGGAATTGGATTCCATGATAACTAATTATAGTTGAAATTGAATTTCATCTTTCCTTAAATAAAGGAGTTTATTTAGATATGAAATAAGATTTCATATTATTCAAAATAAAGGAGTTTATTTGTGAATAAGAAAGTGAATCAATGTTTCCTTAAATAAATGAGTTTATTTAGATATGAAATAAGATTTCATATTATTCAAAATAAAGGAGTTTATTTGTGAATAGGAAAGAAAATCCGTGTTTTCCTAAATAAAAGAGTTTATTTAAGATATGAAATAAGATTTCATATTACCCAAAATAAAGGAGTTTATTTTGACATGGAATTTGATTCCATAATTAATTAAAATAAAGGAGTTTATTTTGATTAAAGATTTTGATTAAAATAAAATAGTTTATTTTATTCAAAATTGGTTAAATTAAAATAAAATAGTTTTATTTTTCTTTAAATTTGGATTAAAATAAAGGAGTTTATTTTAATTCAAAATTAGATTTTATACTAACTAAATTTGCCCATTAAATGATATCATATATATATATATATATATATATATATATATATATATATAATTAAAGCGTTTATTATTCATGAGATGAATGTTATTTATTGATGCATATGGTGATGTGTATGATAATAAATGGGATTGATTATGGACTATATTGACCAATGTGATTGGATTTTATTTTAGTTGGATGCATGAATGTATGGGTTTTATTAAAAATCACCTCATGCACTCGCCTTCTCTAATTTTTCTTAATATAAATTCTATCTCCTCCTATGTACTTCCACTTGATCACGATCAAGATTTCTATTTATTTTAAATAGTTTTGTAATAGAAATAGTTAGAATTAATTTTGATGAATTAGAGATCAAGGAGCAAGGAGCGCTTGAAGACCCGTTTGTAATGAAGCCCAGGTTTAAATGTAATAGTTATATTTAAATATTAATTCTTGCACCCCTAGGGTTTGACCTTTTGGTTCACTTGGTGGCTCTAGTGAACCAAACTAGAATAAAAGTCCATAATCAATCCAAGGGTAGAATATAGTATTCTATATGTGCATGCTTACTATATATTATATATATTATGCAAACATGCTTTGCATGTTTATTAATATGACGCGTATTTTATATATATATATATATATATATATATATATATATATATGTGTGTGTGTGTGTGCATGCGCGTTAAACAAGATGAGACAAATTAATAACAAACCCCTCAAATATTTTATATTAAGTCCTAAGCGTTCAAAGATATTTGGAATATCGAACGTCGTCTTCTAGCATGATAAAATTAATAGAGTATTAAATATTTAATATGAGTTTGTTGTGTCACCACAAGGCAAGTATTAAGTATTTAAGATGTTAATTTATCACATTTAATGCTTATAAAGAAAATTTAACAATATTGTTTTGTTGTGTCACCACAAGGATGATATTTTTCTTTTTTGAATATATGGGGTGCTAGGTTGGACTTAACTTGGATAATTTTGATTCGGATGTGCCACCACTTGTTCAAAATAATCTAAGAGGCAAAATACAAGGAATTGCATAGTTGATGTAATTGACAAGAATTGTCTACCTATTTATTTATATATAGTTTGTTGTGTCACCACAAGGCTATATACATTTGAAATGGGATCCTTATTCTCACTAGCATATCTTTAATTAGATATTGCCGAACTATATATATTGAGGGTAATATAGTTTGAAGAAAATAGTGGGAGATACCAATTTAAAACAAGACCTAATTTATTTTGGTAATTCATAAAAGAATGTATGTTAAAATGTTGTTGATTACAAATTTATTTATAGAATTTTACAATGTCTAAATTACTATCACTGTGAAATATAATAGATGTTAATTAACCGGACCGTATTAAATGGATTGGTTAAGGAATTTCAGAATAGTTCTCATGGCTAAAAAGCTATCTTATGTCCTTAATACGCCTATCCCTGCAATGGTTGCAGACAATGCCTCTGAGGAAGAGATTGCTACTTTTAGAAAGTGGCAAGATGATGCACATTTGGCTCAATGCATCATGCTCGTATCCATGAGTAACAAGCTTCAGCGTCAGCCTGAAACCATGGATACTCCTACTTTATTTCTGCACATCAAGTAGTTGATGGTGAGGAAAGTAGGACTGATAGATATAAGATATCTAAGGAGCTCTTACGATCTAAAATTACCGATGACACTACAGTACAGATAAAAGTCCTTAACATTATCAATTTGATTGATCAATTAGGACAACAGGTTTTGTCATGGATGGAGAGTTGAGCCAAGATTTGATCATGAACTCACTCCCGGACTCCTTTCACAATTGTTGTGAATTTTTTATATGAACAAGCTAGATATCAGCCTCGCTGATTTGCTTAACATGTTGAAAAATGTTGAGAGTCATTTTCCAACCAAGAAAGACCGAGTCTTACTAGTAGAAGCCAAAGGATCTTCCGAAAAGAAGAATGATTCTAAGAAGGTAAATATAGAAAGGCATAAACAAAGGATAATAAGAACAAAATTGATATGGATAGCAAATGAGTTTGCTTCCACTGCAATAAGCCTGGACACCGGAAAAAAACTGCAAGAAGCATCTTGTAGAGGCTAACCAGAAGAAGCTTAGTGAAGTTTCGGTTACAAATACAAATTTGTTCATGATTTAAAATAATTTTTTTTTAAGTCAAGGTTCTACTTGGGTATTGGATACCGGCTTTGGTTATCATAAATATAGATTTATGAAGGGACCAAACAGAAGTAGAAAGCTAAACAAAGATAAGTAATCCTATGTATGGGAAATAAAGCAAAGGTTGCTGCATTAGCCATAGGAACTTATAGTTTAGCCATCCCTACGGGCAAATCTATTAAGTCAATAAGTTGTTATTGTATTCCAGTACTTGTTGGAAACATTATTTTTATTTTATTGTTGGACAATGAAATCTTTGGTATTATAATTAAGAACAATTGTTGTTCTATTTATAATAATAATGTTTTGTATAGAACCGGAATATTACTTAATGGATTTTGTGTACTTGACTTACGTGAAAAATTATTTTACAAATTGAACAAACTAGTATAAGAAAATGAGATGATCATTTAAAGAGTTGAATGTGTGTATTTCCTGAAATACATGTGTGAATTATTTAAAAGGTTCAAAGAATTCAGAAGTGAAACAAATTGGCAAAGTATTAAGATTCTTTGATTAGATCAAGGAATAAATACTTGTGCAATAAGTTTTTAGATCATCTCAAATGGTTTTCTCACAATGGACGCCTCCTAATACGCAATAATGGATTGATGTATCTGAAAGGAAAAATCGCACCTTGTTAGACATGGTACGATCTATAATGATTTTACAGACATTCCAGTATCCTTCTAGGATCATCTCCTAGAAAAGGTCGCATATCTACGAAAAGGTAACCTCAAAATCCGGCCCCAAGACTCCATAAAAGTTATCGACAGGGAGGATTCCTAATCTTAAGTATGTTAAGATAAGGGGTTGTCCAACTTATGTGAAAAGGTTTCAAAGGATAAGCTTGGGACAAAATTTGATAAGTACAGATTTGTGGGATATCCTAAAGTAAGTTTAGGGTATATGTTCTATAATCCTACTTAGCAAAAGGTGTTTATTGTGAAACACGTTTCCTTCTAAGATAAAGATGTTTATCATTGAAGGGCTAGTGGGAGGATAATAGATCTTGAAGAGTTCAAGAACCACAAAACACTATAAGTCAAATAAGAGGAACTCGTAGATGTAATTCCATTGTACCATACAACCAATCGTAAATCGAATAAGCATCAAGATACCTAGGAGGTATGGATTCATCATGGATGATGATGATGAGGTATAAATCATAAAGATGATGATCCAGTTACATACGATGAGGTGAGAGTTGTAGACACTCAGAGAAATGGATTGTAGCAATCTTCTCAAAAATGGAACATTCGTTTTGATATGATAATCAAAAGAGTTTGATTTTATCATAAATAAGAATGAACCTAGTGTGTACAAAAGGGACAGTGGGAGCGTCATGATATTCCTAGTATTATATGTTGATATACTACGGATAAGGAATGACAAGCCAATGCTAGTATCAGTAAAGATAAAGTTGTCTAAACATTCCTCCACGAATGATTTGGGAAGAGTATCTTAATTGGGGATATTAATCTATACAGATAGATTTAATAAGATACTCGACTTAACCCAAGGAACGTATATTCATTTGATGCTAAAGTCATTTAGCATGGAAAACTCCATGGGATGTCTCATGTTGATGAGCCTTGGAGTGTATCTCTTTTAATAGTCTCCATAGACTCCTAAAAGAGAGATCGCATGAGTAACTATCATGTATGCAATAAAATGTATGAGACCTGATGTTGATCAGTTATATTCTGGAGAAGTTCACTGTGAGACAGTGAAAAACATCTTAAAGTACTTAACTTGAACTAAAGATGTGATTATATTCATGATGGGTCTGAATTAAAACTAGAGGGCTTAACAGACTCAAGTTTTTCAGACAGACCAAGATGATAGAAAATCCACTTTAAGGTAAAGCGTTACCTTGAACGGTGGTGCAGTGAATTGGAAAGGTTTCAAACAACAAAGAGTTGTTGGTTTAGTGATAAAGACAAAGTATATAGCTATAAATGAAGCTGCAAGTTGATTGTTTGGATGATAAGTTCATAACAGAACTAGGAATAGTTCCTAAATCTCATCTTAGATCTAAACATGTGTTGTGGCACTTTCATTTGATTATAAGATTCATTGAAAGATGAGAAATCACAATAGAGATAGTGGACTCTCAAGAACAACATTACATATCAATTTAATGAAGCTTATCCAACCGCAGGATAATCGTCACTTAGAGAAGAAGAGTATGAGATACCATGACGATTGGCTTTAGTGCAAGCGGGAGATTGAAAGTAGTATGCATACCAGTCAATCATGTTTGATGATAAAGCATATACTTTGTAACAATCTTATTCATTTATTAATAAAAAGTATTTATTTATTAAAGGCTTTTAAATTATCTATATGATGCTGTTTTATAATAAGTGATAAACCCATAGTTTTAAGCAATGCTTTTAGAATAATGATGATGATCATTCTAATGAGATCTAAATTCTTAGAAAGCTTAAAACTAAAATAGTTCCCAATTGGGGATTGGTAAATCCGGATAGATTGGTACATATGTTGCTTGCTCATTGGATGAGGATGATTGATCTCATGATCATTTGTGTGGAGACATTAAAGCAAGTATATAGGTGCTTATTAGAGAATAAGTTCACTGAACATGACTCGCTAAGGAATACCTAATGGAGTTTTACTTGCCTGTCAAATGGAATTCCTGTAGTGATAGTACTACAAGTGATCATTGGACTTGAGATCATCATAGTATCAATTGATATGTAGGATAATAGTAACATGTTAGTAGAGTGTATGTATATGTTATAAATGCAATGCGATAGTATTCAAGCATTAAGAAGGTAACATCCCTCTATGTGTTCTTAAATTCAAGTTTTACAAAGTTCTTAGAAAAAGTAGCTTTTGAGTCATAAAATTGATGGGTAATGTGACGCCCCCAAAATATGTATACAACACCCATTCTGAGTCGCCAAACACATGGTACAAAAATAACTACAACTTTATTAATACAATTGTCGTGCAAAATACGACAACACATAAACTGTGAGTTTAAATACAAATATTGCCATCTAGACAATATCCACACTCAAATAAGTCCTCATTACAATTATTGACACACTATTTTACAAAATAGTGAGGACTACTAAAATAACTTCTAGAACCATCATTCAACACCCCGACTAGTACTCGCTACATTCTCGCCTCCTGAGAAGAAAAATGGAACAAAAAGGAAAAGGGTGAGCTCAACTAGCCTAGTAAAGAACATTATGACTAAGATAATATAAAACAAATTATCGTTAGTCTTCAACAGGGAAAAATCTAATAAAATACAATAGATAACCAGTTTTAAAATATACTATCTTCTATAAATGAATTTAAAAGTCCATCGTCAATATTGTATCCCTGTAACATCAATCATTATATATAGCTGGAATCAATATTCATCTTTGCACTACAGGCCAAAGATATTCATCAGTTGGTCATGTTCATCTAAACACATGTTCATCTTTGCACTACGACCAAAGATATTCATCAGGAAATCATTCATCTTTGCACTACAGGCCAAAGATATTCAGTAATATCATCATTTAGGACTGAGGATGTTGAAAAATGTTTTAAAGAAAACGAATCCAGTGAGACAAAAGAACAAATATTAGGGATTCGTATTACAGTTTTATCCAAGTTCAATAATACTCCATAATAACCAATTTTGAAGCAGAATTCAAAAATAAAGATCAAAACATGGATACAATCTAAGATAGTAACCATAATAGACATCTTGGACAAAAAGAAGAAAATTTCATTTTTTGGTGAATAGTGCCATATTCGTGAATAGTGCCATATACGTGAATAGTATCATATACGTGAATTGTAACCCCGACACAAAAAGTTCCAAATTTGATAAAAATTTCAGACTAATATTTCGGCATAATGATATTGAAAGAAATAATATCATACTGTGTTTTAACCACCGGGTATTCCTACAAGTGTTAATTCAGAATAACTTCTGTAGTTATTTATAAAAACTCATACTTGTCGTTTTCTTCATCCAATCGCTTTCTATTATGGGGCCCATTAAGGTCGCTACTGGTCGCATTTAATATTCCCGACAAGAAGAATATTCCACGACCAAATGAATATTACTCGACAACAATGAATATTTTATAACCATTTCCTTATTTGAAATATTTGCGCATTTTACCCATAACTAACCATATTAATCAAATCAACCCTTATTATTTCAAAATAATAAACAGAGGAAATTAAATTTCATTTATAATAAGTTGGGGTCTTACAACCTCCCCTCCTTATGAAATTTCGTCTTCGAAATTGACGTACGTACCTAGTGTTTTGAAAAGGTGAGGATACCTCACTTTCATTTCTGTTTCCAACTCCCAGGTCATTTCCTCAATAGCATGGTTTCTCCACAAAACCTTAACTTGTGGTATAACCTTGGTACGTAGGACATGCTCTTTCCTATCCAAGATCTTAACATGTAATTCCTCGTACGTTAAATCTTCAGCTATCTCGTCTGGTTCTAACTCAATAATGTGGTTCAGGTCCTTCACATATTTACGAAGCACAAATATGTTAAAAACATTGTGAACACAAGACATGCTTGGAGGTAACGCGAGTCTATAGGCCACATTTCCTACTCGGTCAAGAATCTGAAATGGACCAATAAATCATGGATTGAGCTTTCTTCTCTTCCCGAATCTTGTAAATCCCTTCCATGGAGCAATACGTAACAATACATGATCCCTAATATCAAATTCCACGTCCTTTCGATGAAGATCCGCATAACTCTTTTTTCGATCCTGTGCCGTTTGTATACGTTGTCGGATCATTTGGATCTTCTCTATAGTCATTCATACCAACTTTGATCCCAACAACGTTGCTTCTCCCACCTCATCCCAACATACTGGAGAGCGACACTTTTGCCCATACAATGCTTCAAATGGAGCCACACCTATACTTGCTTGATAACTGTTGTTGTAGGAAAATTCCACCAATGGTAAATACTTATCCCAACCCCCTTTGAAGTCTAAGACATAGAGTCTTAATAGATCTTTAAGAGTTTGAATAGTCCTCTCTGATTGTCCGTCCGTTTGAGGATGGTATGCCGAACTGAATCGTAAATCTGTGCCCATAGCTTTCTGCAAGCTAACCCAAAATCTTGAAGTGAATCTTGGGTCAAGATCTGAAACTATGGATACTGGCATGCCATGCAATCTCACAATCTCATTTACGTACATACTAGCAAGACGTTCAAGGGAATAAGTCTCCCGTATCGGTAAGAAATGAGCAGATTTAGTTAATCTATCAACAATAACTCAAATCGCATCTATGCCTTGAGAAACCTTGGGAAGACCTGTAACGAAATCCATAGTAATGTGTTCCCACTTCCATTTCGTAATCTCAAGTGGTTGCAATGGACCCTTTGGCACTTGATGCTCCACCTTTACATGTTGACACGTTAAACACCTCGAGATAAACTTTGCGATCTCTCTCTTCATATTGTTCCACCAAAATATATGTCGAAGATCATGATACATTTTGGTACTTCCAGGATGGATTGCAAACGGTGTGTTGTGTGCCTCCATTATGATCTTGTATTTCAAATCAGAGTCATTAGGAACACAAAGTCTTGAGTGGACTCAAAGTATTCCTTCTTCATCGATTCTTGCTTCTGGAATAGCACCTTCTTGTACTTTCTTCTTCATACGCATCAGCTCGGGGTCTGTGGCTTGAGCAACTTTAACTTTTTTGATTAAAGTCGGTTCTATGTGTATACTTGACATCATCGCATGGGTCCCCGGAGTCTTGAATTCTATCTTCATCTTTTGTAAATCACACAAAATGGGCCTTTGTGTTGACAACATTACACTCATTCCCGCATATGATCTTCTGCTTAATGCGTCAGCTACCACGTTCACTTTTCCAGGATGGTATTGAATGGTATGGTCGTAGTCTTTCAATAGCTCGAGCCAACGTCGTTGCCGCATATTGAATTCTTTTTGGGTAAAGAAATATTTGAGGCTTTTATGATCTGTGTAGATCTCCACTTTCTCCCCATACAGGTAGTGTCTCCATATCTTTAATGCGAAAATGACTGCTGCCAACTCCAAATCATGAGTAAAATAATTCCTCTCATATTCTTTGAGTTGTCGCGATGCATAGGCTATGACTTTCCCATGTTGCATGAGAACACATCCTAACCCTTTGCCTGAAGCATCACTGTAGATAATAAATCCATCCGAACTAGATGGTATTGTCAGAACAGGTGCCGAAATGAGTCTCCTCTTGAGTTCTTGGAAACTCTTCTTGCATTCCTAGCTCCATACAATTTTGTATCTTTACGAGTCAGATGAGTTAACGGAGTAGCGATTCGAGAAAATCCTTCCACAAATCTTCGATAATAACCAAATTAAGCCCTAAAGCTTACGTGATTTTGGCCACCGACTTGGTTGCTTCCTAACTTTGTATTGCTTCAATCTTCGCTTCGGGTTAACAGACACTCCATGTTTTGACACCATATGCCCAAGGAATGCTACTTCCTCAAGCCGTAACTCGTGATTTCTTCAAATGGCATATAACTTGTTATCACGAAGCCTTTGCGAAGATCAACTTCAAATGGCACTCATGATCTTCACGGCTTTTGGAATAGATGAGGATGTCATCAATAAAGACAACAACGAACTGATCTAAATATTCCTTGAATACTCGGTTCATCATATCCATGAAAGCAGCAGGAGCATTAGTCAATCCAAAAGACATGACTAAGAACTCATAATGCCCGTACCGAGTTTCAAAGGCAGTCTTTGGAATATCCTCAGTTTTAACCTTCAGCTGATGATATCCAGAACGAAGATCGATTTTTGAAAAGAATTATGCTCCTTGTAACTAGTCAAAGAGGTCATCAATGCGAGGTAGTGGATACCTATTCTTGATGGTAACATGGTTCAATTCCCGGTAGTCAATACAAAATCGCATACTCCCGTCTTTCTTCTTTACAAATAAAATAGGAGCACCCCAAGGAGATGTAGTAGGATGAATAAAACTGATGTCCAACAACTCTTGTAATTGGACCTTTAACTCCTGAAGTTCAATAGGATCCATTTTATATGGGGTTTTAGAAATGGGCTTTGTACCAGGTTCAATGTTAATAAAGAATTCAACTTCTCGTTCCGGGGGTAGACCGAGAAGTTCTTCAGGAAATATGTCAGGAAATTCACTAACAACAGAAATTTTATTTAAATCTGACGTGTTTTTGTTCAAGTTCGTGACATGGGCTAAGAAAGCTTGACATCCATTTTCAATAAACAAATAGCTTTATGGCTTGATATGACAGTGGTTGACTTTAGTGGTTTGGTTGTTTGAATTCGCATAACAGGTTGGTTAGGAATATGAAAACTAACAACCTTACGAAAACAATCAATTTTATCATGATGAGTAGTTTACCAATCAATCCCTAAAATCAAATCAAATGCAAGTATTTTCAACGAAATAAGATCGGCAGATAATGTGATGGTACCAACTTGAATCAAGCAAGATTTATAAACAGTAAATGTAATGAAAGTTTCTCCTAATGGAGTCTCAACAGATAAGTCAAGTTCTAGTTTCTCCGGAGTTAAGTTTAAACATTGAGCACAAGCAGGAGAAATAAAAGAATGGGTAGAACCGGTATTTAATAACGTATAAACTTCGTAAGAGTTTATGATTAGCTTACCCGTGATCACTTCGTTTGGGTTCCTTGCACTTTGACCAGTCACGACAAATGCTCTTCCAGGAACCGTTGATTTTGACTTTTCTGGAACAGCCTTTTGAGTCACCATCCCCGCTAGACTTGGTTTCGCTACCGTACAATCTCGAGTGATATGTCCTTCTTTCCTACAATTATAGCATACCTTGAACTGTTGTGAACAGTTAAGGCTAATGAGTCCCTCTTTTCCACATTTATAGCATACGATCGGTGGTCGTTCTCCTCCCTTAAAACTAGTTGCTGCTGGTGCTGACGTCTTCACAGTGTCATTGTTGAATCTCCCCTTTTTAAAATCCCCCCCCCCCCGAATCGCTTCTTCTATTTTCATGGCCACGATTACCACCAGAGTGGTTACCGCTTTTGTCCGTATGTTTTCCTCCCCATTTGGTTTTCATTGTTCGATGATCGCCGCCCCACCCAGATGACCCTGGTTGTGGTCCCTCGGTTGAACATATTCACTATCTCTCTCTAATAATTGAGCCCTGTTTACAACATCTGAATATAAAGAAAATTTATGAGAGATAAGATATTGCCGAATCTCTGGTTTTAAACCTCTCAGAAACATCCTTGTCATTCGTTCCTCATTCTCTACCAAATGAGGTGCAAACCTGGATAACTCTGTGAACTTCGCCTCGTACTGAGACACCGTCATGTTGTTTTGTTCTAATCTAATAAACACTACCTCCTTCATATGGCGAATACTTTTAAGAAAGTATTTGTCATTGAAAAGTTTCTAAAATGTTTCCCAAGACATGCTGAGTGCGGCAGGCTGGGTACGTTTCATAGACTCCCACCAGTAGTCTGCCTCGCCACGGAACATAAAGGTGGCGAATGGAACCTTCTGTTCCTCCATGCATCCCAAGACATTGAATATCTTGGTAATTTGTTTAACCCATGTCTCTGCATTGATCGGATCCGGCTTTCTAATAAATTCTGGTGGTCCCAACTCTTTGAACTGTTTGGTTGTGATAAGCCGTGCGTTGCTATCATTTCCACCCGTGTTTTGTACACGAGTCTCCCTCGTCTAGTTTTGCATGAACTGCAAAAAGCTTCTAAACACCCCATCATTCATCATTTGTTTGGTAGTGTTGTTTACAAGAGGAATATTTCCATCATGTTGTACGTTCCCCTGGGTTGTGATTAAAGGTGTCTCAACAGTCTCATTCACTCCACTTATAATATTCTCAGCTGCCATTCTCAAATACTGCCATAAAACAAAGGTTAATTAAAGACATTAACATGTTACATAATATCCTTATTATGACCGACCAACAAATAAGCTTAGGTAGGACACACTAACGAAGGATTACTCGTCTCTCCCCTCCTAGTTCTATTCCCCGATCTCCGCCAGAGACCATATCCCTAAGCTCTGATACCAACTGTGATGCCCCCAAAATAGGTATACAACACCCATTCTGAGTCTCCAAACACATGGTACAGAAACAACTACAACTTTATTAATACAATTGTCGCGCAAAATACGATAACACATAAACTATGAGTTTAAATACAAATATTGTAATCTAGACAATATCCACACTCAAATAAGTCCTCATTGCAATTATTGATACACTATTTTACAAAATAGTGAGGACTACTAAAACAACTTCTAGAACCATCATTCCACACCCCGACTAGTACTCGCTACATTCTCGCCTCCTGAGAAGAAAAATGAAAGAAAAAGGAAAAGGGTGAGCTCAACTAGCCCAGTAAAGAACATTATGACTGAGATAATATAAAACAAATTATCGTTAGTCTTCAACAGGGAAAAATCTAATAGAATACAATAGACAACCAATTTTAAATAAATATTCGCAGCGAAAATAATAATCCCTTAGAAGAGTTATGTAGAGAATAAAATCTACTATCTTCTATATATGAATTTAAAAGTCCATCGTCAATATTTTATCCCTGTAACATCAATCAATATATATAGCTGGAATCAATATTCATCTTTGCACTACAGGCCAAAGATATTCATCAGTTGGTCATGTTCATCTAAACACCTGTTCATCTTTGTACTACGGCCAAAGATATTCATCAAGAAATCATTCATCTTTGCACTACATGCCAAATATATTCAATAATATCATCATTTAGGACTGAGGATGATGAAAAATGTTTTAAAGAAAACGAATCCAGTGAGACAAAAGAACAAATATTAGGAATTCGTATCACAGTTTTATCCAAGTTCAATAATACTCCATAATAACCAAATTTGAAGCAGAATTCAAAAATGAAGATCAAAACATGGATACAATCAAAGATAGTAACCATAATAGACATCTTGGACAAAAAGAAGAAAATTTCATTTTTCGGTGAATAGTGTCGTATTCGTGAATAGTGCCGTATACGTGAATAGTACCGTATACGTGAATAATAACCCCGACACAAAAAGTTCCAAATTTGATAAAAAGTTCAGACCAATATTTTGGCATAATGATATTGAAAGAAATAATATCATTTACGAAGAAAATAACATCCCTTACCTCAAAGGATAGTACTTCTGACTGAATATCGGATATAACGCTGAAAGAAACTTGCACCGTATAACAATACTCAAAGTATCAAAATACTCACAAGAATACGCTCAATATTATAGAGAGAGAAAACTTCAGATTCTGGTGTGATTTTCAATTCTAACCTAAG
Organism: Panax quinquefolius; assembly: GCA_020205615.1. NCBI lineage: Eukaryota > Viridiplantae > Streptophyta > Magnoliopsida > Apiales > Araliaceae > Panax > Panax quinquefolius. The sequence goes on from CM035162.1 coordinate 51,367,606, forward strand.
CACCCTATTTATAAGAAATTACTTAGAACACCAAAGTAGAAAATTTAATAAAATATTAATATATATATTATAAATTCCTACGCACACCTCCACTGATCCAAAACATCAGCCACACATGTGCCAAATTCACCAAAAACATTTTTCATATAAAAATCATTTAAAACTCCAAAAAAAAAATTAATTTTTCCGGAACTTCAATAATTCACAATAAATAGCCCTTTTATCAAAAAAATTCGAACCTTATGTCCATTCCATAGGAAATTCAATTCTCTACAACTTTACAGAAGAAATTTATTCCAAATTCCAAACAGAAATTGACCGAAATCCACATACGGACGATTTTAAAGGCTATAATCAAATTTAAGTCAAGAAATGGGTCCACCAACATGTTTAACATGTTTTAAATATTTTTAGTAACAAAAATACTCTTCCTCCTCATTTACTCATATATCCCACATTCATTGTAAAAATATCATCATTATTATATTATTATAATATAATAATATATTTAAATGAATTATTTTATCAGAAAAGGATAAAATATCATTTTTCAACAATTGTAACATTAAAATTTTTCTCCATCTATATCCACATAAAATGAATATTTTCCTTATCATATAAATCAATAATTAATTATTCACCAATAATATTACAGAATCACACTATTGACAACCAGGTCGTTCCCAGGAAAGAGGGGCCTTTCCAATAAGGATTTCTCCTTACTAGCACGCAATTAGGTGACCAAACCTCTCCTTAGACAGAACTTTCTAGACTTTGCCAATAATGTTATTTAATATTATTATTCAAATAATATGAATTATTGATTTGATAATGAAAAATTCTGTGTAGTAACAATTATTGAAACAACAATAATATAAAATATCAACGTAGCAATTATTGAATCAATAAAATAAAATATTGAACAACAATTACTGTAATAATTATTGAGTAGTGTCTTCTTACGTAAGAATCAATAATTAGTGAAATACCGTGTGCTACTGTGCAACAACGCGTATTACTGTGTTTTAACCACCGGGTATTCCAACAGTGTTAACGGTCACAACTACGCCGTTATTTATAAAAACTCATACTTGTCGTTTTCTTCATCCAATCGCTTTCCGTTATGGGGCCCACATAAGGTCGCTACTGGTCATTCATTTAATATTCCCGACGCCAAGAATATTCCACCACCAAACGAATATTCCCAAACAACAATGAATATTTTTAACCACTTGCTTATTTGAAATATTTGCGCATTTTACCCATAACTAACCATATTAATCAAATCAACCCTTACTATTTCAAAATAATAAATAGAGGAAATTAAATTTTATTTATAATATGTTTGGGTCTTACAGGTAAGGATTGTTATAATCCATAAATTGATGCTAGACATCGTTAATATGGTTGAATACAAAATCAACGGAAGTTAAACGAACCAATTTGGTTTAGAATCGAATTCGTAGTGAATAATTTCGTTAAATTATCCAAAACATGAACATTTACATGAACATGAGTTATATATTCATATTTGGGTTAGTTAATGTTTATGTTAGTTGATGGGTATTATAGTATGTTGTAGTTCTATGAATTACGAATTCATAGAATCAAAAACGGACTAATTTGGACATGTATAACTCAAATTATGAAGGTTAGAAAGTAGTTTGGCTTGTTATTTTGTAGCAGAGCATGAAAATGTGCAATTACAGTAGCTAGGCCCTCCCCGGTGGGCTATTTATAGTCCAAGACCCCTGCCCCAGCGGGGGTGGTCTGACTTCAACTGCTAAGAAAATCTGACAGAACAGGTTTTAATAAAATGGGCATAACGTTTTCATACGAACTCTGACTGAAATGAACAACCATATTATTAGGGGATAATTTACGCTTAGCGTTGAAATATTTGTGCACAATACATTGTACGAAAGGCTGATCCCCCTAAGTACGAGGAGTCCCTATAGTCTTATGATTGTTAAAGTTTAAGTTGAAAGATTACTTATAACTATGGACATAGTTCGTGGTCTTATGACCCTCAGATATATATATTTCAGAATTTGATTATCATTAATAGAACATATTGTTCAGTTTTATTGATCCTATTATTTGGCAAATGTTGTAAAGTTTTATTCATTGTTATTTCAAGTGAGCCTTGTTTGCTCACTCTTGCTTATATAACTATTACAACTAAAGTTGAGAAGGTTGATGTACCTAGCATCAGTAAAGGAAAGGGAAAGATGAACAAGTATTGAAGACTTGTAATCATGTTGACATTTTATTGTCATACTTTATTTTAATTATTGTAATGAAGTTATTTAATTTTTCGCATTTGAATGTTTGTATTTAAAGGTTAGATAACCTGGAAGATTTTTATTAATATAATCCTTTAATGGGAAGGTTTATTATTCAATTTTATTATGATTGGGTAGTTAGATATGAATGCTTTTATTAAGTGAACACCAAATCTTGAGGGAATGAAGTATCCGGATTTGGGGGTGTCACAAGTTGGTATCAAAGCCTTAGGTTATGAACCTTAGGTGGGGGGAAAGCCTTAGGAAGTAATCTTTGAAAAGATAGTGGTGATAAACTTTTATCGAGTTTTAAGGGAAAAGTAATAAAACACTTATGTGTTTATGTGATTATAACTTATATGCTCGTGAGTGTCGAGTAGTAATGATTAATAATTAAAACTTAAATTTTATTGTCAGGTTGGCGAATGTAGGAGAATCCAGTTAAGAATAAATATCCGTTGCCAAGAATAGATGACTTATTTGATCAATTGAAGGGTGCTAAATACTTCTCGAAAATAGATTTGAGAAGTGGGTATCACCAATTGAAGGTAAGAAAGGAGGATATACCTAGAACGACATTCAGAACTCGGTATGGACATTACGAGTTTCTGGTGATGTCTTTTGGTTTGACCAATGCCCCTGCTGCATTCATGGATTTGATGAACACGGTGTTTAAACCATTCTTAGACAAGTTTGTGGTGGTATTTATCGACGATATTCTGGTGTATTCCAAAACTCAAGAAGACCACGTGGAACACTTACGTTTGATGTTGAAGATACTAAGAAAGGAAAAGTTGTACGTGAAATTCTCTAAGTGTGAATTTTGGTTAGATCGTGTACAATTTTTGGGTCATGTGATTGACAAAGATGGGATTTCAGTGGATCCATTAAAAGTGGAAGCTGTAATCAATTGGGAACAACCAAGGACACCATCGGAGGTGAGGAGTTTCTTGGGATTGGCCTATTATTATAGACGATTTATTCAAGATTTTTCCAAGATAGCCACTCCGCTGACAAATTTGACAAGGAAAGCTGTAAAATTTGTTTGGACGAAGAAGTGTGAAGAAAGTTTTCAAGATTTGAAGAAGAAGTTAAGTGTGGCACCTGTGTTTTCATTACCAGATAGTACACGAAACTTTGTGGTGTATAGTGATGCCTCATATAAAGGATTAAGATGTGTCCTTATGCAGAACGGCAAAGTTATTGCATATGCATCAAGGCAACTGAAGGACTATGAGAAGGGACATCCGACTCATGATTTGGAATTGGTTGCAGTGGTATTTGCTCTGAAGATATGGAGACACTATCTCTATGGAGAAAAATATGAGATTTACATAAACCAGAAAAGTCTGAAGTATATTTTCACTCAGAATGACCTGAACATGCGTCAAAGAAGATGGATGGAATTGATAAAAGATTACGATTGTGAGATCTTTTATCATTCGGGAAAAGCTAATGTATTCTTTTTGTCGGGGAATATTCATACGACGGTGCCGAAATAACCAATCATTAGTAGCCCCCCAATACAAGAATAACTGTCGGATAGGGAAAGCAACAGAAATAATCTCTTTAAAAATTAACGGCAAACTTTTATTGTTAATTATTGAAATACCCGGTAAGAAAATAATAGTAACACACGGTATTCCACAGTAGCACATGATATTGCACAATATTTATGATTATTGATTCAATAATGGCTACAGTAGTAGGCACTCAGTGTTTCATTCAATAATTGGTATAGTAATTCATATTATTGATTCAATAATTGTTACAGTGATAATTGCATAGTATTTCATATTATTGACTCAATAATTGACACAGTAACAATTGCATACAAGTTAATCATGTTTGATGATAAAGCATATACTTTATAAATAATCTTATTCATTTATTAATAAAAGTATCCACTTACTAAAGACATTTAATTATCGGTATGATGCCATTTTAATAATATGTGATAAACCTATAGTTTTAAGAAATGCTTTTTAAATCATGATGAGATCATGCTAATGAGATCTAAATTCTTAGATAGCTTAAAAACTAAAATGTTCCCAATCGATGGTACTGAAAGTAGTATTCTTAGATAGCTTAAAAACTAAAAAGGGGATTAGTGAATTCGGATAGATTGATACTAAAAGTAGTATGCATACAAGTCAATCATGTATGATGATAAAGTATATACTTTGTAAACAATTTTATTCATTTATTAATAAAAGTTTTTATTTACTAAAGACATTTAATTATTTATGAAAGACCCCGAATTTTATGAAATGAAATTATTCAATTTTCTTATAATTATTATTTTATTTCGTAAATGGTTAAATTGATAAAAGGGTAAAGTTAAGGGTGATATTTGAAATTTTTGCAAAGTATGCTAGTTGTTATAAAATATTCGTTTGGTCGGGGATTATTCTTTTTGTCCGAGAATATCCGTATGACGGCTCAATCATTGGTGGACCCCACAACGGAAGTATTGTCGTAGTAAGAAAACAACATAATTATCTTTTTATAAAAATAATGGCGAAAGTGTTACCGTTAAAACTGTTGAACTACCCGATAGTAAAAGTACAAAGATGTCTGGTCGTGGTTAAGTAGTAGTACTGCGGTATTGATTATTGATGCTTACGTGAGAAGTCACTCAGTTATATTCAATTATTGCTACAGTAATTGATGCATCATATCTCTCATATTATTGATTCAATTATTGTCACAATATCATCTGTATAATATATTATATTATCAAATCAATAATTGAGACGACAAAGTTATTCATATTATTATTTGCAATATTGACAATGTCTAGAAGTTCTGTCAATATTGACAATATTGCAATATTAGCCGTAGTGCATTGATTGACAGTTGTTGACATGATCATGACCATTAATGAATACACGAGTATCCTTGGCCCGTAGTGCATGGATAATTTGTAGTCATGATATTAAAGAATATCCTTGGCCGTAGTGTAGGGGTGATTCGATGATGTGAATTATTTATTAAGCTGAGTCTCAGCAATAAAAGTGATGAAAAACCTTTTAAATTATAGAAAATAGTAGATTTTATGCTCTACTTGACTCTTCTAATGCATTGCTTATTCCGCTGCAGTTAAACTTGATGTTTGTTATATTTTATCAGTTTAACACTGTTGAAGGCTAACGATAAATTATTCTGCATTATCTTAGTCATAATATTTCTTACTAGGCTAGTTGAGCTCACCCTTTGTTTTCATTGTTCTCTTCAGGAAATGAGAACGTAGCTGGGACTAGTCGGGGAACGGAGTGATGGTCCAGATGATAACATTAGTAGTCCTCACTATTCTATGAAATAGTGTGATAATAAATGTATTGAGGACTCTATTTGAGTTGAATACTGTCTGAAAGACAATATTCGTATTAAACTCTCAGCTTATGTTTTGTCGTATTTTACATAACAGTTATATTATTAAGTTGTTTTTGAATTTTGTACCATGTATTTGGCGACTCAAGATGGGTGATGTATACCTATTTTGGGGGCGTCACAATCTACATGGTGTTGTTTTAATAACATGTGATAAACTTATAGTTTTTAAAAGTAGTATGCACACAAGCCAATCATGTTGATGATAAAGCATATACTTTGTAACAATCTTATTCGTTTATTAATAAAAGTATTCATTTACTAAAGGATTTAACTTATTTACATGGTGTTATTTTTATAATATGTGATAAACCCATAGTTTTAAATAATGTTTTTAGAATCATGATGAGATCATGCTAATGAGATCTAAATTCTTAGATAGCTTAAAACTAAAATTGTTCCCAATCGTTGGATTACTAAGAAAGGGATTAGTGAATCCGGATAGATTGGTACATATGTTGTTTGCTAATTGAACAATGTTGTTTTGTTGTGTCACCACAAGGATAATATTTTTTTTTTTGAATATATGGAGTGCTAGGTTGGACTTAACTTGGATAATTTTGATTCGGATGTGTCACCACTTGATCAAAATAATCTAAAAGGCAAAATAAAAGGAGTTATATGATGATGTAATTGACAAGAGTTATCTACCTATTTATTTATATATAGTTTGTTGTGTCACCACAAGGCTATATACATTTGAAATGAGATCATTATTCACACTAGCAAATCTTTAATTTGATTTTGCCGAACTATATAAGTGAGGGTAATATAGTTTGAAAAAAATTGTGGGAAATACCAATTTAAAATAAGACCTAATTTATTTTGGTGATTAACTAATTAATAAAAGAATGTATGCTAAAAATATTGTTAATTACAAATTTAGTTATATAATTTTATAATGTCTAAATTACTATCATTGCGGAGCATATTTGATGCTATTTAATTGGAACGATTTAAATGGATTGGTTAAGAAATTTGAGAATAGTTCTCATGGCTAAAAAGTTATCTTATGTCCTTTATATGCCTATCTCTGCAATGGTTGCAGACAATGCCTCTGAGGAAAATATTACTACTTTTAGAAAGTGGCAAGATGATTCACAGTTGGCTCAATGTCTCTAAGGAAGACATTGTGTATAATGAATAATACTTTAACTTATTCTTTAAGACCCTTAAGGTATATCAAAAGGTACGCTTGGGTGTAATAAGTTATATATGGAGATAATGAATGATAAATAAAGAATCTACCGCTTCTAGTAAAAGAAGAGAATGTCCTATGTGATTCGATAAATGACAACCCAGTAGTCCTTGACCAAGGAAGAATAAAATTAGAAAGGAGTTTCAAATTTGCATTATTTGGAGTTGTACATTTAAGAATTGAAAAACATATAATTAAATAAAATAAGACTTGACAGTAATTCCATGTCTTATATTTAATTGGGACATTGTATGGTGGAATGATTGAATTGTACGATAACTATTTACTCATAGGCTCTTTTATGATTAATATTGAAATCTATATTATCTGGAAAGTCGTTGATCACTAAGGAGACTTATCCTTATTGTAGAATAAATGTTATTTATTTAAATGAATTAATAGTTTAATTTATTTATTTAAATACGATTAGAATTGTTCTAATTGATTTATTTAAATATGGAAAACAAAAGGGTCACAATCAAGAAAATGAAGAATATTTATTTAAGAAGTAAATGACATAATCGTAATAATAATTTTAGTGTATTTAATTTAATCTATGGTGATAGAATAAATTAAATATCATAATATTTATTATTTAATATTTTGAAAATATTAAATATAAATTAATAAGAGGAGTCTTATTATTATTACAATTATTATTATTTAATTCCTAAAGGAGTTTGGAAATTAATTAATAAAAGTACTCTCTTAAATTCCTAATAAAATTAGGAGGCTAATTAATTAAAAGAGTTTTATTAATTATTCCTAATAATATTAGGAACCTAATTATTTAAAGGAGTTTAATTAATTAAAATAAAACCCAATTACTTAATTGTTAAGGAGGGTTGCTCGTAATGACCCCAAAATTTATATAATTCAATTATCAATATTAAACTTCATAAAATGCGTAAATTAATACATCTTCTTTCTAACATTAAATCATTAATCGATATTAAACTTCATAAAATGCGGAATAATTTAAACTTTTTTATAACAAACTATTCTCGTTCCTAAAACTTTCAACATTTACATCTAAATATCAAGGAATAATTTTAATACTATAAAAGTTTACATCGCAAAATGATATTACAATTCAACATTAATACATTTACCGAAACATTGGATATGGTTTATAAGAATAACAACTTGGCTAGGATATTAAATCTTTATGTATCACTTTTGATCCATATCAATCAAGTAGCACATATTGTTACCTTCAATTCTTGAATCTGTAAAAATGGTTATTTGCAAGAATGAGCTCGACAGCTCAGCAAAATCTAACAGTTTTAATGCTTCACATGACACATAATAACATGCTCAACATACATCTCATAATCATAAAACTAACATATCATATATGTTGTAGCTCACATAACAACTATAAAGATTGAGTTCCTTACTCAATCACCATTCATAGCTCAATCGTCATAGTCATAGATTGACTTTCACATTTCATACTTATGACATATATAATACATCATACAATAAATATTTAAAATATTTCATCTTCAAGTCCACATAGCAAATATAAACTGAAAGACTTGCCTTGATCGTTGTTTACCAATAACAGTGTAACATCTTACAGCTATCTGCACTTCGCGTGCCCTACATAATTACATAATCATGCACATCAATTATTATTCAAATAGAAATGCATAGTAGTTGTAATGTAAACTTTACTCTATATCTGATAACCCTTCCTATCATCAATACACAGCGTTCAATTTGATTGTGTAGACTTACATCTCACTGTATTACTTCTTAGGACATACTCGAAGTTCATTCAAGTGTTTAAGTCTTGTTAGGACTACTTATTGGTTTTATATTAACCCTATTCCATATCTTATAATCTTCATTTCATTTGACTTAAAACACTTTTTACGTTCATTAACACTTGTCACTGCGTTTTGACGTTCATTCGTCACACGTCCGATTTGTCTCTCTTGTGTATGCTTAGTATACTTATACAACTTATCTAATACATCATTTATTACTGTAAAGCATCCTTATATTTACTAACTTTAATGTTTTAAAACTTAGAACAACATCTTTTAATGTCAGAAGCACTACATTTGCATACGTGCATGCCCGACGCCCTCTGATTGCCTCCGTAAACACAACAGTCCTAAAGATGACCATTTTGACCCTTTTTCCCGACCTCATATCGAAAAACGTAATGAATGAAAGCTGTAGGTATATTCTTCCTCGTTCCGGATCATCTTGAATCTTCTCAATCGGAGTTCGTATTATAAAAGTTATGCCTATTTTAGTAAAACATGTCCGGTCAGATTTTCTCAACATTTGTAAGTTAAACTACCCCCCCCCGCTTCGGGGCAGGGGTACCTTCTGCAGTTCGCGAATGAACACTGCAGAAACCCAAATTAGGCCAAAAACTCCTTTCTAACAACCATACCAACTTACATAAGTTGTAATACGTTTACGGAAACATAAACTAATGTTTCTAACACATTTCTAATCACATAAACATCAAAATTACAACCTTTAATTTCACTATTTCTATTATTTCTTCTTTTATTGACATTCATAGCGAAATTTCTCAGTGTGAATTCGTTTTACAACCAAAACAGTTAGTTTCAATTACTTTTTTTTCGTTTCTTCATGTATTTTCATAATCAATAGCCAATTTATACATTATACTATGAATTAAACATCAATTTTGACTTCAAAATAAGCCATATTCATAAATATTTCATTATTAAATAACTTTCTCCATATATATCATATTTACATGAAGTAAACTACACTAAATCATATACTAAACATATGAAAACAATTTATCTACAAATTATTATATATACCAAATATATAATCACAATTACTACCCATATAACTTTTGCAGAGAACTTTTCGTATAAAAGAAACTAAAACCTTAAAAGAAAGCTAGAACTTTGGGAAGAAAGATTATACCTTTGCCACAAGATAATAACACAACTTTTGATTACTGCTCATTGTTCTTGCAAAACTTCTTCTCTCAAACTCTCTCTAGAGCTCTCTCTTTTCTCTCTTCTTTCTTCCTTCTGTTCTTTTACGTAATAGAAAATATAACTGATATATAACGTATAATATAATACGTATTAATATATGTATATATATATATATATATAAAACTGATGTTAGTTATAGTTTTTAAAAATCAAAAGTCATAAGGTTTTGTTTGGCAAAACCAATTAAAATAATAAATTAATCATTCCTTAAGCCTTGTTTGGCAAAACAAGATTAAAATAAGAATTTCAAAAGTTCTAAGGCTTTTTTTGGTAAAACCAAATTAAAACACTTTTAATTTATTTTCATAAGTCATTTATAATATAGTTTATTGTCACACTTTATTTAAATATATTCTCATATTCAAATTAAATTAAATCAAATAATAATTTATTAAATCAATTTACCAGATAAACCAATACAATAAAATTATAATTTTCATTATAATTATAATTTTATTTAATAAATTAACACATCACTTTAATTACAAAATCAAATTAAAATAACATTATAATAATTCATTTAATCATAATATAGTTTCAACTTAATTTAAATTACCCAATATTTATAGGGTTAATTTCTCTTGCCACCAAATTCCTTATCGTGACTAATTTTTTTTATTTCCTTTAATAGTTTAATCAACTATTAAATCTAATACAAATTTAATTTCTTCACACCAAAACACATAATTCAAAATATATACCTCATAATAAGAATTTTAATTATTAAATTCGAATTTTAATCATTTATGAAAATTCGGGTTGTCACATCCTTCTACCCTTATAAGGATTCCGTCCTCGGAATCACCGAAACCCTACCTTACTCAGGTTTTCATCAAATCTCTTTAAAAATTTATCATTGGATAACTTCAACACATTACCTTAATATAGGTTTTATATTTCCTACTACATTCATTTCTTCAACAAATTCTAGGTTTTAATTCATAACTTTCACTTGAACTCAATTATATTTTGAGTATTATATATTCTTTAACCCATTCATTTCTTTTTCTAAGGATCGTTATCATAAACACCCGGGATATTACATTCACCCTTTCTTCTAAGAATTTCGTCCTCAAAATTTTATTTATTAATCTTCATTCATTCAATCTATCAAAATAGATTTACGTTAATACTTTATTCATTCATTGGTTCTATAACCACTTTCTTTCCACAAAGATCTTTCTAAAATTATTAACTTTTCTATTAAAAGTTTTTACATTATTCTTTGATAACTCATCTCCTTCTCATTTAAAAATTTATTTTCTCACTTATTCAATATATTCATCATTCAATGTCGCATTCTACGACTTACTTCTTTCTAAGGAATATCATCCTTACCACATTCGCGTTTTAGAATAACAAGAATCTTCCACAATTGCTCAATAATTGGGAAGCAGTATGAATAACTCAGGAATTTAAAAGATTCTTGAATCATGCTGAGGGGTCACAAGACCTTGAACTTCGTTCAGGGTTATAAGTATTTCTTTCAACTTAAACCTAAACAGTCATTAGACTGTAGGGACTCCGGTACTTAGGGTGTTTAAGCCCTTCGTACGATGTATTGTGCACTCTGTCCAAGGTTATAAGTATTATTTTTTCAACTTAAACCTAAACAGTCATTAGACTATAGGGACTCGCGTACTTAGGGTGATCAGCGCTTCGTACCACATATTGTGCACAAACATCTAAACCCTTCTGCGTACTCCCCTATAAAAGGGTTGTTCACCTCAACTTCTCAACACCTGAATTCGCGCCAAAACAATTTGGTTTGGCATAACTTCTCAAGAAACGCTTGAACTACATAAACATTTTTAATATTTGTCTAGCTTAATCAAATAGCATAGACGTCTAATAATAACTCGAACATCAATCGAAATAGTTTTATCCAATTCATATGGCATATCTTTCTTAGTTTAAAGAAAACAAAAAAAATCCTTTTATGATGACATGATACCATACTATCTCGATAGTACGTTGATGATGCAATCATTATATGACTTTGTCATGCTACATTATACTATAGTGGGTTGACGATCTTATGATCACATCCAACACCAAGTTCAATTGCATTGATGACTTCCTCGTTTGTCAAATCAGCATCAAATTTAGTGTTGCCTTAATGACTACAGAAAAAAACAAAATACATTTTGATAATTTTAAATCATTTTTGTCTAGCCGAAATAATTAGCATAGACATACGAATAACGATATTATTTTTAAAACTCATTGGTTCCATCGTTTGATCCAATGTTTTTTTTTCTCAAGAAAAATAAAAGTGCAAACATCAGCACGAAGTCAATAAATTTCGAAAATCTAGCAAAGCTAGAAGATTTGGAATATCTAATTTTCTCCATCAATTTCAATCTTTACTCCATTACCTAATTACTAATTAACTCTTTTTATTTCTAGCACCACCAATGCTCTTATACTAAATATTCTTGTATTTCAACTTATAATCTTCCTATACCCCCAGTATAGTTCATCAAACTTACCACACATTGGAACTTTAGGAACTTGCCACAATAATATGAGTTTAAGAACTTATCCTAGTCAGACCATAGGCGTCCATTCGCTGAGGAGTTCAAAACATACCATATGAGTATGAGTCATGAACTTACCATATGCAATAGTTTTAAGAACCGTACATAATCTTAATATCGTCTAACCTAACCTTAAAATCCTCTAACTATCAAGTATACACATGAGAAAAGAATCACCTTTCCACCACAAATACATTAACATCGCGACACCAACATTCCAATGATTATCAATGTGATAAACCAAGTACATGCACAAAACATCTGCCCATACAAAGGTTTGTACAACTTAGTCACCATATGAGTCCTCAATTGAAATCCCACCTAACATTACCTTACTCTTAACTTATTCTTAACTTGCCCTTAACTTGCTCAATACGAATTCCTCATATCACATTATCTATAACTCCTCGTGAGTTTATCTCATACTATATCATAGTACATTATCTTCATAGCTTCAAGCTATAATTATTCAAACATTATAGACCATCTTTCTTTTATAACTTAAAAAGATCACGTCGTGATCTTATTCTATAATCATCTCCTTATATTTACGATTTTATTTATGCTTTTAATCTTACAGACTTTGTCTATTCATCATTATTCGTTATCTTGGCTATTAGAGTTAGGTAACTCCCAATTCTTATCTTTATATCTCTTCAAGATTCTTCTTTGAATTTTCTTATTTATATAACAATTCTTCCTTTAAGAATTTCTAACTTCATTTACATTGCTCAACATTTCATTCGAGTTCCACATTTTCATCATACGTATCCATTTTCTATATTTGGTACACATCGAGTCTCTAATAGTTTCAATATAGTACGCTGAGTGGTTTCCCACAAACAACCAACAAACTAGGTTACGAGTTGCTAGTTCGTATATACCTCCGCTCTAGAATTGTTTATCCTAGATACCATACATCAACTATTAAAGAGTACGATTGTACCATACTTAAATATAACTTTTTATTCTTAACTTCTTTATCATTCTCTTATTATAGACATTGTCTATTTATTATCACCTTACATCCTTATTATTGGAGTTGGGTAACCCCACATTCATATTCCTTATAACTTTGCGAGATTCTTCTTTAAATCCTCTCACGCATGTTTGAAACCCTTCTTTATAAATTTCTTAAATTACTTTTTATTGTTCAAACTCTATCTGAGCTTATTCTTTATCATCTTCACATCTCTTCTCTAAGGTTATAGCCTAAGGTACTCTTACCTAAGGTTTCTAACTTATCAGCTCTGATACCAACTGTAACGAACCCAAAATTCATACAATTCAATTATCAACATTGGTCATTATCAATACATCGTATTTCTAACATTAAATCATTAATCGATATTAAACTTCATAAAATGCAGAATAATTTAAACTTTTTTATTAAAAACTATTCTCGTTCCCAAAAATTTCAACCTTTACATCTAAATATCTCAGAATCATTTTAATACTACAAAAGTTTACATCACAAAATGATATTACAATTCAACATTAATACATTTACCGAAACATTAGATATGGTTTACAAGAATAACAACTTGGCTAGGATATTAAATCTTTATGTATCACTTTTGATCCATATCAATCAAGTAGCACATAACGTTACCTTCAATTCTTGACTCTGTGAAAATGGTTATTTGCAAGAATGAGCTCGACAGCTTAGCAAAATCTAACAGTTTTCATGCTTCACATAACACATAATAACATGCTCAACATACATCTCATAATCATAAAACTAATATAGCATACATGTTGTAGCTCACATAACAACTATAAAGATTGAGTTCCTTACTCAATCACCATTCATAACTCAATCATCATAGTCATAGATTGACTTTCACATTTCATACTTGTGACATATATAATACATCATACAATAAAGATTTAAAATATTTCATCTTCAATTTCACATAGCAAATAGGAACTAAAAGGCTTGCCTTAATCGTTGTTTACCAATAACAGTTTAACAGCTTACAACTATCTGCACTTCACGTGCCTTACAGAATTACATAATTATGCACATCAACTATTAGTCACATAGCAACTCATAGTAGTTGTAATGTAAAATTTACTCTATATCTGATAACCCTTCCTATCATCAATACACAATGTTCAATTTGATTGTGTTAACTTTTGACTTACATCTCACTATATTACTTCTTAGGACATACTCGAAGTTTATTCAAGTGTTTAAGTCTTGCTAGAACTAGTTATTGGTTTTATATTAACCTCATTCCATATCTTATAATATTTATTTCATTTGACTTAAAACAGTTTTTACGTTCATTAACACTCGTCACTACGTTTTGACGTTCATTCGTCACACGTCCGATTTGTCTCTCTTGTGTATGCTTAGTATGCTTATAGAACTTATCTAATACATCATTTATTAATGTTAAGCATCATTATATTTACTAACATTTATGTTTTATAACTTAGAACAACATCTTTTAACGTCAGAAGCACTACACTTGCATACGTGCATGCCCGACGCCATCCGATTGCCTCCGAAAACACAACAGTTGTAAAGATGACCATTTTGACCCCCTTTTTCCGACCTCAAATCGAAAAACGTAGAGAATGAAAGTTGTAGGTTTGCTTCCTCATTCTGGATCATCTTGAATCTCCTCAATCAGAGTTTGTATGAAAGCGTTATGCCTATTTTAGTAAAACATGTATGGTCAGATTTTCTCAACATTTGTAAGTCAAACTACCCCCCGGCGGGGGTTTTGGCCCGCCGGGGCGGGGGTGCCTTCTTCAGTTCGCGAATGAACACTGCAGAAAGCCAAATTAGACCCAAAAAACCCCTTTATAACAACCATACCAACTTACCCAAGTTGTAATATGTTTGCAGAAATATAAACTAATGTTTCTAACACGTTTCTAACCACATAAACATCAAAATTACAACCTTTAATTTCACTATTTCTATTATTTCTTCTTCTTTTGACATTTATAGCAAAATTCGTCACTGTGAATTCGTTTTACAACCAAAACAGTTAGTTTCAATTACTTTGTTTTCGTTTCTTCGTTTATTTTCACAATCCATAGCCAATTTATACATCATACTATGAATTAAACATCAATTTTGACTTCAAAATAAGCCATATTCATATATATTTCATGTTAAATAACTTTCTCCATATATATATATATATATATATATATATATATATATATATCATATTTACATGAAGTAAACTACTCTAAATCATATACTAAACATATAAAAATAATTTATCTACAAATTATTATATATACCAAATATATAATCACAATTACTACCCTAATAACTTTTACAGAGAACTTTTCATATAATAGAAACTAGAACCTTAAAAGAAAGGTAGAACTTTGGGAAGCAAGATTATACCTTTGCTACAAGATAATAACACAACTTTTGATTACTACTCCTTGTTCTTGCAAAACTTCTTCTCTCAAACTCTCTCTAGAGCTCTCTCTTTTCTCTCTTCTTTCTTCTTTCTTCTTTCTTTCTTCTGTTCTTATATGTAATAGAAAATATAGCTAATATATAACGTTTAATATAATACATATTAATATATATATATATATATATATATATATATATATATATATATATATATATAAAAGCGATGTCGAGTTATAGTTTTTAAAAATCAAAAGTCATAAGGTTTTGTTTGGCAAAACCAATTAAAATAATAACTTAACCATTCCTTAAGCCTTGTTTGGCAAAACAAGATTAAAATAAGAATTTCTAAAGTTCTAAGGCTTTTTTGGTAAAACCAAATTAAAACACTTTTAATTTATTTTCATAAGTCATTTATAATATAGTTTATTGTCACACTTTATTTAAATATATTCTCATATTCAAATTAAATTAAATCTAATAATAATTTATTAAATCAATTTACCAGATAAACCAATACAATAAAATTTTAATTTTCATTATAATTATAATTTTATTTAATAAATTAACACATCACTTTAATTACAAAATCAAATTAAAATAACATTATAATAATTCATTTAATCATAATATAGTTTCATCTTAATTTAAATTACCCAATATTTATAGGGTTAATTTCCCTTGCCACCAAATTCTTTATCATGACTAATTTCTTTTATTTCCTTTAATAGTTTAATCAACTATTAAATCTCATACAAATTTAATTTCTTCACACCAAAACACATAATTCAAAATATATATACCTTATAATAAGAATTTAAATTATTAAATTCTTATTTTAATAATTTATGAAAAATTAGGTTGTCACATTGCCTACATCTATAAATAAGAGGAGTCTTATTATGGGTGGAGGTTGATGTTTTCACAACACACGTGAATGACAATTCCAAGAGTTGGGAGAGTACGTATTTTCTATAGAGATAGAAAAACTAGGATTTTTGCCAAACACCTATCTTCTTAAATACTTCTTCTTTCTTTGTGGATCACCTCTAGAAGCCAAACACTTGGGTGGCTTACGTTAATCAAAGGAAGGAATCAAACCCGGTGGATTCAAGTTGAACGCAAAAAGGATTTGGAGGAGAACTTGTATCTGAGGAAGCTCGAATCTTTAAGGGTATAATTCTTGTTCTTCATCTTTTCGTTTAATTAATAATTGTGCATAAAGGATGATCCGAGTATATGGTTTGTAAAATTTTAAAACTCTGATTTTCCATGCTTCTGCTACTTTGATGAAATTTGATTGTGTTCATGAATCTTACAAACCTAACAGTGGCATCAGAGCCAAACCTTTATGCGAAATATTAATTGTTTATATTCAATATATATGTTGATATGTGTTTAGAACAAATTTTTGGGCATAATTATTGGTATAGAATCACGTTTTTGGAGAAAAACTGCATAATTCGCGAACTGAAAAAACAGACTCTGCCCAATGGCGTCAGTGCGATTGCCTAAGGCATATTGGCAGCGCCGGGTCATGATTTTAAAATATCGAAGTTGGCGCCGCAGCGCCTAATGTTAGTTCACTAGCGGCGTTGCAACACCACTCCCCAACAAATTATTTTTAATTAAATTTTAATTAATATAAAAGGTTTATTTTAATTAAAATTGGATACAATGTTTTTTTAGTAATTCTAAATTAGAGATAAAGGCGTTTATTTTGATTTGGAATTGGATTAAAATAAAGTTGTTTATTTTAATTGGAATTGGATTCCACGTTCGTTTGAATAAAAGAGTTTATTCAAAAAGTTTTATATTAACTTGGAATTGGATTCCACGTTCGTTTAAATAAAAGAAATTATTCACATATGGAATATGATTCCATGTTTCCTAGAATAAAAGAGTTTATTCACATATGGATTATGATTACATGTTTCCTAAAATTAAAGGTTAATTTTAATAAGGAATGAGATTCAACATATTTTATTTTTCCAAAGAATTTTAAGTTAAAATAAAGGAGTTTATTTTTGTACTTAAAATTAGATTCCTTGTTAATTAAAGTAAAGGAGTTTATTTTGATTGGAAATTTGATTAAAAATAAAGGAGTTTATTTTTATTCAAAATTGGATAAAATAAAATAAAGAAATTTATTATGATTTTGATTAAAAATAAAGGAGTTTATTTTCTTTCAAAATTGGATTTTATTCTAATTAAAATAGCCCATTAAATCGATATCAATGTATATATTGAATATTTATTATTCATGAGATGAATATTATTTATTGATGCATATGTTGATATGTATGATAATAAATAGAATTGATTATGGACTAATGACCAATGTAATTTGATTTTATTTTAGTTGGATGCATGAATATAGAAGTTTTATTAAATAAGGTCTGCGTACCTCGTCTTCTCTAATTTTTTCTTGATGTAAATTATATCTCCCTCTTATGTACTTCAACTTGACTGTTGATTAAGGTTTCTATTTAAATTAAATAGTTTATGTAATAGGATTAGTTAGAATTATATTGAAGAATTGGAGGATAAGGAGCAATGAGTGCTTGAAGACCCATTTGTAATAGAGCCTAGAATTTAAATGTAATAGTTATATTTAAATTTAATTCTTGCACCCTAGGTTTGACCTTTTGGTTCACTTGATGGCTCTAGCGAACCAAACTAGAATAAAGTTCATAATCAATACAGGTAGAATATAATATTCTATATGTCCATGCTAATATATATATATATATATATATATATATATATATGTGTGTGTGTGTGTGTGTGTGTGTGTGTGTGTGTGTGCATGCGCGCTAAACAAGATGAGATAAATAATAACAAACCCCTCAAAGATTTTATATTAAGTCCTAAGCGTTCACAGATATTTGAAATATCGAACGTCGTCTTCTAGCATGATAAAAATAATAGGG
Organism: Panax quinquefolius; assembly: GCA_020205615.1. NCBI lineage: Eukaryota > Viridiplantae > Streptophyta > Magnoliopsida > Apiales > Araliaceae > Panax > Panax quinquefolius. The sequence goes on from CM035162.1 coordinate 51,386,351, forward strand.
TATCAATTAATTATTATAAGTTTGTTGTGTCACCACAAGGCTTATCTTAATTTTTTGAGATGTTAATTTTATCACATTTTGATGCTTATAAAAAAAATTGAACAATGTTGTTTTGTTGTGTCACCACAAGGACAATATTTTTCTCTTTGAATATATGGAGTGTTAGGTTGGACTTAACTTGGATAATTTTGATTCGGATGTGACACCACTTGATCAAAATAATCTAAGAGGCAAAATAAAAGGAGTTATATGATGATGTAATTGACAAGAGTTGTCTACCTATTTATTTATATATAATTTATTGTGTCACCACAAGACTATATACATTAAAAATGAGATCCTTATTCATACTAGCAAATCTTTTATTAAATTTAGTGAACTATATAAGTGATGGTAATATAGTTTGAAATAAATTAGTTGGAGATACCAATTTAAAATAAGACAAAATTTATCTTTGTAACAATCTAGAATTTTTGTAAGTAATTTAAAATATTTATTGAATTAATTAAATATTTTAGTTGATGTGGTTATTGTTAAATAAATATTTGATTGATTTGATTATTTATTAGTTAAATAAATAATTAATGAGTTGTGGGGAATTAACTTAATTAAGTGTAATATATAAATTAAGTTGGTATTTGGTAATTTTGTAGTTTCAAATTAATTAAATTAAATGAGTGTAATTAATTATTATGTTACATAGTGGTAATATTCTAATTTAGTTTAATAATTAAATTAGAGGGTTGATGATGATTAAATGAGTTGTTATAATGTTGTTTTAAATTAATTTAATTATAAAAGTGATGTACTAAGTTATTAAATAAAATTATAATTTATAATGAAAATTTTAATTATGTAGTAATTGGAATATGTGGCATCTTGAATTAATAAGTTGTTGTTAGCTTTAATTTAATTGAATTGGAATATTAGAATTTAATTAAATAAAGTGTGAAAACTAAACTATATAGCAATTGGGTTATTAAAATAAAATAAAAGGAGTTTTAATTTAGTTTTTACCAAACGAGGCTTAAGACTTTTAAGTTTTTGTTTTAATTTAGTTTTTGCAAAACAAGCCTTAGTGGCTTTTAAATTTTTAAAAAAAATTGTAACTGATAAATTGTAAGTATACGTATTATATTGTATTAAGTATATATTTTACGTTAGTTTTATCAGTATTAAGCCTAACTCTAAAAAAGAATGAGAAAGAAGAGAAAAGAGTGAAAAGCATTCTCTGTTTAAATCTGGTCTAGTTCTATGTTCTGCTGGTTCTGGGTTGGACTTGTGTTTTGGGAGGGCTAGTGTAAGACCCTAAATTTTATGAAATGAAAGTATTCAATTTTCTTATAATTATTATTTTATTTCGTAAATGGTTATATTGATAAAAAGTTAAAGTTAAGGGTGATATGTGAAATTTTTTGCAAAGTAAGCAAGTGGTTATATAATATTCGATTAGTCGGGGAATATTCGTATGACGGCACAATCATTGGTGGACCCCACAATGAAAGTATTGTCATAGTTAGAAAACGACAGAGTTATCATTTTATAAAAATAACGGCGAGTGTTACCGTTAAAACTGTTGAACTACCCGGTAGTAAAAGTACAGTAATACGCGTGATTGCATAGTAGCACATGGTATTGATTATTGAAGCTTACGTAAGAAGTCACTCAGTTATACTCAATTATTGCTACAGTAATTGCTGCATCATATCTCTCATATTATTTGTAAGACCCCGAATTTTATGAAATGAAAGTGTTCAATTTTCTTATAATTATTATTTTATTTCGTAAATGGTTAAATTGATAAAAGGTTAAAGTTAAGGGTGATGTGAAAATTTTGCAAAGTATGCAAGTTGTTATAAAATATTCGTTTGGTCGGGGATTATTCTTTTTGTCGGGAAATATCCGTACAATGACATAATCATTTGTGGGCCCCACAACGGAAGTATTGTCGTAGTTAGAAAATGACAGAATTATCTTTTTGTAAAAATAACGGCGAAAGTGTTACCTTTAAAACTGTTGAACTACCCGGTAGTAAAAGTACAGTAATACGCGTGGTTGCATAGTAGCACACAGTATTGAGTATTGATGCTTACGTAAAGAAGTCACTCAGTTATACTCAATTATTGCTACAGTAATTACTGCATCATATCTCTCATATTATTGATTCAATTATTATCATAATATTAATATGTTATATTATTAAATCAATAATTGAGACGACAAAGTTATTCATATTATTATTTGCAATATTGACAATGTCTAGAAGTTCTGTCAAGGAGAGGTTTGGTCCGAAAAGCCCCCTCTTTCCTGGGAACGACCTGATTGTTAAATATTGTGAATTATAATATTAATGATGAATAAGTTCGTGCTGATTAAAGATGAAATTGATCGTTCCATTGTGTTGGGATTATTAGTGTTAGTGGAAATCGATATTTATTTCGATAATAATTTATGTCTAGAGGTTATATTGACCAATCGGGTAATTCACCGGATAAATGAGCAATTAATTGTTATTAATTCACATGCGTATAACTATTTGTTCACATGTGTGTACTATTGATTCAATTCTTGTACTATTAGGGGAGGTGGTGCAAGATTGATAATACTTGCAGGACTAAATTAAAAATGAAGAAAAAGAGGAAGGTATTATACTGTAATATTTCGAGCCCCAAAACGTGCAATTATCAAAACTATATTTTCTTATAAATAGAAGCTCATTCTTCCTTCATTTCTCACCAATTCACTAAAGCTATAGAGCAATTATTATAGAGAGAAATTATAGAGAGAAAGAAGAAGAGAAGTCTGCTACCTCACTATTCCAGTATCTAATTTCTTTTGAGGTAAGGGGTATTATTTCTTTCGTATTCATGAAGAGAGCTTCTGTTATTCCATTCTTTATTATTATGTTGGAATAACATGTCTATGCGAAGTACCGCAAACATGGTGAAATTCTCATGTTATTCCATTCTTTATTATTATGTTAGAATAACCTGTCTATGCGAAGTACCGCATACATGGTGAAATTCTTCTGTTATTCCATTCTTTATTATTCATTGGAATATCCATGCATCTGCGATTACGCATGACACTGGTTACGCTTCTTTATTATTACGTTAGAATATTCATCTCGTCATGCGGATTACTCATGACCTGGTTCCGTTCTTTATTATTCTGTTGGAATATTCTGTCTGTACGGATTACGCATGACTTGGTTCCATTCTTTATTATTCTGTTGGAATAACCTGTCTGTGCGGTCTATCGCATGCCTGGTGAATTCTGTTGTTATTCCATTCTTTATTATTCTGTTGGAATGTCTATGTGGATTACCGCATGCCTGGTGAATGACCTTTCGTATTCATTCCTTATTAAATTGTGGAAATGATCTGTCTACGTGGATTACCGCATGGCGGGTGAAAATCCATTTGCAGTTTCGTATATTCTATTATACTCGTATTGTTAGGTTTGTAATATTCATGAACGCAATCAAATTGCATAAAATTAGCGGAAACATGAAAAATCAGAGTTTTAAAATTTTACAAACCATATACTCGGATCACCCTTTATGCACAATTATTAATTAAACGAAAAAGAAAGAACAAGAATCATACCCTTGAAGATCCGAACTTCCTCAGGTACAAGTTCACCTCCAATCCTTTTCGCGTTCAACTTGAATCCACCGGGTTTGGTTCCTTCCTTTGATCAACGTTAGTCACCCAAGTGTTTGGCCTCTAGAGGTGATCCACCAAGGAAGAAGAATGATACAAGAAGATGGGTATTTGGCAAAACCCTAGTTTTTCTATCTCTATAGAAAAGACGTACTCTCCCAACTATTGGAATTATGTATGTTGTAAAAGTCAACCACATCTCACCCATAATAAGACTCCTCTTATTTATAGATGTGGACAACCCTCCTTAACAATTAAGGAATTGGGTTTTATTTAATTAATTAAATTCTTTTAATTAATTAAGCTCTCTAATCTTATTAGAGATAATTAATTAAACTCTTTTAATTAATTTGCCTCCTAATCCTATTAGGATATTTGAGAGTACTTTTATTAATTAATCTCCTTTAGGAATTAAATAATAATAATAGTAATAATAATAATAAGACTCCTCTTATTAATTTATATTTAATATTTCCAAAATATTAAATAATAAATATTAAGCTATTTAATTTATTCTATCACCATAGATTAAATTAAATATACTTAACTTATTATTATGACTATGCCATTAACTTCTTAAATAATTTTTCTTCCTTTTATAGTGTGACCCTTTAGGTTCTCCATATTAAATAGGTTGTGAATAAATCAATTAGAACAATTATAATCTTATTTAAATAAATAAATTAAACAATTAATTTATTTAAATAAATAATATTTATTCTACAATAGGGATAAGCCTCCCTAGCGATCAACGACTTTCCAGATAATATAGATTTCAACATTAATCATAAAAGAACCTTTGAGTAAATAGTTATCATACAATTCAATCCTTCCACCATACAATGTCCCAATTAAATATAAGACATGGAATTACTGTCAAGTCTTATTTTATTTAATTATATGTATTTCGATCCTTAAATGCACAACTCCAAATAATGCAAATTAGAAACTCTTTTCTAATTTTATTCTGCCTTGGCCAAGGGTTGTCATTTATCGAATCACATAGGACATTTCTCTTCTTTTACTAGAAGTGGCAGATTCTTTATTGATCATACATTATCTCTATGTACAACTTATTATACCCAAGCATACCCTTTGATATACCCTAAGGGTCTTAAGCAATAAGTCAAAGTATAACTCATCAAATGGACGTTTACTAGCTAGACTTGTGAGATTGAGCCATTTTATGGACCGGATCATGTCCGAAATAAATTGTTTAGTAAGGGTGTCCAGAAAATGAAATTTTCTAGACTAGTTGATGAATTATAGAATTTGGTTTAGATGGATAAGGGTCTGACTTTAAGGCCTAGATGAGGTTGTAGTACACTGAGTAAGGGTTAATTCTATATAAGAAGGGACAAAAACGGACATGTAACGAACGAGTTACGTTAAAAACAAAAACAACGTTTTGTTAAAGAAATTGTGAAGATGAGTTTTACAGTTCTGTTTGAATTAAGATTTGGGTGATGATATATTTTGATGAATAAAAATATGTTTTGACATATGTAATGAGTATAGATATGTGTTATCATATTCTATGCATAATTAACCATTTAAGATCAAGAGTTGAGATAAGTTAATGTGTGCACATAACGTGCTCGATAAAATGCCTAAAAGTAATAGTGTTTCTAAACTTTGGTATACAAAGTGTCTAACTAATGGCTAATATTGGATATCTAAGTATGAAAAGATGATAATACAAGAATAACAATGGAAAGAAAATTGGAAAGGGTAATTTTTGATTTATGAAGGAAAATTAAACATGTAAACAATGTGTTGAATATGCATTTTTGAAACCAAAGTGGTATAATTAAATGGTGTGATATACGCACATTAAACTACAAGTGTGATAGTCTAGCATGTGTGGTGATGAAAATGAAAAATAAAACCGAGTTGCATATAAAATAGTTAGATGTCTATGACGACATTATAAAGGATAATAAGATAAAGTAAGGTCTTAGAATAAATTTGACCATGAGATTGAGTATTGATTTTATTTATTATCAATCTCACATACAGTGTAGGTTGTGCAAGGACGCGAAGTATTAGCGTGTTGGTAAAACGCCGGTAAAGGCAAGTCTTTCAGTTCCTTTTTGCTATGTAAACTTGATGATGATCTACTTTAAAATTTTAGTGTATGATGTATTATATATGTCAAAAGTATGAAATGTGAAAGTCAATCTATGACTATGATGATTGAACTATGAATGTTGATTGAGTAAGGAACTCAATCTTTATAGTTGTTATGTGAACTACAACATGTATGCTATGTTTGTTTATGATTATTCTTGTATGTTGAGCATGTTATTATGTGCTACGTGATGCATGAAAACTTTTAGATTTTTTTCGAAATTTGTCGAGCTCATTCTTGCAAATAACCATTTTTGCAGATTCAAGAATTGAAGGTAACGCTATGTGCTACTTGATTGTTATGGATCAAAAGTGATATATGAAGATTTAATATCCTAGCTAAGTTGTTATTCTTATAAACCATGTCTAATGTTTCGGTAAATGTATTAATGTTGTAATTGTAATATTGTTTTATGAATGTAAACTATTGTAGTATTAAAATGATTCTGAGATATTTAGATGTAAAGGTTGAAGGTTTTGGGAACGAGGATAGTTTGTAATAGAAAATTTTAATTATTTCGTAAATTTTAATTGTTGTATTATCATTTAATGATGTAAAATTAGAGGTTGAATGTATTATTAACTAATCAAGTAGAATTAAATTTTATGAATTTTGGGGTCATTATGATTTGGTATCAAAGTCAGAGGTTATAAACCTTAGGTAAGAGTACCGTAGGCTATAACCTTAGAGAAGGAATGTGAAGATAATGAAAGAAGAAGCTCAGATAGAGTTTGAACAATAAGAAGTAATTTAAGAAATTTATAAAGAAGGGATTAAAACATGCGTAAGAGGATTCAAAGAAGAATCTCGCAGAGTTATAAGGAATATGAATGTGGGGTTACCCAACTCCAATAATAAGTATGTAAGGTGATAATAAATAGACAATGTCTATAAAAAAGAGAATGATAAAGAAGTTAAGAATAGAGAGTTATATCTAAGTGGTGCAATTGTACTCTTTCGTAGTTGATGTATGGTATTTGGGCTAAACTATTCCTTCATAGAGCGGAGGTATATACGAACTAGCAACTCAGAACCTAGTTTATTGGTTGTTTGTGGGAAACCACTTAGCGTACCATATTGAAACTGGTAGAGACTCGATGTGTACCACGTATAGAAAGTGGATACGGATGATGAAAGTGTAGAACTTGAATGAAATGTTGAGCAATGTAAATGAAGTTAGAAATTCTTAAAGAAAGAATTGTTATATAAACAAGAAGATTCAAAGAAGAATCTTGAAGAGATATAAAGATAAGAAATGGGAGTTTCCTAACTCCAAAAGCCAAGATAACGAATAATGTCGTAAATGATGAAAAAGAGAAAGAAAGAGGATCATAAAATAAAACGATCACGAGTTAACAAAAGAATTTTAAGAGAGATGATTATAGAATAGGACCACGACGTGGTCTGTTTAAGTTAAAAAAGAAAGATGGTCTATAATGTTTGAATAATTATAGCTTAATGCTATGAAGATGTAGTACTATGAAATAGTACGAGATAACTCACGAGGAGTTATTGATGATGTGATACGAGGAATTCGTATCGAGCAAAGGGCAAGTTAAGAGTAAGATAGAGTTAAGTGGGATTTCAATTGAGGACTCATGTGATGGCTGAGTTGTACAAATCTTTGTATGGGCGAGGGTTTTGTGCTTGCACTCAGTTTATCATATTGATAATCATTGGAATGTTGGTGTCGCGCTATCTATGTATATGTGGCGAAAAGGTGATTCTTTTCTCATGTGTATGTTTGATAGTTAGAAACTATTAAGATTAGACAGATATTATTAGGATTAGGCGCGGTTCTTAAAACTAATGCATATGGTAAGTTCGTGACTCATAATAATATGGTATGTTTTGAACCCCTCAGCGAATGGACGCCTATGGTCTGACTAAGATAAATTCTTAAACTCATATTATTGTGGCAAGTCCTGAACTTCCAATGTGTGGTAAGTTTGATGAACTGGGGTATAATTAAGTTATGAATGGAGTATTGTGGATGATAGGAATAGATAGACCTTTTAAGCAATGGATCATTACAGAAAGTAGAGTTGATGGTGGAAGCATAGGTATTCTAAATCTACTAGCTATGCTAAACTTTCAAAATTTATTGACTTCGTGTTGATGTTTATACTTCTATTTTCTTGAAAAACATTGGATCAAATGATGGAACCAATTAGTTTTAACAACAATACTGTTATTCGTATGTCTATGCTAATTGCTTTGGCTAGACAAAAATGATTTGCAATATATCAAAATGTATTTTATATCATTAATGCATCATGCAACCTGGTGCAAAGATGATAAAAACGATGGAGTCATCAATACAGTATTACCTAGTGTTGGATGTGATCTAAGGATCGTCAGCCCACTATGGTATGATGTAGTATTATAAAATCACCAAATGACGGAATCCTCAACGGAATGTAAATACAGTGCGGTATCTTGACGTCATAAAAAGATTTTTGAGATTTCTTTGAGATATGAGAATACATATGTATGTATGTATGTATGTATATGTATATTTTGGTTGATGTTCTAATTGTTGTAGATGTCTATGCTATTTGATTCAGCTAGACAAATATTAAAAGATGTTCATGAAATTCAAGAGTTTCTTGAGAAGTTATGCCAAACAAAATTGTTTTGGTGCAGATTCAGATGTTGAAAAGCTGAGATGAACAACCCTATTATTAGGGGTTACACTTAGTTTTATACTTTGCGCTGAAATGTTTGTATACAATATATGTACAATAGGTTGATCACCTAGAGTACTTGCGGAGGGTGTTTTCAGTCTTTGTGATTGATAAACATTCTGCTAAAGAGGGTTTAAAGTGTGAAGAACCGGGGGTGAAGCACTATTAAACCTGGAGAATAGAGTTCATGGTCTTGTGACCTGAGCTCAGCATGATTTGGAATCTTTTAAATTCCTGAGTTATTCATAGTACTTCCCAATTACTAAACAATTGTGGAGGATTCTTGTTATTCTGCAAGATGGAAGTGAAAAAGGAAAGTATTCCTTAGAAAGAAGTAAGTCGTAGAATACGACACTGAATGATGAATGTGTTAAATAAGTGAGAAAAGAAATTTTGAAGTGAGAAGGATGTGAGTTATCAAAGAATAATGTGAAACTTTTAATAGAAAAGTTTAATAATTGTAGAATGATGTTTGTGAAAAGAAAGTGGTTATAGAAACCAATGAATGAATGAAGTAGTGACGTAAAAATCTACTTTGATAAATTGAATGAATAAAGATTAATAAATAAATATAAAAAAAATTCAAGGACGAAATTCTTAGAAGAAGGGGTAAATGTAATGTCCCAAGAGTTTGATCATATAATATATGATAATGATCCTTAGAGAAAGATAATGAACAGGTCAAAGAATATGTAATACTCAAATATAATTGAGTCTAAGTAAATGTTATGAAATAAAACTTATAAGAATTTTTTATCAAGAATGGTGAGAGTAGAAAATATAAAACATATATTAAGGTAATGTGTTGAAGTTATTTAATGAATAGATTTGAGGAAAACACGACTAAGGTAGGGTTTGGTGATTAGATGATTGGAATCCTTATAAGGAGGGAAGGATGTGACATCCTAGATTTTTAGAAATTATAAATGAGAATTTTATAAATAAAAGTATTATTTATGAGATATGTTGGGTGTGAGTATGTGTATGCCATATATTGTAGAATATGTGAATTGATGTGAAGAGAATGTTATATATTAATTTTAATATATATAAATATTTAATTAAATTATTTATTGAGTTAAATAAATAAATTTTGTTTTGATTATAGAGTAATGTAATTAAGTGTAGCAGATTAATTAAATGAATATTTTGTATTTAATTTAATTAATATAATAATTTTATGTTATAGTTCTAATTTAATTGATATAATTAAATTAGGCGAGTTATGTGATGATTGTTACACAAAATTATAATTAACAAGTAAATATAATTATGTGAGAATTTGATGAGATTGATTGATGTTAAGCTATTGATTAATTAAAATAATGAGTATTTGCCAAACATGGTCTTAGGCTTTTCAAGTTCAAATTGATGTAACCTATGTATTAACTAGTAATTAGTATATTTAATAATTACTAGGAATTACATATATTATATATGGGTCTCCATCCTGACGGATAGGTTCTTTATGGTCTTTATCTGCTAACAACCCTTTTTGAACGTAGAAGTGCGACATTTAAATTGTATAAAAAAAAAAAAAAAAAAAAATTTCCAACCGTAAGAGCCTCTTCCGGCTTACAAAAAAAAAAAAAAAAAAAAAAAAATCCCTGTAGTAAGAGCCTCTCTTAAAACAAAAAAAAAAAAAAAAAAAAAATGTCAACCGTAAGAGCCTCTTACGACTACAAAAAAAAAAAAAAAAAAAAATCCATAGCAAATGTTTGTTTTTATAAAACAAATGTTTTTATTTTTGTTATAAAATATAGCAAATGTTTGTTTATTTTATAAAAAATATTTTTATTTTTGTTATAAAATATATTATAAAAACATTTGTTATAAAATATTTTATAAAAACAAATATTTTATAACAAATGTTTTATAAAAACAAATATTTTATAACAAATGTTTTATAAAAACAAATATTTTATAACAAAAATAAAAACATTTGTTATAAAATATTTGTTTTTATAAAATATTTTTTTTTTTTTTTTACTTAGTAAAAAAAAAAATGTTTTATAAAAACAAATATTTTATAACAAATGTTTTTATTTTGTTATAAAATATATTATAAAAACATTTGTTATTATAAAATATTTTATAATAAAATATTTGTTATTATAACAAATATTTGTTAGTGATTTTTTAAAGTAAGTAAGAAATTTATCTTAGTTTGTTTTTTTTTTTTTTTTTTTAGTTCGAAAGAGGCTCTTCTGATATTTTTTTTTTTTTTTTTTAAACAATGTTTGCATAAGCTATCTCGGTCGTCTAAAAAAGAAGGTGTTTGAATCTACATAAAGCAGGTTCTTTGTGGATGGGCTCCCTATTATATATTACTAGTATTGTATATTATATGTATATACTACAAGTTAGTATGTTAGTTTTAGAAAACAAACCAAAGAAAGAAGAAGAGAGTTAGAGAGAGTTGTAGGAGAAGAAGAAGAGGAAGAAAAAGAAGAAGAAGGGAAAGCTTTGAGAAGACAAAACAAGCCCCATCATCATCATCTTCATCTCTCTCTTAAATTTATACTAATAAAGTTATAATCTAAATTCCTTGTTTTAATTATATTTTTATGTTCTTCATAATGTAGATAATTGTTATGTAGAAGTTGTATTGAGAAATTAAGAGAGATAGAAAGAAATAGAGGAATTGAGATGAGCTAGAAGAAGAAGAAGAAGAAAAAGCTAGAAGAATGTAACTTCTAAACTCTTATTTAATCCTTGATTTCTTTGGGTAGATTTATGTTCTAGGGTAGTAGATCATGCTTAATCTGTTTGTATTGGTTTAATCTTGGATTATCAAGAATCAAATAAGAGGATTCAAGAAAGAAAATGAAATGGAAAGAAAATTTGAAGAACAAAATTCGTAGGTTTTTAGTAATTGTGGACATATCTTGTGAAATTCATATCTCTTTGGGTATAATGAGTTAGAAAGTGAGCCTTATATCAAATCGAAGATATAGAAGTAAGCTATATTCTAAAAGTGGAATCACATGAAAACTCTCTATACATTTCTTGCAATGTCGATTTTAGTAAGGCTGGTCCGAAGGGAAAATAATCTTTCCAGAAAAATCAAAACTGTTACGGTTTCTGACTTTGAAAAATTCATATAAATTCGTGTGTTTTGAATCTGAAGCAACGTAAAACTGAAAAGTTGTAGATATGGACGTTTACTAGCTAGACTCGCGAGATTGATCCATTTTATAGACCGGATCATGTCCGAAATAAATTGTTTAGTAAAGGTGTCCAAAAAATAAAATTTTCTAGACTAGTTGATAAATTATAGAATCTGGTTTAGATGGATAATGGTCTGACTTTAAGGCCTAGATGAGGTTGTAGTACACTGAGTAAGGGTTAATTCTATATAAGAAGGAACAAAAATGGACTTGTAACAAACGAGTTACGTTAAAAATGAAAACAACGTTTTGTTAAAGAAATTGTGAAGATGAGTTTTATAGTTCTGTTTGAATTAAGATTTTGGGTGATAATATATTTTGATGTATTTTTTGACATATGTAATGAGTATAGATATGTGTTATCATATTCTATGCATAATTAACCATTTAAGATCAAGAGTTGAGATAAGTTAATCTGTGCACATAACGTGCTCGATAAAATACCTAAAAGTAATAGTGTTTCTAATCTTTGGTATACAAAGTGTCTAACTAATGGCTAATATTGGATATCTAAGTATGAAAAGATGATAATACAAGAATAATAATGGAAAGAAATCGAAAAGGGTAATTTTTTATTTATGAAGGAAAATTAAACATGTAAACAATGTGCTGAATATGCATTTTTGAAACCAAAGTGGAATAATAAAATGGTGTGATATACGCACATTAAACTACAAGTGTGATAGTCTAGCATGTGTGGTGATGAAAATGAAAAATAAAACCGGGTTGCATATAAAATAGTTAGATGTCTATAAAGACATTATATAGGATAATAAGATAAAGTAAGGTCTTAGAATAAATTTGACCATGTGATACAGTGTAGGTTGTGCAAGGACGCGAAGTATTAGCGTGTTGGTAAAACGCCGGTAAAGGCAAGTCTTTCAGTTCCTTTTTGCTATGTAAACTTGATGATGATCTGCTTTAAAATTTTAGTGTATGATGTATTATATATGTCAAAAGTATGAAATGTGAAAGTCAATTTATGACTATGATGATTGAACTATGAATGTTGATTGAGTAAGGAACTCAATCTTTATAGTTGTTATGTGAACTACAACATGTATGCTATGTTTGTTTATGATTATTCTTGTATGTTGAGCATGTTATTATGTGCTACGTGATGCATGAAAACTTTTAGATTTTCTTTGGTTGTCGAGCTCATTCTTGCAAATAACCATTTTGTAGATTAAAGAATTGAAAGGTAACGCTATATGTCTTTACTTGATTGTTATGGATCAAAAGTGATATATGAAGATTTAATTTCCTAGCTAAGTTGTTATTCTTGTAAACCATGTCTAATGTTTCGGTAAATGTATTAATGTTGTAATTGTAATATTGTTTTGCGAATGTAAACTATTGTAGTATTAAAATGATTCTAAGATATTTAGATGTAAAGGTTGAAGGTTTTGGGAACGAGGATAGTTTGTAATAGAAAATTTTAATTATTTCGCAAATTTCAATGGTTGTATTATCGTTTAATGATGTAAAATTAGAGGTTGAATGTATTATTAACGACCGAAGTCGAGAATTAAATTGTATGAATTTTGGGGTTGTTACAATTGTAAATCATACTTTTAGCGCGACGGACAACATATAAGCGTCGCTAAAAGTATAGACGACGGTTGTATGACCGAAACCGTCGCCTAAAGAGGGGTGAGCACGGGTGAGTAAGATAAGGGGTATGCACTTGATCCGGACTGTATATATATATATATACATATATATTATAAATTAGTACATATATTATAAACTTAATATATGTATTAACATATTTTAATAATGTATACATTTATAATTTATGTATAAATTATATTCATTAAAAATGGAATTAATCCATTTGAAAAATTAACATTATTTGTAACCATACTCTATTTTTAAATAATTAATATTCAATTTATTAAATATTAATAAATTGATGTCTGGAGGTTATATTGACCAATCGGGTAATTAATCGGATAAATGAGCAATTAATTGCTATTATTTCACATGCTTATAACTATTTGTTCACATGTGTGAACAATTGATTCACATTCATGTACTATTAGGGGAGGTGGTGCAAGATTGATAATACTTGCATGACTAAATTAAAAATGGAGGTATAGTTGAAGGTATTATACTGTAATTAGTTTTTTCACATGATTATACTATTGAGTCACATGAATGAACTATTAATTCACATTATTTACTATTAGGGGAGGTGGTGCAAGTATGATAATACTTGCAGGACTAAATTAAAAATGAAGAAAAAGAGGAAGGTATTATACTGTAATATTTCGAGCCCCAAAACGTGCAATTATCGAAACTATATTTTCCTATAAATAGAAGTTCATTCATCTTTCATTTCTCACCAATTCAGAAAAGCTTTAGAGCAATTATTATAGAGAGAATTTATAGAGAGAAAGAAGAAGAGAAGTCTGCTACCTCAATATTCCGGTATCCAATTTTTCTAAGGTAATTGGTATTATTCTTTCGTATTCATGAAGAGAGTTATTTTCTTTCAATACTCGTAAGGGTTGGTTCCATTATTTATTATTCTGTTGGAACATCCTGTCTGTACGAATTACGCATGACCTAGTTCTATTCTTTATTATTCTGTTGGAACATCCTGTCTGTGCGGATTACGTATGACCTGGTTCCATTCTTTATTATTCTGTTGGAACATCCTGTCTGTGCGGATTACGTATGACCTGGTTTCATTCTTTATTATTCTATTGGAATAACTTGTCTTTGCGGATTACGCACGCCTGGTGAATTCTTCTGTTATTCCATTCTTTATTATTTTGTTGGAATAATCTGTCTACGTGGATTATCGCATGGCAGTAAAAATCCATTTGCAGTTTCATATATTCTATTATACTCAGTTGATTAAAGTTTTGGCTTCTAGACTCCATGAAAATAGTGGAATATCCTTGATATTTGCGATTCATCCAATATCTTTCCATGGAAATATTCTTCTGAGCATTCTTGAATTTACTCCACAAAGCAGTATCATGTTGAAAATTTGGACGTTATTGATTTTTGGATAAATTAAATTATAAATCCTTACAAATTTATCCTTGAACTTGTTTTATTGAATTCTTATATCATTGTCACCATCCTCATGTTTTTAATATGTTGAAAGTCATCTGTGGCATGTAGTGTATAGATGGACCTGGTATGATTATGACCAGGGATTATTCGGTATAATCATGACCGTAATGTTACAAATGATGTGGTAAAAGTCCTCATTGGCTGTAGTGCATTGATGGACAGTTGTTGGCATGATCATGACCATTGATGAATACACGAATATCCTTGGCCCGTAGTGCATGGATAATTTGTGGTCATGATACTAATGAATATCCTTGGCCGTAGTGCAGGGATGATGTGGTTTATTTATTAAGCTGAGTCACAGCAATAAAAGTGATGAAAAACCTTTTAAATCATAGAAGATAGTAGATTTTATTCTCTACTTGACTCTTTTAATTGATTGCTTGTTCCGCTGCAGTTAAACTTGATGTTTATTATATTTTATCAGTTTAACACTGTTGAAGGCTAATGATAATTTATTCTATATTATCTTAGTCATAATATTTCTTACTAGGCTAGTTGAGCTCACCCTTTCTTTCACTGTTCTCTTTAGGAAATGAGAACGTAACCGGGACTAGTCAGGGAACGGAGTGACGGTCCAGATGATAGCATTAGTAGTCCTCACTATTCTGTTAAATAGTGTGACAATAAATGTAATGAGGACTCCATTGAGTGTGGATATTGTCTAGATGACAATATTCTTATTAAAACTCTTAGATTATGTTTTGTCGTATTTTACACGACTGTTGTATAATTAAGTTGTATTTGGACTATGTACCATGTATTTGGCGACTCAAGATGGGTGATGTATACCTATTTTGGGGGCGTCACAGTTGGTATCAAAGCTTAGGGATATGATCCCTGGCTGAGATGTGAGACAAGAACTAGGAGGGGAGAGATGGGGAATTCCTTCGCTAGTATGACCTTCCTAAGTTTATTTGGTATTTATTTATTTGGAAATTCGAGTATAGGGATAATATGTGACATGTCAATTAACCCTTGTTTTGTGGCAGTATTTGAAAATGACATCCGAGAATGTTGAGAATAACAATGGAGCACAGGAGACCGTTGAGTCTCCACAGATCAATAATCAGGATAATGTGCATCAGGAAGGCGACGATCCTCGTGCAAACAACAACACTGACCAAATGATGAACGATGGAATGTTTAGAGGCTTTATGCAATTCTTGCAACATCATGCGAGAGCGGCTCCTATCCAAAATGTAGGTGGAAACACTGGAAACTCTCGTACGATCACCGCTAAACAGTTCAAGGAGCTGGGATCACCGGAGTTTATTGGAGAGCCAAAACCACTTAAGGCGGAAGCGTGGATAAAGCAGATCACCAAGATATTTGATGTTTTGGGATGCTCCGAGGAGCAAAAGGTTCCATTTGCCACCTTTATGTTGCGAGGAGAGGCAGATTTTTGGTGGGAATCGGTAAAGCGTACTCAACCTGCCGCACTGAAGATGTGTAGGGAGAAGTTCCAAGAATTATTCAACGACAAGTACTTTCCCGAAAGTATTCGTCAAATGAAAGAGGTAGAGTTCATCAAGTTGGAGCAGAACAATATGACTGTGTCACAGTACGAAGCTAAGTTTGCCGAGTTGTCCCGGTTTGCGTCTCACTTGGTTGATAATGAGGAGAGAATGACGCGGATGTTTCTAAGAGGTTTGAAACCCGAGATACGTCAATACTTAATTTCTCACAAACTGTGTTTGTATTCAGATGTTGTTAATAGGGCTCAATTATTGGAGCGCGATAACGAGTCAACTCAACCAAGAGAAAGCAGCCGGCAAAATGATAATACTAGTGGTAGTAGTCATCGAAGCGGTGACAACAAACGTGGTGGGAATCAACATGCCATAAATGGTAACCACTTCAGTGGTAATCATGGCCAAGACAGTAAAAATGGACATTTCAAGAAAAGGAGATTCAACAACGATGGAAAGACGTCAGCACCAGCACCCGTTGTTAAGGAAGGAGAACGAACACCTATCATATGCTTCAAATACGGAGGGGAGGGACATATCAGTCCAAACTACGCAATGTAGTCCAAGGCGTGCTATAATTGTGGAAGAGAAGGTCACCTAGCCCGATTTTGTCATGCACCAAAGCAAAATTCAGGTGGGATGGAGGCACCAAAGGTCGTCCCAGAAAAGTCAAAGCCGGTATTTCACGGGAGAGCGTTTGTCGTAACCTCCCAGAAAGCATGGAACCCGGACGAGGTTATCACTGGTAAGCTTATATCATAAACTCTAGTGAAGTCTATACCTTATTTGATACCGGTTCTACCCATTCTTTTATTTCTCCTACTTGCGCTCAACATTTAAATTTGACTCCGGAGAAATTAGACTTTGACTTATCGGTTGAAACTCCGTTGGGAGAAACCTTCATTACATCCACTATTTATAAGTCTTGTTTGATTCAAATCGGTAACCGCAGGTTACCTGTCGATCTTATTTCTTTAAAAATACTTGCATTTGACGCGATTCTAGGGATTTATTGGTTAACTACTCATCATGCTAAAATTGATTGTTTTCATAAGGTTATTAGCTTTCATATTCCTAATCAACCAATTATGCGAATTCAAGCGACCTAACTATTAAAATCAATCACGGTCATCTCAAGCCATAAAGCTATTCGTTTATTAAAAAACGGATGTTAAGCTTTCTTAGCTCATGTGACAGATTTAAACAAAATTACGTCAGATTTGAATGATATTTCTATTGTTAATAAATTTCCTGACGTATTCCCTGAAGAACATCCTGGCCTACCCCCAGAGCGTGAAATTGATTTTTTTATCAACCTTGAACCCGGTACAAAACCCATTTCCAAAGCCCCATATCGAATGGCTCCTATTGAACTTCAGGAGTTAAAGACCCAATTGCAGGAATTGGTAGACATCAGTTTTGTTCGTCCTAGTACGTGTCCTTGGGGTACTCTTGTTCTATTCGTGAAGAAGAAAGATGGACGTATGCGACTTTGTATTGACTATCGGGAGTTGAATCATGTCACCATAAAAAATAGGTACACGTTGCTTCGCATTGATGACTTGTTTGACCAGTTGCAAGGCACCAAATTCTTTTCAAAGATTGATCTTCATTCCGGATATCATCAGTTGAAGATTAAAATGGATGACATTCCAAAGACTTCTTTCAGAACTCAGTACGGGCATTATGAATTCTCAGTCATGTCTTTTGGATTGACTAATGCTCATGCTGCCTTCATGGATATGATGAACTGAGTATTCAAGGAATATTTGGATCACTTTGTGGTCGTCTTTATTGATGACATCCTCATATACTCCAAAACTCGTGAAGACCATGAGCAACACTTGAGGCTGATACTCCAAAAGCTTCGTGAAAATAAGTTATATGCCAAGTTGAAGAAATGCGAGTTCTGGCTTGAGGAAGTTGCATTCTTTGGGCACGTGATATCAAATCATGGGATATCTATTGACCCGGCAAATATTGATGCAATTCAAAGCTGGGAGCAATCTAAATCAGTGACCGAAGTACGTAGCTTTCTCGGCTTAGCTAGTTATTATCGGAGATTCGTAGAAGGGTTTTCTCGAATCGCTACTCCATTAACTCAGCTGACTCGAAAAGATACAAAATTTGGTTGGAGCGAGGAATATGAGAAGAGTTTTCAAGAACTCAAGAGGAGACTCATTTCAGCACATGTTCTGACAATACTATCTGGCTCGGAGGGATTTGCCATCTACAGTGATGTTTCAGGCAAAGGGTTAGGTTGTGTTCTCATGCAACATGGGAAAGTCATAGCCTATGCCTCACGACAACCCAAAGAATATGAGAGAAATTATTCTATTCATGATCTAGAGTTGGCAGCAGTCGTTTTTGCACTTAAGATTTGGAGGCATTACCTGTATGGAGAGAAGGTGGAGATCTATACGAATCATAAAAGCCTTCAATGTTTCTTCACTCAAAAGGAACTCAACATGCGGCAATGACGATGGCTTGAGTTGTTAAAAGATTACGATCATACCATTCAATACCATCCTGGAAAAGCGAACGTAGTAGCTGATGCATTGAGTAAAAGATCATATGAGGGTACGAGTGCATTATTGTCAACGCAAAGGCCCATTTTATATGACTTACAAAGGATGGAGATAGAGTTAAAGACTCCAGAGACCCATGTGATGATGGCGAATATATGAGTAGAACCAACTTTAATCGATAAAGTTAAAGTTTCTCAAGCTACAGACCTGGAGCTGATGCGTATGAGGAAAAAAGTGCAAGAAGGTGCTATGCCGGAAGCAAGAATCGATGAAGAAGGAATACTTCGAGTCAAGTCCAGACTTTGTATTCCTAACAACCCTGATTTAAAGTATAAAATCATGATGGAGGCACACAACACACCGTTTGCAATCCATCATGGGAGTACCAAAATGTATCGTGATCTTCGACATACATTTTTGTGGAGCAATATAAAGAGAGAGATAGTGGAGTTTATCTCAAGGTGTTTAACTTGTCAATGAGTCAAGGCGGAGCATCAAGTACCAAAAGGTCCATTACAACCACTTAAAATTCCAGAATAGAAGTGGGAGCACATTACCATGGATTTCGTTACTGGTCTTCCCAAGGTTTTTCAAGGCATAGATGCAATTTGGGTCATTATTGATAGATTGACCAAGTCTGCTCATTTCATACCTATACGAGAAACTTATACACTTGAACGTCTTACTCGTATATACATAAACGAGATTGTAAGACTGCATGGTATGCCAGTATCCATAGTTTCTGAACGAGACCCAAGATTCACTTCAAGATTTTGGGTTAGTTTGCAAAAAGCTATGGGCAAGGATTTACGATTTCGCTTGGCATATAATCCTCAGACGGACGAGCAGTCGGAGAGGACTATTCAAACTCTTAAAGATTTATTAAGACTCTGAGTCCTTGACTTCAAAGGAAGTTGGGACAAGTTCTTAACATTGGTGGAGTTTTCCTACAACAACAGTTATCAAGAAAGTATTGGCATGGCTCTATTTGAGGCGTTGTATGGAAGAAAGTGTAGTTCTCCAGTATACTGGGATGAGGTGGATGAAGCAACGTTGTTGGGACCGGAGTTGGTACGTATAACTACGAAAAAGATTCAAACGATCCGACAACGTATAAAAACCTTACAAGATCGACAAAAGAGTTATGCTGATCTTCATCGAAAGGATATGGAATTCGATATTGGATATCATGTGTTGTTACGTGTTGCTCCATGGAAGGGAGTTACGAGATTTGGAAAGAGAGGAAAGCTCAACCCTCGATTCATTGGCCCATTTTTAATCCTCGATCGAGTAGGAACTGTGGCCTATAGACTCGCCTTACCGCCAAGTATGTCTCGTATTCATAACATTTTTCACATATCTATGTTACGTAAATATGTGAAAGACCTGAACCACATTATTGAATTAGAACCAGATGAGATAGAGGAAGATTTAACGTATAAAAAGTTACCTGTTAAAATCTTGGATAAGAAGGATCATATTCTACGCTCTAAAGTTATACTTCAAGTCAAAGTTTTTTGGAGAAACCACGATGTTGAGGAAATGACCAGGGAGTTAGAATCTGAAATGAAATCAAGGTATCCTCACCTCTTTGATATACCAGGTACGTACCCTAATTTCGAGGACGAAATTTCATAAGAAGGGGAGATTGTAAGACCCCAACTTTTATAAATAAAGAATAATTTTCTCAAAATATATTTTTGAATATTATGGTGTGGATTTGATATAATGTTATAGTTGTGGGTAATATTTACAAATTTTGAAAAGTAAGCAAGTGGTTATATAATGTTCGATTGGTCGGGGAATATTTGTTTTAACAAGGAATATTAAATTTACTGACAAGCACAATCATTAAGTGGACCCCATAACTAAGTATTGTCGTAGTTAGAAAATGACATAATTATCTTTTTATAAAAATAATGGCGAAAGTCTTACCGTTAAAACTGTTGAACTACCCTGTAGTAAAAGTACAGTAATACGCGTGGTTGCATATTGATGCTTACGTGAGAAGTCACTCAGTTATACTCAATTATTGCTACAGTAATTGCTACATCATATCTCTCATATTATTGATTCAATTATTGTCACAGTATCATCTGCATAATATTTATTATTATTAAATCAATAATTGAGATGACAAAGTTATTCATATTATTATTTGCAATATTGACAATGTTTAGAAGTTTTGTCAAGGAGACGTTTGGTCACCTAATTGTGCGCCAATAAGGAGAAATCCTTATCGGAAAGCCCCGTCTTTCCTGGGAACGATCTGGTTGTTAAATATTGTAAGTTATAATATTAATGATGAATAAGTTGTGTTGATTAAAGATGAAATTGATAGTTCCATTGTGTTGGGATTATTAGTGTTAGTGGAAATCGACATTTATTTCGATATTAATTGATGTTTGGAAGTTATACTGACCAATCGGGTAATTAATCGGTTGTATGACCGAAACCGTCGCCTAAAGGGGGGTGAGCACGGGTGAGTAAGATAAGGGGTATGCACTTGATCCGGACCGTATATATATATATATATATATATATATATATTATACATATATATTATAAATTAGTACATATATTATAAACTTAATATATGTATTAACATATTTTAATAATGTATACATTTATAATTTATGTATAAATTATATTCATTAAAAATGGAATTAATCCATTTGAAAAATTAACATTATTTGTAACCATACTCTATTTTTAAATAATTAATATTCAATTTATTAAATATTAATAAATTGATGTCTGGAGGTTATATTGACCAATCGGGTAATTAATCGGATAAATGAGCAATTAATTACTATTATTTCAAATGCTTATAACTATTTGTTCACATGTGTACTATTGATTCACATTCATGTACTATTAGGGAGGTGGTAAAAAGATTGATAATACTTGCATGACTAAATTAAAAATGGAGGTATAGTTGAAGGTACTATACTGTAATTAGTTTTTTCACATGATTATACTATTGAGTCACATGAATGAACTATTAATTCACATTATTTACTATTAGGGGAGGTGGTACAAGTTTGATAATACTTGTAGAACTAAATTAAAAATGAAGAAAAAGAGGAAGGTATTATACTGTAATATTTTGAGCCCCAAAACGTGCAATTATCAAAACTATATTTTTCTATAAATAGAAGCTCATTCTTCCTTCATTTCTCACCAATTCACAAAAGCTTTAGAGCAATAATTATAGAGAGAAATTATAGAGAGAAAGAAGAAGAGAAGTCTGCTACCTCACTATTCCAGTATCAAGTTTTTCTAAGGTAAGGGGTATTATTCTTTCGTATTCATGAAGAGAGTTATTTTCTTTCAATACTAGTAAGGGTTGGTTCCATTCTTTATTATTCTGTTGGAACATCCTGTCTGTGCGGATTACGCATGACCTGATTCCATTCTTTATTATCAACATCCTGTCTGTACGAATTACGCACGACCTGGTTCCATTCTTTATTATTCTGTTGGAACATCCTGTCAGTGCGGATTACGCATGACCTAGTTCTATTCTTTATTATTCTGTTGGAACATTCTGTCTGTGCGAATTACGCTTGACCTGGTTCCATTCTTTATTATTCTGTTGGAATAACCTTTCTTTGCGGATTACGCACGCCTGGTGAATTCTTCTGTTATTTCATTCTTTATTATTTTGTTGGAATAATCTGTCTACGTGGATTACCGCCTGGCAGCAAAAATCCATTTGCGATTTCATATATTCTATTATACTCAGTTGATTAAAGTTTTGGCTTCTATACTCCATAAAATTTATGGAATATCCTTGATATTTGCGCTTTATCCAGTATCTTTTCAAGGAAATATTCTTCTGAGCATTCTTGAATTTTACTCCACAAAGCAGTATCATGTTGAAAATTTGGACGTTATTAATTTTTGGATAAATTAAATTATAAATCTTTACAAATTTATCCTTGAACTTATTTTATTGAATTCATATATGATTGTCATCATCCTCGTGTTTTTAATATGTTGAAAGTCATCTTTGGCATATAGTGTATAGATGGACCTAGTATGATTATGACCAGGGATTATTCGGTATAATCATGACCGTAATGTTACAAATGATGTGGTAAAAGTCCTCATTGGTCGTAGTGTATTGATGGACAGTTGTTGGCATGATCATGATCATGACCATTGATGAATACATGAATATCCTTGGCCCGTAGTGCATGGATAATTTGTGGTCGTGATACTAATGAATATCCTTGGCTGTAGTGCAGGGATGATGTGGTTTATTTATTAAGCTGAGTCTCAACGATAAAAGTGATGAAAAACTTTTTAAATCGTAGAAGATAGTAGATTTTATTCTCTACTTGACTCTTCTAATGGATTGCTTGTTCCACTGTAGTTAAACTTGATATTTATTATATTTTATTAATTTAACACTGTTGAAGGCTAATGATAATTTATTTTGTATTATCTTAGTCATAATATTTCTTACTGGGCTAGTTGAGCTCACCCTTTCTTTTACTGTTCTCTTCAAGAAATGAGAACATAGCCGGGACTAGTCGGGTAACGGAGTGATGGTCCAGATGATAGCATTAGTAGTCCTCACTATTCTGTTAAATAGTGTGACAATAAATGTAATGAGGACTCCATTGAGTGTGGATATTTTCTAGATGACAATATTCTTATTAAAACTCTTAAATAATGTTTTGTCGTATTTTACACGACTGTTGTATAATTAAGTTGTATTTGGATTATGTACCATGTATTTGGCGACTCAAGATGGGTGATGTATACATATTTTGGGGGCGTCACAATTTATACTTTGAATGCTCCTTTTCTTTTCAGATTCTGATAGTTGTCCTTAGACAGTGCGGTTGGAGAGGGTTTAGTAGGAGTTGGGCCTATTACTAGCTTTATCTCTAGCCGCTCCTGTACAAACTTTCACTCTAGTTTTCTCTATTTTGGGTTTGCTGATGTGGTCTATAAAATTTGGACCGAAAGAAATGCCAGGATTTTCTCACATACTTCCACCCCTGCTTGGATTCTCATTCGTGATATTATTCATTTGGTAAAGTGTGGGCTTCATTCTAATGCTAAATTTCAAAAAATAAAGTCTAGACTATGCTATAGATCATTTGTCAGATCAGAATCGCACTCGTGAGAGTGGGATTTCTTAATGGTCCGCTGCTAGTCTTTGGTCTTTGGGGACTCGTAGAGTGGGACTTCGTAGAGTGGGGTTTTGGCCGAATGGGGCCTTCATAGAGTAGGGTCTTGGCTGTGTGGGGCCTTCGTAGAGCGAGGCTTCGTAGAGTGGGGACTCGTAGAGTGGGGCTTCGTAGAGTGAAGTTTGGCCAAGAGGGGTCTTCATAGAGTGAGGCGAGAGTGGGTATTCGTAGAGTGGATCTTTCATAGAGTGGGGCTTCGCCCTGGTGTGGGTCGTCTTCGTAGAGTGGGGCTTCGGCCAAGAGGGGCTCGGATGGCTTGGCCTTCGGTAATGAGGGGCTCGGCCAAGAGGTTTCGGAAAGTGGGTCTTTGTAGAGTGGATCTGTAGTAGAGTGGAGCTTCGGCCTCGAGTGGGTCATCTTCGTAGAGTGGGGCTTCGGCCAAGAGGGGCTCGAATTGGTGTCGTTTTGGCTTCGGCCAGTTCGGCCTTATGACTTCGTTTCTTCCAGATGGTCTCTTCTGTGGCTTGGACTTCGGCAATGAGGGGCTCGGCTAGTGGGGACTCGCAGAGTGGTGCTTCATAGCGTGGGTCTTCATAGAGTGGGGCTTCGGCCACGAGTGGGTCGTCGTCATGGTAGCTGGTTTCGGTGGCTTTATGGCTTGATATGACAATGATTGACTTTAGTGGTTTGGTTGCCTGAATTTGCATAACAGGTTAGTTAGGAATATAAAAACTAACGACCTTACGAAAATAATCAATTTTAGCATGATGAGTCGTTAACCAATCAATCCCTAAAATTACATCAAATGTAAATATCTTCAAAGAGATGAGATCAACAGGTAATGTGAGGGTGCCGATTTAAATCAAACAAGATTTATAAACAGTGGATGTAATGAAGGTTTCTCGTAACAAAGTTTCAACAAATAAGTTAAAGTCTAATTTCTCAAGAGTGTACAAGCATGTGAAATAAAAGAATAGGTAGAACCGGTATCTAATAAGGTATAGATTTCACAAGAGTTTATGATTAGTTTACCCGTGATAACTTTGTTCAGGTTCTTCGCTTTTTGAGAAATCACAACAAACGCGCTTCCTTGAACCATCGACTTTTACTTGTCCAGGACAGTCTTCGGTGCCACCGTCCCAGTTGGACTTGACTTCACTACAGGACAAAATTGAGCTATATATGTGATCTTCCTTTCCACAACTGAAACACACCTTGGAAGGCTATGTACAGTTTGGACTGATGTGTCCCTCCTCTCCGCATCTGTAGCATCTAACTGGTGGTCATTCTCCTCCCCTAGAAACGGTTGCTAGTGGTGGTGCTGCTACCGATGTCTTTCCATCATTGTAGGATCTTCTCGTTTTGAAATTTTCATTCAACTCATTTCTTCTATTATCTTGGTCAGGATTACCATCGAAGTGGTTACCATTTCTGGCATGATAATTTCCTCCGCGTTGGTTATCACTGCTTCGATGACTGTTGCCACTGGTACGACTATTATCGTGCGGTCAGTTGTTGTCTTTTAGTTGAAAAGTCTTATTATCTCGCTTCAATAATTGAGCCCTATTCACAACATCTGAATACAAACAAAGTTTATGAGAAATGAGATATTGACGAATTTTGGGTTTCAAACATCTGAGAAACATTCGTGTCATTCGCTCCTCATTATCCACCAAATGGGATGCAAACCGGGATAACTCCACAAACTTAGCCTCGTATTATGATACAGTCACATTGTTCTGTTCTAGTTTGATGAATTCCACCTCCTTCATATGACGAATACTTTGTGGAAAATATTTGTCGTTGAACAATTCCTGAAACTTCTTCCTAGACATCTTAAGTGTGGAAAAATGAGTACGCTTTACAGATATTCCCACTAGTAATTTACCTCTCCCCGCAACGTAAAGGTGGCGAAAGGAACCTTTTGCTCCCCTATGCATCCCAAGACATCAAATAACTTGGTGATCTGCTTAATCCATGCTTTTATCTTAAGTGGCTCTGGCTTCCCAAAAAACTTCGGCGATCCCAACTCTTTGAATTGCTTAGCAGTGACCAGCCGTGAGTTGTCATTATTTCCACCTGCATTTTGAACAAGAGTCTCTCTCGTTTGGTGTGGCATGAATTGTAGAAAGTGTAATAACCCAATATTTTTGATATAATTAAATAAGAAAATTTGCGTATAATTTTTTTTTTAATAAATGTGGGTATATGTGAAAGGTAAAGTGTATGTATATATGTGATAAATAAATATTAATTTATTACATAAATATTTACAAATAAAAATTTTAAGGAATTATTGATCATTATAAATTATATTTTTATACTAATTTAATTTTGTAATAAAAATATTTTTATTATTTATTTTCTATGAAAATATGAATATTATATTATTTCAATAATGTATGATATGATTATTAAAATTATTATAAAAATTATTTTATTATATGAATTTATTCAGATTTGTTAAGTTAATTGTAAGACCCCGAATTTTATGAAATAAAAATATTCAATTTTTCTTATAATTACTATTCAGTAAATGGTTAAATTGATAAAATGTGACGCCCCCAAAATTAGGTATACATCACCCATCTTGGGTAGTCAGATACATGGTACAGAATTTAAATACAACTTACTAATATAACTATCGTGTACAATACGACATAAACTGTGAGTTTGAATACAAATATTGTCTACTAGATATTATACAAACTTAAAAGGAGTCCTCATTACAATTATTATCACACTATTTCACAGAATAGTGAGGACTACTAATGCTATCCTCCGGACCATTACTCCAGTCCCCAGGCTCGTCGCCTATGTTCTCATTTTCTGAAGAGAACAGTGAAAGAAAGGGTGAGCTCAACTAGCCCAGTAAGAAATATTATGACTAAGATAATGCAGAATAAATTATCAATAGCCTTCAATATTGTTAAACTGATAAAATATAATAAACATCAAGTTTAAGCTGCGGTAATGAACAAGCAATCCATTAAAAGAGTCAAGTAGAAAATAAAATCTACTATCTTTTATGATTTAAAAGGTTTTCATCATCTTTGTTATATTTGAGACTCACTTTAATAAATAATCCACATCATCGAATCACCCCGCACTACCGGCCAAGGATATTCTTTAGTATCACGACCACAATTATTCCTGCACTACGGGCCAAGAATAGTTGTGTATTCATTAATGGTCATGATCATGCCAACAACTGTCCATCAATGCACTACGGCCACTGAGGATTTTTACCACATCATTTGTAACATTACGGTCATGATTACACCGAATAGTCTCTGGTCATAATCATACCAAGTCCATCTATGCACTACAGGCCACAGATGACTTTAAAAAAAATATAAACATGAGGATGATGACAATGATATAAGAATTCAATAAAACAAGTTCAAGAATTATTTTATCCAGGAATTATTAACGTCCAAATTGTCAACATGATACTGTTTTGTAGAGTAAAATTCAAGAATGATCAGAAGAATATTTCCATGAAAAGATACTGGATGAAACGCAAATATCAAGGATATTCTACTAATTTCATGGAGTATAAAAGTCAAAGTTTTAACCAACTGGGTATAATAAAGAATGGAATAACAAAAGAAATCACCATGCATGCGGACTTCGCGATAGGCAAAGTTATTCCAGCGTAATAATAATAACGGAACCGAAGTCGGTGAAATTCACACCGATAGGATGTTCCAACAGAATAGTAAAGATGGAACCGGATCCAGGTAAAACACACGAGATAGGATATTCCAAATGAATGATAAAGACGGAACCGGTCAGGTGTAAAACACACACGATGGATGTTCCAACGGAATAATAAAGATTTTAACCAGTCAAGTGTAAAACACAAAGCGAGGATGTTCCAATGCGAATAATAATAAAGACGGAACCAGGTCCGGTGTAAAACACATAGACAGGATGTTCCAACAGAATAATAGAAGAATGGAATAAAAGAAGAAGATCACCAAGTATAGGGGATTCCGCGTATACAGGTTATTCCAACAGAATAAATAAGAATGGAATAACAAAAGAAATTCTCTTCATGAATACAAAAGAATAACACCCCTTACGGGTACAACAAATAATATTCCCTACCTTAGAAGAACTGAATATTGGCAAAGTGAAGTAGAAGAATACTTTTCTTCTTTCTCTCTATAGTTTCTCTCTCTAGAGTTTCAGTGAATTCGTAAGAAAATAATGAAGGAATGAGCTTCTATTTATAGGAAAATAGAATGCATAGTAATTAATCCATGAGCGGTCCGATTGATTTACTTTAATCGACGGTCCATATTTAAAGCAAAATCTTTTAAATAAAATATAATATATTCTATTTATATAAAAACATTTTACTATGCAAACACTATGCAACACTATGCAAAATACTATGCAAAACACTATGCATAATAAAATATAATATATTTTATTTATAGAATAACTTTAATAAAGTATTATGTTTTATATAAAAGATGTTTCGCATTTTATTACGTTAATAATACTGAATAAAACAAAACGTCATTATCGCTATAATAATTCATATTATTAATCGACAATAATGGAATCAAAATGAGTGACTTCTCACATAAGCATCAATAATATCATACGGCAGTGTTACTTATGCAACCACACGTATTCTTTGTACTTTTACTACGAAAGTAGTTCAATGAAGATCAGCGGTAAAACTTCCGCCGTTATTTCAATAAAATATTTTTGTCGTTTTCTCAATCAAACAATAATTACATTATGTAGGGTCCACCAATGATTGAGTAGTTATGACGAATATTCTCGCTAAATCGAATATTTCCGACCAATCGAATATAATATAACCACTTGCATACTTTGCAAAATTTATAAATATTACCCACAACTATAACATTATATCAAATTATTCCATAATATTCAAAAATAATATTTATAGAAAATTCATCTTTATTTATAAAAGCTGAGGTCTTACATAAAAGGTTAAAGTTAAGGGTGATATATGATTTTTTTTTCAAAATACGCAAGTGGTTATAAAATATTCATTATTGTCGGGGGGGAATATTCGTTTAGTCGTGGAATATTCTTTCTATCGGGGAATATTCGTACGACGGCGCAACCATTTGTGGGCCCCTTAATAGAATAACTGTCGGATAAAGAAAACGATAAATTTGAGTTTTTATAAATAATGGCGTAGTTGTTACCGTTAACACTGTTGGAATACCCGGTTGGTAAAGTAAAGTAATACGCGTTGTTGCACAGTAGCACACGGTATTGCACATAATTTTTTTCAATTATTGATTCTTACGTGAGAATACACTACTCAATAATTGTTATAGTAATTACTGTTGAATATTTTATTTTATTGATTCAATAATTGCTGCGTTGATATTTTATATTATTGTTGTTTCAATAATTGTCTTTGCCATGATATCTCCATTATCGGATCAATAATTCATATTATTTGAATAATATTATTAGATAGCATTATTGGCAATGTCTAGAAAGTTACATCAAGGAGAGGTTTGGTCACCTAATTGCGGCGCCCGAGAAGGAGAAATCCTTATCGGAAAGCCCCCTCTTTCCTGGGAACTGCCTGGTTGTCATTATTGTGATTCTGTAATATTATTTGTGAATAATTAATTATTCATTTATATGATAATGAAATATTTATTGGATGTGGATATAAATGATGGATTTATTTATTTGGTTATAAATGAAAGAATTAATGTTGAGGTGTTTTATCAGTATTTATTCAGATTGGAGGTATTAAAAGATCAAATCGATGTTCTTAAAACTCTATTGCGTGAGTTATAATTTTTAATCCGACCGTTGGATCATTGTGATTTTTGGATATGTTATACATATATAAGTTGAGTATATGTCCACAAATTTTAAACCGTTAAAAATGAACGTATGATTTGTTATGAATTTTAAGAGGTGACTGGTTCAGAAATGGTTGAAGTATCCGAATTTATCATTTTGGTGGAAAATTCTAGAATTGGTGGGCCCCACTTTTGGTTGGTGAGAAATGTGCTGGAATTTTTATTCAAATGTGGAGGGTGGGAATAGTAGCAGGTAAAGCTATCAAGTTGCAGATCAAGTCTACTTCGGCGTGCTAACATTTTTCTATAAATAGAGGGCTAAGTTAGAATTAAAAATCAAACCAGGATTCATAAGTTTTCTCTCTTTTTCTCTCTAGATTATCGAGTGTATTTTGTGAGTATTTAGATACTTGGTGAGTTGCTATTCATCAGTGCAAGTTTTCTTCAGCGTCATATCCGATATCCAGTCAGAAGTGCTACTCTTTTGAGGTAAGGGATAGTAAGGGATTTTAAGGGTTGTTATGTTTTTCAGTTTCGTAATTTTTTCGACCTTGTAAAATGCGGAAAAATTTGAAATGATAATTTGATGAGTTTTATTGATTGTGTCCTAAAATGGCGATTTTTGGATATATAGATTAAGAGTTATGAATTTTACGGGAAAAGACTATTTTAAAAGTAACTGCTTATAACTCCTTGTGGTTAACTCCAAAATTGATGAAATTTTTATTGAGAGTACATCTATATAATATCAGTGTACTCTTGGAATTTCGAAATTTTTGGATAAAAGTACAATTTATGATAAATGTCTAAATATTAAACGATTTTGGCCATATGAAAAATAGTAAATGAATTTTTAAAATTCGAGAAAAATATATGTTCAATATGGGACTATATTTCGCTAAATCCCGGAAAAGAAATATTTTTGGAACTGATTTGGTATTTTTCATAAAAATGGTCTAGTTATGAGTAAAAGAATTAAATATGTTATGTGAAGTAAGAAAATTGGAAAATATTATTTTATTGCTTGAGAATCATACATGAGTTATATGCAGATTTTTGATGAGGATTTTGGTTATTGGTGATGAAATCTTATGAGTTTGGAATTTTAGAATGATTAAATGCATTATTTAGTAAAGTGTAAACAATTAAAATAAATTATTTATAAGTTTAAAAAATGTTATTTCAATATCATTATACCGAAATATTGGTATGGATTTTATTATGGAATTTCTACCTTTTTGTGTCGAGTTACTATTCATGAGTTACTATTCATGAGTTACTATTCACGAAGTTACTATTCATGGATTACTATTCACGAGTTACTATTCATGACAAAATTGGTTTCTTTTTCTAACCAAATTATAGTTGATTTATGAATATTACTCTTGAGATTAAAACTATATGTTGATCATATTATTTTTACTATTATATATAACATTTTTATAACCCTAATAATGATATTTCTCTTTGACTTGAGTGTAAAGATGGGTAGATTTTTGGTATGATCATGACTATGGGTTCTCTTTGGCCAGTAGTGCAAAGTTGAATTGTTGACTGGTATGATCATGACCATTGAATTTATAATTGAATATCTTTAGCTTAAGTGCAAAGGTGAAATGATCAACATGATTATAATTATTGTTTATATAAATTTCGAAATGATTATATATTTCTTTCGAGAAATGAATATAATTGATCTCAGAGTAAATATGAATGTTGATGAATATATTTGGCCTGTAGTGCAAATATGAACTGTTGAGAAATATCTTTGGCCTGTAGTGCAAAGATGAATTGTTGATGAATATCTTTGGCCCGTAGTGCAAAGATGGTCTGTTGATGAATATATTTGGCCGTAGTGCAAAGATGAAATTGTTGGTATGATTATAAACAGGAACTGTGATTTGGTATAACCATGATCTTTGATGTTTCAGGTAAAGACATGTGATGAAAATTATCTTCGTCCTGGATGCGAAGAGGAATATAGAATTACAATTATGATTATGAGTTATTCATATAATTAAGAAAAGGAACTGTTGATTGATGTTATAGGAAGAAAACATTGTTGGTGGATTTTTAACATGGAGAAGATAATAGACTTTATGGTCTATTTGACTCTTCTAATGGATTGCTCGTTCCGCTGCAACTATGGTTGAAATTTTTATCATCTACCATATGTTCTAAATCTCTGATTTATTATTGATGAAGGCTATTGATAATTTAATTATCTTTAGTCATGATATTCTTTACTGAGCTAGTTGTGCTCACCCTTTTGCTTCACAATTCCTTTCGTGTAATAAGACCGTAAATGGGTCGAGCGAGGGTAATGAGGGAATAGAGCGATGGTCATCATTTAGTAGTTATATTTGGTGAATCAAATAGGGTGGCGAACCCAACGTTGGAAGGGTGTTTTTTGCCACTATCATACAAGATGTCTAATGACATACAACCTCGTGTCATCATAAGGCAGGTTGTGCTCATCCACTTGATGAGTATATCTACGAGCACTACCTATATAATCTTGGTGTTTGGTTGAAGTATAACTCTCAATTAGAGACAGTGGAGATAATGATATGTCAAGAGAAGACTCACCATTGGAAAGAATATGATAGTAATCTTCTCGTTTTTCTTTGGGGTCTATTGGGTCAACCAAGGATAATTCTGTGGCCATATGATATCTATCATAACCTAGACGCATGGCTTCCCGTGTACGAAGGTTTCCTTGAGCACTTCCCAAAGATTTTAATTTCTAAAACAGTTTTTGACTATACCTTTATGTAAGATGTCATGGTGACGTGCTACCCAAGTTGGTGTCAAGAGTCATAGTTGATATATATATTTGTATCAAAACTCATAACACATGAGTTGTTGTATTTTGCACGACAATTGTTGTAATAAAGTTGTAGTTGTTTTCTGTACCATGTATTTGGCGACTCAGAATGGGTTGGATGGAATGGACCTATTTTGGGGTTGTCACATTAATTATTTTAACTTAATTAATAATGGTATATATGAAAGTTATGTCGGATATGGATTCAAAACCCTAATTCTAGATTTTGAATAAGGAATGAGAATATTAATATAATATTAGTTATATTTTAGTGTTATAAGTATGTATAGTATGTGTGTAATGTTAAATCGTTGAACAATTATGGTGTAACAGTAGAAAACCCTAACATTATTTTAATAACCCCTAGTTCGGGAGTCAAACAAGACTTTAAAATTTGTTAAGTCGCGGTGTTATGTGATATATGATATGTATTGTAGGTTTTAACGCTAATTATGGAAAACTCTAATTAGTAATTAAAAACCCTAATTATTAGAAACCCTAATTTCTAAATTAGGAACCCTAATTGTCAAATTAGCAACCCTAATCGCTAAATTAGAAAGTTAAATGTTAATTAATAAATCTTAAACCTAATTTCCATGTTCTATGTAATTAGTAAACCTAATTTAATTAGGGAACCCTAATTTACATTTTTAGAAACTAAATTTTCATTTTAGCCGTAATTGTAAAATTCTAGAAAATCAATGCACAAAACCTTGGGGTTAACCCCTAAGGGTTAAACCCTAAGGGTCAAACCCAAAGGAAACAAATGACAACATTGCCATTAAAATTAAAAGCCAAATGACATAATTGTTCCTCTTGCATTATTTGTTAGATAACTTGTACATTTTGCCAACACTTTAGTTGGTGACCAACCCTTGACTTGCCCATGTGCTCTAAATAATACAAATCAGCCACATTATATCAGCCAATACATTGCATACAAGGGATATATAAGATTAAAGAGAGAGAATGTCCAAAAGCTAGCACAATTATTTCCAAACACATAACCAAGACTCTCTCTCTCCTCACCCACGAAAATCATAAGTATTTCAGTTCCATATCAAGCTCTTAGATCATCACAAACAGATTAGGAACCCCTGATTTAGAATTTGTTCAAAGTGAGGTATAATCTAAACCTAAAAATCTGATCTCTAAAGCTATGTTAGATCTTGTGTTTGAGTGTTAAAATATGTTGTATGTAGTATATATAAGTGATCTAGGTTGGTATATGATAGATCCATAACATCTATATGCACGAAATTGATGTTTTAAAAAATCTGGAAAAGTTTGAAAATGTTGTCTGACAACGAATGTCAGACCTCATATATCTCAGTCTATTTATGTTTTTGGTTGTTTAAATGTTTGAACATGTAGTATGTTGTGAGATCTTTGATCTGGAACAGGAATCATGCTTAGAGAATGTATATATTACAAGTTCTTAAAGGTTAAAAACGCCGAATTGGCCGTGACTTTCCGTTTTTGGGTTTACGAAATTCCCTGTGCCTGGCCCTCGACGGTATGTTCATGAGCCCAGATTTTTCTTGTGTTGTGTTATTTGTTTTTGTTGTTGTATCTGTGTTATAATATGTCATAACGACTACATGTTGATGCCTTTAGATCACCTAATTGATAAACCGAATGGATTTAATGGACGGTCAAACCAGGCAGGAAGTTCACGAAATAAGTTTTCTGGGTAACCCAGAAAACTAATGAATGTGACTTCTGACATGGTTTGACCGGATCATATCTACTGATTGTGTTGTTGTAGTATTGATTTTGTGTAATAGATATGTTCATGTACATGTTGACTACACACTGAAACACTTAAATCACTAAAACATCAGCAAAACTAATGATTTAGTCACTGTAGTTGGCAAGTTTTACTTAATACACCACTGAACTTTTAATTTTTTGAATTACCCCATTAAACAAATTATTATTTTAAAATTGGGTCACTCCGTTAAAAAAATTAGATAGGTGTTATCATTTTATCTACGTGGTTCTGAATAAAAATACAAAAATTAAAAATATTACATGTGGCAAAAAAAATTAAAAACTTAAAAGTAAAAAAAAAACTTTAATCCCACAAAAACTTTATCGGCTTGACGTTCCTTTTGAGGAAATTGAATTGATTTGCACATTCGGGTAGCCGGATTCAATTATAAATCCATGTGAGCGATCATAGAGACAAATTAAGCCATTAATCGAACCAACTATCTCCATTTTGAAGAAGGTTTCGGGAAAATAGATGGTCGGAGTTAAAAGGGCTTCGATTGAATCGATGCAGAAGATGATGATTATGTCGTCGAAGTGGCTGTGGACGACGAGCGAGTCGTTTTGGGGGTTTTGAGAGATGCAGATTATGTGTGATTTGATGAAGCTAGGGCTTGAAAAGAGGGAGCGCCATGGCTTGCAAGGGATTTGATGGGAAGGCGATCGAGGATTTCAACTTTTCTATCTTTAATCGGTCCACCCATTTTGGATCTCTGATTTTAAGGTGTTCTGCGATGGGTGTGGGTAGCTGATCTCGTTGGTTTATGGATTTGGTCGATCTGATCTGGCTTGTCGGCATCTTTGGTGGTTTCGCCAATGTTTAGGTAAAAGGTCCTTTGCCCGGAGTTATGTTACGTTGGTTTGGTCATGATTCTGAGACCGGCAAAGCTGAGAAAGTTTGTAACACGAAGTGGAAAGCGCCAAGGTTATACGTCTAACTATGTGTGATATTTGAGAGCAATAATTATTATGAGTGAATTATTGAGACAACTTATTTTGTTACAGCAACTGATGATTATTTAAGTGGAAATCTTTATACAATAAGCCATTTCGACTTCAATACATTATTAAGGTAGGCAACTAAGAATTTTCAGAAGGGTAATCTTCTTGGAAGAGGGGTGGATTTAATTTTGACATGTTTATCTGGTATTTTTCCAGAAAACCTTTTTGACAATTTTTATTTTTTCTGATAAGTCTTATTTTAGTTCATTTATTTCTTAACCTTGGGGGAAAAATCCTACATATTTTTATCGAACTCAGAGAGGACTTTGACCTATTTTAATTAATTGATTTTTTCCTTATAAAAGAAGAGAGATTCTACTAAAATTGGTCTTCCGGTGGGTTACCTTGCTATGATCCATCGCCAGATTTTGGTCTGCTAGTGCTATAGCTAATGAGTCTATTCCCCGCTTGCTTGGTTGCTGACTAATCCAACCATGTCATTTTCTTTTTCTTTTTTCCTTTTCTTTTTCATGGCCACATCAGATAATAGCTGAAATAATTTAACCGCCGTGAGTCATAGTTAACAGAATGATCTAATTAAAAAAAATTAATTTGTTTAATGGGGTAATTCAAAAAATTAAAAGTTTAGTGGTGTATTAAGTAAAACTTGCCAACTACAGTGGCTAAATCATTTGTTTTGCCCTAAAACATCATAAGGAATGCAAGTTGTGGAAGCCCAACTGTGACGCCCCCAAAATAGGTATACATCACCCATTCTGAGTTGTCAATACATGGTACAGAAACAACTACAACTTTATTATTACAACAGTAAAACTGTGAGTTTGAATACAAATATTATCTTCTAGATAATATCTATACTCAAATAAATCCTCATCACATTTATTGATACATTATTTTACAAAATGGTGAGGACTACTAAACAACTCTTTCTAAAACCTTCATTCCATACCCGACTGCCGTACTCGCTATATTCTCGCCTCCGAGAAGAAAAATGGAACAAAAAGGAAAAGGGTGAGCTCAACTAGCCCAAATAAAGAATATTATGACTAAGATAATATACAACAAATTATCGTTAGTCTTCAACAGGAAAAATCTAATAGAATACAATAGACAACAAATTTTAAATCAATATTCGCAATGAAATAATAATTCATTAGAAGAGTTAAGTAGAGAATGCAAACTACTATCTTCTATGTATGAATTTAAAAGTTCATCGTCTATCTTTTATCCTCTGTAACATCAATCAATATATATCGGAATCAAATATTCATCTTTTGCACTCTGAGCCAAAGATATTCATCAGTTGGTCATGTTCATCTAAACACCTGTTCATCTTTGCACTACGGGCCAAAGACATTCTTCAGAAATCATTCATCTTTGCACTACAGGCCAAAGATATTCCATAATATCATCATTTAAGGCGAGAGATTATGAAAATATTTTTAAAAAACGAATCCAGTGAAACAAAATGACAAGGATTAAGGATTAAGGATTCGTACTTTGTTTTATCCACGTCCAAAAATACCTCAAAAATAATCACAGTGGTGTAAAATTCAAGAATGATCAAAACATGGATACAATCAAAGCTAGTATCCATAGTAGATATTTTGGACAAAAAGAAGAAATTTTCATTTTTTCGATGAATAGTGCCGTATTCGTGAATAGTACCGTATACGTGAATAGTGCCGTATACGTGAATAGTAACTCCGACACCAAAAGTTCCAAATTTGATAAAACTTCAGATCAATATTTCAGCATAATGATATTGAAGAAATAATATCATTACGAAAAAAATAATATCCCTTACCTCGAAAGATCAAGACTCTCTAGCTGAAACATCGGATATAGGCTATGACTTGGACTTGCACCGTATAGCAATACTCAAAGTATACTCAAAATACTCACAAGAATACGCTCGATAATATAGAGAGAAAACTTCAGTTTCTGGTGTGATTTTCAATTCTAACCTAAGCACCCTATTTATAGGAAAATGCTTAGAACACCAAAGCAGAAAATTTAATAAAATATTAATATATATATTAAAATTTCTACGCCAACCTTCTTAGATCTGATCTCAGCTCATTTTGCACATGTTGTAGCCCACAAAAAAACAAACAAAAAACGTTTTTATTATTTAAAATATTTTAAACTTCCAAAAATCAATTATTTCGGAGCTTCATAACTTCAATAATTCATAATAAATAGCCCTTCTATCAGAAAATTGAATCTCGCGATTTTTATAGAAAATTCAATTCTCTACAACTTACGAGAAGAAAGTTTTCAAAATTCAAATGTAAATTGACCAAAATCCACAAACAGCGATTTTACTGTGCTATAATCAAATTTCAGTCAATAAATGGGGTCCACCGACATGTTTAACATGTTTTAAACATTTATTGCAACAAAAATACTCATCCTCCTCGTATACTCATATATCCCACATTCGTTGTAAAAATATCACCATTATTATATTATTAAAATATAATAATATATTTATTTTATCAGAAAAAGATAAAATTTCAATTTTTCAACAATTGTCACAATAAAAATTTTCTCCATCTATATCCACATAAAATCAATATTTTTCTCATCATATGAATCAATAATTAATTATTCACAAATAATATTACAGAATCACAATATTAACAACCAGGCAGTTCCCAGGAAAGAGGGGGCTTTCCAATAAGAATTTCTCCTTACTGGCGCGCAATTAGGTGACCAAACCTCTCCTTAGACAGAACTTTCTAGACATTGCCAATAATGTTATCTAATAATATTATTCAGATAATATGAATTATTGCTTCGATAATGAAAATCTTGTGTAATGACAATTATTGAAACAAACAAAGAATATAAAATATCAACGCAACAATTATTAATACAATCTTGAATAGTAATTCATCGTAACCATTATTGAGTAGTGCCTTTTACGTAAGAATCAATAATTGGTGCAATACTGGTAATGCTCTTGTGTTTTAACCACCGGGTATTTTAACAAAAGATAATGATGTAATAACTACGCAGATTATTTTTAAACCACTTATATTTATCGTTTTCTTCATCCAATCGCTTTTCAGTTATGGGGCCCACACATGGGTTGGCCGTCATTTAATATTCCCCGAGCGAGCATTGAATATTCCACGACCAAACGAATATTCCTCGACAACAAAGAATATTTTATAACCACTTGCTTATTTTGAAATATTTTAGTATTTTACCCATAACTATCCACATTAATCAAATCAACCCTTACTATTTCAAAATAATAAATAGAGAAAATTAAATTTCATTAATAATAAGTTGGGGTCTTACAACCTCCCTCCTTATGAAATTTTCGTCCTCGAAATTGACGACGTACACGGTGTTTGAAAAGGTGAGGATACCTCGCTTTCATTTCGATTTCCAATTCGGTCATTTCCTCTATAAGCAAGATTCCTCCACAAAACTTTAACTTGTGGTATGACCTTTCTTGGCGTAGGACATGCTCCTTCCTATCCAAGATCTTGTGGTACCTCCTCATACGTTAAGTCTTGACTATTTCGTCAGGTTCTAATTCTATAACGTGGTTGGTCTTTCACATATTTCTGAAATACTGATATATGAAACACATTATGAACACGAGACATACTTGGAGGTAACGCAAGTCTATAGGCTACATTTCCTACTCGGTCAAGAATTTGAAATGGACCAATAAATCATGGATTGAGCTTTCCTCTCTTCCCAAATCTTGTAACTCCCTTCCATGGAGCAACTCGTAACAATACATGATCCCCTACACTAAATTCCACGTCCTTTCGATGAAGATCCGCATAACTCTTTTGTCGATCTTGTTAGGTTTGTAATATTCATAACGCAATCAAAATTGCAAAAATAATGCGGAAGCGTGTAAAAATCAGAGTTTAAAAAATATACAAACCATATACCCGGATCACCCTTTATGCATAATTATTAATTAAACGAAAAGATAAAGAATAAAATCATACCCTTGAAGATCGAGCTTCCTCAGGTACAAGTTCACCTCCAAATCCTTTCGCGTTCAACTTGAATCCACCGGGTTTGGTTCCTTCCTTTGATCAACGTTAGCCACCCATATGTTTGGCCTCTAGAGGTGATCCACCAAGGAAAAATAAAGATTCAAGAAGAAGGGGTATTGGCTCAACCCTAGTTTTCTATCTCTATAGAAAGGAACATACTCTCCAACAAATTGGAATTATTGCGTAGTTGTAAAAGTCAACAACCATTATCACCCATAATAAGACTCCTCTTATTTATAGATGTGGGCAACCCACCTTAACAATTAAGGAATTGGGATTTATTTAATTAATTAAATTCTTTTAATTAATTAAGCTCCCTAATCTTATTAGGGATAATTAATTAAACTCCTTTAACTAATTTTTCCTCCTAATCCTATTAGGAATAAATGAGAGTACTTATATTAAATTAATTCCTAAACTCTTTTAGAAATTAAAATAATAATAATTGTAATAATATTAATAAGACTCCTCTTATTAATTTATATTTAATATTTCTAAAATATTAAATAATAATATTAAGCTATTTAATTTATTCTATCAACATAGATTAAATTAAATATACTTAACATATTATTACGATTATGCCATTAACTTCTTAAATAATTATTCTTCCTTTTATGGTGTGACCCTTTAGGTTCTCCATATTAAACCGGTTGTGAATAAATCAATTAGAACAATTCTAATCTTATTTAAATAAATAAATTAAACAATTAATTTATTTAAATAAATAATATTTATTCTACAATAGGGATAAGCCTCCTAGCGATCAACGACTTTCCGGATAATATAGATTTCAACATTAATCATTAAAGAACCTTTGAGTAAATAGTTACCATACAATTCAATCCTTCCACCATACAATGTCCCAATTAAATATAAGACATGGAATTCTTTGTCAAGTCTTATTTTATTTAATTATATGTATTTCGATCCTTAAATGCACAACTCAAATAATGCAAATTAGAAACTCCTTTCTAATTTCATTACGCCTTGCCAAGGACTCTTTGGGTTGTCATTTATCGAATCACATAGGACATTTCTCTTCTTTTATTAGAAGTGGTAGATTCTTTATTGATCATACATTATCTCCATGTACAACTTATTATACCCAAGCATACCCTTTGATATACCCTAAGGGTCTTAAGGAATAAGTCAAAGTATAACTCATCATACACAAGATACTATGATGATCTCAAGTCCAAGGATTACTTGTACTACTATCACTACAGGAATTCCTATTGATAAGCAAGTAAAACTCCATTAGGTATTCCTTAGCAAGCCAATGCGTCAAAGTGAACTTATTCTCTAATAAGCACCTACATACTTGCTTTAGTGTCTCCACACAAATGATCATGAGATCAATCATCCTCATCCAATGAGCAAGCAACGTATGTACCAATCTATCCGGATTCACTAATCCCCAATTTAGTAATCCAATGATTGGGAACTATTTTAGTTTTAAGCTTTCTAAGAATTTAGATCTCATTAGAATGATCATCATCATTATTCTAAAAGCATTGCTTAAAACTTTGGGTTTATCACATATTATAAAACAACATCATGTAGATAATTAAAAGCCTTTAATAAATTAAAACTTTTTATTAATAAATGAATAAGATTGTTACAAAGTATATGCTTTATCATCAAACATGATTGGCTTGTGTGCATACTACTTTCAATCTCCCACTTGCACTAAAGCCAATCGTCATGGTATCTTATACTCTTCTTCTCTAAGTGACGATTATCCTGCTGTTGGATAAGCTTTAGTTAATGAATATGTAATGTTGTTCTTGAGAGTCCACTATCTCTATAGTGATTTCCCATCTTTCAATGATTCTAATAATCAAATGAAAGTGCCACAACACATGTTTAGATCCAAGATGAGACTTGGGAACTATTCCTAGTTCTGTAATGAACTTTTAATCCAAACAATCAACTTGCGACTTCATTTATAGCTATATACTTTGTCTTTATCACTAAACCAACTCTTTCTTTGTTTGGAACCTTTCCAATTCATCGCACCCTTTGTTCAAGATAACGCTTTACCTTAAAGTGGATTTTACATCATCTTAGTGCATGTCGAAAAACTTGAGTCTGTTAAGCCCTCTAGTTTTAATTTAGACCCACCATAAATATGATCACATCCTTAGTGCTTGGGTTAAGCACTTTA
Source organism: Panax quinquefolius (assembly GCA_020205615.1). NCBI lineage: Eukaryota > Viridiplantae > Streptophyta > Magnoliopsida > Apiales > Araliaceae > Panax > Panax quinquefolius. The sequence goes on from CM035162.1 coordinate 51,427,827, forward strand.
AGAGGTTTTCACCGACTCACGGTGAACTTCTTTAGAATATGGTGATCGACATCGGGTCTCGTACATTTCATTGCATACATGATTGTCACTCATGCGACCTCTCTTCTTTTAATAGTTTGTGGGGACTATTAAGAGATACATTCCATAGCTCATCGACATGAGACATCTCTTGGAGTTTGCCATGCTAAACGACTTTAGCATCAAATGAATATCGTTCCTTGGGTTAATTCGAGCATCCTCTTAAATCTATCTATATAGATTTATATCCCAATTAAGATACTCTTCCAAATTATTCATGGAGGAATGTTTAGACAACTTTATCTTTCTTGATTGTAGCATTGGTATGTCATTCCTTATCAGTAGTATATATCAACATATAGTACTAGGAATGTCACTATGCTCCCAATCGACCCTTTTGTACACACTAGAACTCTTACCTCATCGTATGTAACTCGGATCATCATCTTCTATGATCGTACCTCATCATCATCATCCATGATGGATCCATACCTCCTAGGTATCTTGGTACTATTCCGGATTTACGATTCGGGTTGTGGTACAATAGGTCAATATCTACTGAGTTCCTCTTATTTGACTTATAGTGTTTTGTGGTTCTTGAACTCTTCAAGATCTATTATCCTCCCACTAGCCCCTTCAATAATAAACACATTTATCTTAGAAGGCGTGTTTCATAACAAACACCTTTTGCTAAGTAGGATTATAGAACATATACCCTAAACTTACTTTAGGATGTCCCACAAATTGTACTTGTCAAATCTTGTCCCAAGCTTATCCTTTGAAACCTTTTCACATAAGTTGGACAACCCTTATCTTAACATACTTAAGATTAGGAATCCTCCACATCCATAACTTTTATGGAGTCTTGAAATTTGGATTTTGAGGTTACCATTTTCGTAGAGATATCACGACCATTTCTAGGACATTATCCCAGAAGAATACTGGAATGTCGATAAAATCATTATGGATCGCACCATGTTCAAATAGGTACGATTTTTCCTTTCAGATACATAATCAATTATTATGTATCGAGAGGCGTCCATTATGAGAAAACCATTTGAGATGATCTAGAAACTTATTGCACAAGTATTTATTCCTTGAACTAATCAAAGAATCTTAATACATTGCCAATTTGTTTCACTTCTGAATTCTTTGAACCTTTCAAATAATTCACACTTGTATTTCAGCAAATACACACATTCAACTCTTTGAATAATCATCTCCTTTTCTTATACTAATTTGTTCAATATGCAAAATTATTTTCACGTAAGTCAAGTATACAAAATTTATTAAGTAATATTCCAGTTCTATACAAAACATTATTATTATTATAAATAGAACAACAATTGTTCTTAAATATAATACCAAAGATTTCATTGTCCAACAATAAAATGGAAATAATGTTTCTAACAAGTACTGGAATACAATAACAACTTATTGACTCAATAGATTTGCTCGTAGGGAGTGCTAAACTATAAGTTTCTATAGCTAATGCAGCAACCTTTGCTTCATTTTCCACATATAAGATTACTTATCTTTGTTTAACTTTCTACTTCTGCTTGGTCCCTTCATAAATCTATATTTATGATAACCAAAGTCGGTATCCAATACCCAAGTAGAACCTTGACTTAAAGAAAAATTTATTTCAATCATGAACAAAAAGCGTATTATTGAATCGAAACTTCACTAAGCTTCTTTGGTTAGCCTCGCAAGATGCTTCTTGCAGTTTCTTTCAAGTTTCAGGCTTATTATAGTGGAAGCAAACTCCTTTGCTATCCGTGATCGATTTTGTTCTTATTATCCTTTGTTTATGCCTTTCTATTTACCTTCTTTGAATCGTTCTTCTTTTTCGGAAGATCCTTTGGCCCCTACCAAGAAGACTTGATCTTTCTTGGTTGGAAAGTGACTCTCATCATTTTTCAATATGTTAAGCAAATCGGCAAGAAGGCGATATCTAGCTTGTTTATATGAAAAATTCACAACAATTGTGAAAGGAGTAGGGAGTGAGTGCAAGATCAAATCTTGGCTCAACTCTCCATCCATGACAAAACTCGTTGTCCTAATTGATCAATCAAATTGATAATGTTAAGGACTTTTTTATCATCTTTGTAGTGTCGTGGTCATTCTAGATCGGAAGAGCTCCTTAGATATCTCGATATCTATTCGTCCTACTTTCCTCACCATCAACTACTTGATGTGCGGGAATATAGTAGGAGCATCCATAGTTTCATGCTGACGTTGAAGCTCGTTACTCATGGATGCGAGCATGATGCATTGAGCCAATTGTGCATCATCTTGCCACTTTCTAAAAGTAGCAATCTCTTCCTCAGAGGCATTATGCGCAACCATTGCGAGATAGGTACAGGACATAAGATAGCTTTTCAGCCATGAGAACTATTCTCAAATTCCTTAACCAATCCGTTTAATTCGGTTTGGTTAATTTAGCATCTAATATGCTTCGCAGTGATAGTAATTTTAGACATTGTAAAATTTTGTAAATGAATTTGTAATTAACAACATTTTAACATACATTCTTTTATTAATTACCAAAATAATTTAGGTCTTGTTTTAAATTGGTATCTCCCACTATTTTCTTCAAACTATATTACCCTCACTTATATAGTTCGGCAAAATCTAAGTAAAGATTTGCTAGTGATAATAAGGATCTCATTTCAAATGTATATAGCCTTGTGGTGACACAACAAACTATATATAAATAAATAGGTAGACAACTTTTGTCAATTACATCAACTATGCAACTCCTTGTCTTTTGCCTCTTAGATTATTTTGATCAAGTGGTGGCACATCCGAATCAAATTATCCAAGTTAAGTCCGACCTAGCACTCCATATATTCAAAAAAGAAAAATATCATCCTTGTGGTGACACAACAAAACAATATTGTTCAATTTTCTTTATAAGCATCAAATATGATAAATTAACATCTTAAATACTTAATACTTGCCTTGTGGTGACACAACAAACTCATATTAAATATTTAATACTCTATTAGTTTTATCATGCTAGAAGGCTTACGTTCGATATTCCAAATATCTTTGAACGCTTAGGAGCTTAATATAAAAATTGAGGGGTTTGTTATTAATTTGTCTCATCTTGTTTAGCATGCATGCATATATATATATAAAATCGCGTTATATTAATTAACATGCGAAGCATGTTTGCATAATATATAATATATATATAGTATAAGCATGCACATATAGAATACTATATTCTACTCGGATTGATTATGGACTTTTATTCTAGTTTGGTTCACTAGAGCCACCAAGTGAACCAAAAAGTCAAAACCTAGGGGTGCAAGAAATAATATTTAAATATAACTATTACATTTAAACCTGGGCTCCATTACAAACGGGTCTTCTAGCGCTCCTTGCTCCTTGATCTCCAATTTTTCAAAATTAATTCTAACTATTCCTATTACAAAACTATTTAAAATAAATAGAAACCTTGATCGTGATCGAGGAGAAGTACATAGGAGGAGATAGAATTTACATTAAGAAAAAAATTAGAGAAGGCGAGGCATGAGACCCCATTTAATAAAACCCATACATTCATACATCCAACTAAAATAAAATCCAATCACATTGGTGATAGTCCATAATCAATCCCATTTATTATCATACACATCACCATATGCATCAATAAATAACATTCATCTTATGAATAATAAACATTTAATATATATATTGATATCATTTAATGGGCAAATTTACTTAGTATAAAATCTAATTTTGAATCAAAATAAACTCCTTTATTTTAATCCAAATTTAAATCAAAATAAAACTATTTTATTTTAATTTATCCTATTTTGAATAAAATAAACTATTTTATTTTAATCAAAATTTTTAATCAAAATAAACTCCTTTATTTTAATTAATTATGGAATCCAATTCCATGTAAAAAAAAATTATTAAAGGAAACACGGATTTTCTTTTTCCTATTCACAAATAAACTTCTTTTATTTTGAATAATATGAAATCTTATTTCATATTTAAATAAACTCCTTTATTTAAGGAAACACGAATTTTCTTTCCTATTCACAAATAAACTCCTTTATTTCGAATAATATAAAATCTTATTTTATATCTAAATAAACTCTTTTATTTAAGGAAAGACTGATTCTTTTTCCTATTCACAAATAAACTCTTTTATTTTGAATAATATGAAATCTAATTTCATATCAAAATAAACTCCTTTATTTAAGGAAAAATAGAATCCAATTTCAACTCTAATTAGTTATCATGGAATCCAATTCCAACTCTAATTAGTTAGCATGAAATCTAATTTTAAAATTAAAATAAACCTTTTATTTTAATATTAAAATAAACTTTTATTTAAAATTAAAATAAATTTTATTTTAATTATAAAATTATTAAGAATAATATATATATATATATATATATATTATACAAAAACCGTACCTTCCTACTAACAACAATTCACGTGGCCCATGGTTTGCTTTTGTGATTACATGGATTCTCTATGTTATATATATATATAACAAGGTAATCATATATATATATATATATATATATATATAACTTGTTTCCTGTTGCTTTCGTTTTTTTGTTTTTTTTTTTATTAATGTGGTGCGGTTATTCATCTCCCTTGCAAGGGCCACGTGGGTTAACATGCTTCGGCCGAATTCCTTGAAAACAATATGATAAACACGCCCTTTTTTTTTATTTATTTAAATTTTATACAATTAAATTATGCCCAATTAAATTGTTCTAAACACATATCAATATACATATCAAATTAAAACAATTAATAATTCGCATAAAGGTTTGGCTCTGATGCCACTGTTAGGTTTGTAATATTCATAACGCAATCAAAATTGCAAAAATAATGCGGAAGCGTGTAAAAAAATAGAGTTTAAAAATTTACAAACCATATACCCGGATCACCCTTTATGCATAATTATTAATTAAGCGAAAAGATAAAGAATAAAATCATACCCTTGAAGATCGAGCTTCCTCGTGCAAGTTCACCTCCAAATCCTTTCGCGTTCAACTTGAATCCACCGGGTTTGGTTCCTTCCTTTGATCAACGTTAGCCACCCATATGTTTGGCCTCTAGAGGTGATCCACCAAGGAAAAATAAAGATTCAAGAATAAAGGGTATTGGCTCAACCCTAGTTTTCTATCTCTATAGAAAGGAACATACTCTCCAACAAATTGGAATTATCACAGTAGTTGTAAAAGTCAACAACCATTATCACCCATAATAAGACTCCTCTTATTTATAGATGTGGGCAACCCACCTTAACAATTAAGGAATTGGGATTTATTTAATTAATTAAATTCTTTTAATTATTTAAGCTCCCTAATCTTATTAGGGATAATTAATTAAACTCCTTTAACTAATTTTCCTCCTAATCCTATTAGGAATAAATGAGAGTACTTATATTAAATTAATTCCTAAACTCTTTTAGAAATTAAAATAATAATAATTGTAATAATATTAATAAGACTCCTCTTATTAATTTATATTTAATATTTCTAAAATATTAAATAATAAATATTAAGCTATTTAATTTATTCTATCACCATAGATTAAATTAAATATACTTAAACATATATTATTACGATTATGCCATTAACTTCTTAAATAATTATTCTTCCTTTTATGGTGTGACCCTTTAGGTTCTCCATATTAAACTAGGTTGTGAATAAATCAATTAGAACAATTCTAATCTTATTTAAATAAATAAATTAAACAATTAATTTATTTAAATAAATAATATTTATTCTACAATAGGGATAAGCCTCCCTAGCGATCAACGACTTACCGGATAATATAGATTTCAACATTAATCATTAAAGAACCTTTGAGTAAATAGTTACCATACAATTCAATCCTTCCACCATACAATGTCCCAATTAAATATAAGGCATGGAATTCTTTGTCAAGTCTTATTTTATTTAATTATATGTATATTTCGATCCTTAAATGCACAACTCAAATAATGCAAATTAGAAACTCCTTTCTAATTTCATTACGCCGCCGCCAAGGACTCTTTGGGTTGTCATTTATCGAATCACATAGGACATTTCTCTTCTTTTATTAGAAGTGGTAGATTCTTTATTGATCATACATTATCTCCATGTACAACTTATTATACCCAAGCATACCCTTTGATATACCCTAAGGGTCTTAATGAATAAGTCAAAGTATAACTCATCATACACAAGATACTATGATGATCTCAAGTCCAAGGATTACTTGTACTACTATCACTCTGAGAATTCCTATTGACAGGCAAGTAAAACTCCATTAGGTATTCCTTAGCAAGCCACGTTCAGTGAACTTATTCTCTAATAAGCACCTACATACTTGCTTTAGTGTCTCCACACAAATGATCATGAGATCAATCATCCTCATCCAATGAGCAAGCAACATATGTACCAATCTATCCAGATTCACTAATCCCCAATTTAGTAATCCAATGATTGGGAACTATTTTAGTTTTAAGCTTTCTAAGAATTTAGATCTCATTAGAATGATCATCATCATTATTCTAAAAGCATTGCTTAAAACTTTGGGTTTATCACATATTATAAAACAACATCATGTAGATAATTAAAAGCCTTTAATAAATTAAAACTTTTTATTAATAAATGAATAAGATTGTTACAAAGTATATGCTTTATCATCAAACATGATTGGGCTTGTGTGCATACTACTTTCAATCTCCCACTTGCACTAAAGCCAATCGTCATGGTATCTTATACTCTTCTTCTCTAAGTGACGATTATCCTGCTGTTGGATAAGCTTTAGTTAATGAATATGTAATGTTGTTCTTGAGAGTCCACTATCTCTATAGTGATTTCCCATCTTTCAATGATTCTAATAATCAAATGAAAGTGCCACAACACATGTTTAGATCCAAGATGAGACTTGGGAACTATTCTAGTTCGTAATGAACTTTTAATCCAAACAATCAACTTGCGACTTCATTTATAGCTATATACTTTGTCTTTATCACTAAACCAAAGAACTCTTTCTTTGTTTGGAACCTTTCAATTCATCGCACCTTTGTTCAAGATAACGCTTTACCTTAAAGTGGATTTTACGTCATCTTAGTGCTGTCTCTCGAAAGCTGTTGTTGTAGGAGAATTCCACCAATGGTAAATACTTATCCCAAGCGCCCTTGAAGTCTAGGACACGAGTCTTAATAGATCTTCAAGAGTTTGAATAGTCCTCTCGATTGTCCGTCTGGTTTGGGGATGGTATGTCGAACTAAATCGCAAACCGCGCCCATAGCTTTTTGCAAGCTAACCCAAAATCTTGAAGTGAATCTTGGGTCACGATCCGAAACTATGGATACAGGCATGCCATGGAACCTCACAATTTCATTCACGTATATACTAGCAAGACGTTTAAGGGAATAAGTCTCTCGTATCGGCAAGAAATGAGCAGACTTGGTTAATCTATCAACAATAACCCAAATAGCATTGATGCCTTGAGAAACCGTAGGAAGACCCGTAACGAAATCCATGGTAATGTGTTCCCACTTCCATTTCGGAATCTCAAGTGGTTGCAACGGACCCTTAGGTACTAGATGCTCCGCCTTTACACGTTGGCAAGTTAAACACATCGAGATAAACTTTGCAATCTCTCTCTTCATATTGTTCCACCAAAATGTATGTCGAAGATCACGGTACATTTTAGTACTTCCAGGATGGATTGCAAATGGTGTATTGTGTGCCTCCATCATAATCTTGTACTACAAATCGAGTCATTAGGAACACAAAGTCTCAGAGTGGACTCAAGTATTCCTTCTTCATCAATTCTCGCTTAGGAATAGCTCCTTCTTGTACTTTCTTCTTCATACGCATCAGCTCGGTTCGGTGGCTTGAGCAACTTTACTTTTTTCTATTAAAGTTGGCTCTGTCGTATACTTGACATCATCGCACTTTTCGTTCGTGCATATGATCTTCTACTCAATGCGTCGGCTACCACGTTCGCTTTTCCGGGATGGTATTGAATAGTGTGGTCGTAGTCTTTCAATAGCTCGAGCCAACGTCATTTGCCGCGCATGTTGAGTTCTTTTTGAGTGAAGAAATATTTAAGGCTTTTATGGTGCGAATATATCTCCACTTTCTCCCCATATAGATAGTGCCTCCATATCTTTAAGCGAAAACGACTCATCGCTAACTCTAGATCATGAGTAGGATAATTCCTCTCATACTCTTTAAGTTGTCGCATGAGGCATAGGCTATGACTTTCCCACGTTGCATGAGAACACATCCTAACCCTTTGCTCGAAGCATCGTTGTAGATAACAAATCCATCCGAACCGGATGGTATTGTTAGAACAGAGTCTTGAAATAAGTCTCCTCTTAAGCTCTTGGAAACTTTTCTCGCATTCTTCGCTCCAAACGAATTTTTGTATCTTTCGAGTCGGCTAGGTTAATGGAGTAGCGATTCGAGAAAACCCTTCCACGAATCTCCGATAATAACCATTAAGCCCAAAAACTACGTGACTTGATCCACCGACTTGGTTGCTCCCAACTTTGTATTGCTTCAATCTTCGATCGGATCAACAGATACTCCATGTTTTGACACTAACGTGCCCAGAAATGCTACTTCCTTAAGCCGAACTCGCATTTCTTCAATTTGGCATATAGTTGGTTTTCACGAAGCCTTTGGAGTACCGACTTCAAATGGTGCTCATGATCTTCACGGCTTTTGGAATATATGAGGATGTCATCAATAAAGACAACAACGAATTGATCCAAATATTCCTTGAATACTCGGTTCATCATATCCATGAAAGTCGCAGGAGCATTAGTTAGTCCGAAAAAGACATGACTAAGAATTCATAATGCCCATACCGAGTTCTCAAGGCGTCTTTGGAATATCCTCGATTCTAATCTTCAATTGATGATATCCGTAAGCTAAGATCGATTTTTGAAAAGAATTGTGCCCCTTGCAATCTGGTCAAACAAATCATCAATACGAGGTAGAGGATACCTATTCTTGATGGTGACATGGTTCAATTCCCGATAGTCAATACAAAGTCGCATACTCCCGTCTTTCTTCTTTACAAATAAAACAGAGCACCCCAAGGAGATGTCTTAGAACGAATGAAACCGATGTCCAACAATTCTCGTAGTTGGACCTTTAACTCTGAAGTTCAATAGGAGCCATTCGATATGGGGTTTTAGAAATGGGCTTTGTACCGGAGTTCAAGATCAATAAAGAATTCAACTTCACGTTACGGAGGTAGACCGGGAAGTTCTTTGAAATACGTCGGGAAAGTCAATAACAACGGGAATATTATTCAAATTTGACGTGTCTTTATTCAAATCCATAACATGGGCTAAGAAAGCTTGACATCCGTTTTTCAATAAGCGAATAGCTTTATGATTAGATATGACAATGATTGATTTTAATGGTTTAGTTGCTTGAATTCGCACAACGGGTTGGTTAGGAATATGAAAACTAACAACCTTACGAAACAATCAATTTTGGCATGATGAGTAGTTAACCAATCAATCCCTAAAATCACATCAAAAGCAAGTATCTTTAAAGAGATAAGGTCAATGTAAGGTGATGGTGCCAACTTGAATCAAACAAGATTTATAAAGTGGATGTGATGAAAGTTTCTCCTAACGGAGTTTCCACGAGATAGGTCAAAGTCTAATTTCTCCGAGTCAAGTTTAAAGCGTTGAGCACATGCAGGAGAGATAAATGAATGGGTAGCACCGGTATCAAGTAAGGTATAAACTTCGCAAGAATTTATAAATAGCTTACCCGTGATCACCTCATTTGGGTTCCTCGCATTATGACCAGTCACAACAAACGCTCTTCCGGAATTGTTGACTTTGACTTTTCTGGGATGATCTTTTGAGTCACCGTCCCTCATTGAACTAGGTTTCACTCATCTGTACAATCTCGAAGCGATATGTCCTTCCTTTCCACAATTATAGCATACCTTGAATCTGTTGTGGGCGGTTTGGATCGATATGTCCCTCTTATCCGCATTTGTAACATATGACCGGTGGTCGTTCTCCTCCCTTAGAACCGATTCTTCTTACGCCTTTGCTGCGTCTTCACATGGTCATTGTTAAATCTCCTCTTTTTAAAATCTCCTCCGACTCGCTTCTTCTATTTTTATGGCCATGATTACCACCAGAGTGGTTACCATTTTTGTCCGTCTTTTTTTTCTCATTTGGTTATCATTATTACATTGATCGCTATCTCGGTACAATCTCGGTTGTGGTCCTCAGGTTGGTAGTACTCGTTATCTCGCTCTAATAATTGAGCCCTGTTAACAACATCTGAATAGAGAGAAAATTTATGAGAAATGAGATACTGACGTATGCCGGGTTTCAAACCTCTAAGAAACATTCGCGTCATACGCTCCTCATTCTCCACCAAATGAGGTGCAAACCTGGATAACTCTGCAAACTTTGCCTCGTACTGAGACACCGTCATGTTGTTCTGCTCCAATCTAATAAACTCCACTTCCTTCATATGACGAACACTTTCAGGAAAGTATTTGTCATTAAATAGTTTCTGAAATGTCTCCCAAGACATGCTGAGTGCGGTTGGATGGAGTGCACGCTTCACGAGACTCCCACCAAGAATCCGCCTCGCCACGGAACATAAAGGTGGCAAATGGAACCTTCGTTTCTCCGTGCATCCCAAGACATCGAATATCTTGGTAATTTGCTTGACCCATGTTTCCGCCATGATCGGATCTCGCTTTCCCTTAAATTCGTGGTCCCAACTCTTTGAAGCGCTTGTCGTGTGACAACCCGTTAATTGCTATCATTTCCTCTCGTATTTTGAACACGAGTCTCCTCGTCGATTTTTGCACGAAATCGCAAAAAGCTTCTAAACATCCCCTCGTTCATCATCTACTCAATGGTGTTGTTCACGGGAAGAACATTGCCAACTGTTACCACGTTCGCCCCTCGTTGGTGAGTGAGCGTCTCCACGGTCTCATTTCCATTGTTAATATTCTCACGACATTCTCAAATCACCGTCATAAAACAAGGGTTAATTAAGGAAATCAATATATCACAAAATATCCCTATATATCTTGACCAACTAACAAATAAGCTTAGGTAGGGACACACTAGCGAAGGATTTACTCGCTCTCCCTCCTAGTTCTATTCCCGATCTCCGCTTGAGATCATATCCCTAAGCTCGATACCAACCGTGACGCCCCAAAATAGGTATACATCACCCATTACGAGTTGTCAATACATGGTACGTAAAACAACTACAACTTTATTATTACAACAATAAAAGCGTGAGTTTGAATACAAATATTATCTTCTAGACAATATCTATACTCAAAAAATCCTCATCACATTTATTGATACATTATTTTACAAAAATGGTGAGGACTACTAAACAACTCTTTCTAAAACCTTCATTCCATACCCCGACTGTACTCGCTTATATTCTCTCCTCTCTGAGAAGAAAAATGGAACAAAAAGGAAAAGGGTGAGCTCAACTAGCCCGATAAAGAATATTATGACTAAGATAATATACAACAAATTATCGTTAGTCTTCAACAGGAAAAATCTAATAGAATACAATAGACAACAAATTTTAAATCAATATTAGTGAATGAAATAATAATTCATTAGAAGAGTTAAGTAGAGAATGCAAACTACTATCTTCTATGTATGAATTTAAAAGTTCATCGTCTCATCTTTTATCCTGTAACATCAATCAATATATATCCGAATCAAATATTCATCTTTGCACTCACAGCCAAAGATATTCATCGATTAAGTCATGTTCATCTAAACACTGTTCATCTTTGCACTACTGAGCCAAAGATATTCTTGAAATCATTCATCTTTGCACTACTGGTGCCAAAGATATTCCATAATATCATCATTTAAGGATGAAGATTATGAAAAATATTTTTAAAGAAACGAATCCGGTGAAACAAAATGACAAGGATTAAGGATTAAGGATTCAGTACTTTTGTTTTATCCACGTCCAAAAATACCTCAAAAATAATCACGGTGGTGTAAAATTCAAGAATGATCAAAACATGGATACAATCAAAGCTAGTATCCATAGTAGATATTTTGGACAAAAAGAAGAAATTTTCATTTTTCGATGAATAGTCTTGCCAGATTCGTGAATAATGATCAGATATCGTGAATAGTCCAGATATCGTGAATAGTAACTCAGACACCAAAAGTTCCAAATTTGATAAAACTTCAGATCAATATTTTAACATAATGATATTGAAGAAATAATATCATTACGAAAAAATAATATCCCTTACCTCGAAAGATCAAGACTACTCTAAATTAAAAACCTGACATAAAGCTATGACTTGGACTTGCACCGTATAGCAATACTCAAAGTATACTCAAAATACTCACAAGAATACGCTCGATAATATAGAGAGAAAACTTCAGCTTTTCGGTGTGATTTTCAATTCTAACCTAAGCACCCTATTTATAGGAAAATGCTTAGAACACCAAAGCAGAAAATTTAATAAAATATTAATATATATATTAAAATTTCTATGCCAACCTTCTTAGATCTGATCTCAGCTCATTTTGCACATGTTGTAGCCCACAAAACAAACAAAAAACGTTTTTATTATTTAAAATATTTTAAACTTCCAAAAATCAATTATTTCGGAGCTTCATAACTTCAATAATTCATAATAAATAGTCCTTCTATCAGAAAATTCGAATCTCGCGAGTTTTTATAGAAAATTCAATTCTCTACAACTTTGCAGAAGAAAGTTTTTCCAAATTCCAAACAGAAATTGACCGAAATCCACAAACGGCGATTTTACTGGCTATAATCAAATTTCGGTCAATAAATGGGGTCCAATGAGCATGTTTAACATGTTTTAAACATTTATTGCAACAAAAATACTCATCCTCCTCAGTATACTCATATATCCCACATTCGTTGTAAAAAATATCACCATTATTATATTATTAAAATATAATAATATATTTATTTTATCAGAAAAAGATAAAATTTCATTTTTCAACAATTGTCACAATAAAAATTTTCTCCATCTATATCCACATAAAATCAATATTTTTTCTCATCATATGAATCAATAATTAATTATTCACAAATAATATTACGTAATCACAATATTAACAACCGGATAGTTCAGGAAAGAGGGGCTTTCCAATAAGAATTTCTCCTTCTTGGCGCCAGCAATTAGGTGACCAAACCTCTCCTTGATGTAACTTTCTAGACATTGCCAATAATGTTATCTAATAATATTATTCAGGATAATATGAATTATTGCTTCGATAATGAAAAAATTGTGTAATGACAATTATTCAAACAACAAAGAATATAAAATATCAACGCAACAATTATTAATAAAATCTTTGAATAAGAATTATCGTAACCATTATCGAGTAGTGCCTTCTTACGTAAGAATCAATAATTGATGCAATACTGGTGTCTTCTTGTGTTTTTAACCACCGGTATTTTAACAAGATTAAGCGTAATAACTAACTACTGTAGTTATTTTTAAACCACTTATATTTGTCGTTTTCTTCATCCAATCGCTTTCAGTTATGGGGCCCACACATGGTCGCTGCTGTAAATCGCATTTAATATTCCCGAAGCGATTGAATATTCCACGACCAAACGAATATTCCCCGACAACAAAGAATATTTTATAACCACTTGCTTATTTTGAAATATTTGCGTATTTTACCCATAACTATCCACATTAATCAAATCAACCCTTACTATTTCAAAATAATAAATAGAGAAAATTAAATTTCATTAATAATAAGTTGGGGTCTTACACCAAATATGGCTATCCAAACTGTTCATCATATTTGGGTAACCCAGAACATGACGAACAACCTTGAATGCTTCTTTGCAAGCCCAGATCTCAGTCGTGTAATATTTTTTTGACCATGATTGTTGTTGGATCTTTTAGTGTTACATTATTACTAAAATATCTAACCATTTATATGAACATAAACATTAAGATCTGACATTTATGACATTTATGATTGGTCAAACATGGCCACTCGTTAACTGCTTATGAATGTTTTTTTTGGCTAAATTTAGACTGAAATAAAAGAAAGAATAAGAAAAAAGTTCAGGGGTCAAACCCCAAGCAGAATACCCTTGCCATCATAGGACAGGCCCTATGATGGCTGAAGTAAACCAAAGCTAGTCACTAGCATACAAGGATCCAACAAGGAACAAAGCAACAACAATAAACATAGCAAACTGTACAACCAACAGTTAGCTTGTAATGCATCGACCAAAATTGTAGCAGCACCATTGATCAAAGAGAACCAAACCAGCAAGGAGAATATGCAAAAAAGCACATAGTAGCCCAACTGTAGCCAAACTGCCAAACTACCAAATTGCCATGACACGCGCAGAACCAGCAGCAAAAAGCAGCCCCACCGCCCAGCACAACTACTGCATACCCAGCATAGCACCAAAAACATCTGCCGAGAACCTGCAGCAGAAGACAGCAAGCAGCTTCACTTATCAACCTTATACCAAAGCAGCTACAGCTATAACAGCAACATCTTCATCATACAGACTAAACAAGAGGCATCAAAACAATAGCAGCTAGAAAAATAACCCAGCAGTCGCATCAGTAGGTCCTCCAACTGGCGTGCCCAGCAGCAAAGACCAGAGCAGCACCAACAGTAAACCCACGCCCAGATCAGCCGCAGTAATAAACCCCAGCAGAAGCACCTGCCCATCACTACTGCCCAACCCAAACACAATTTTTGCATACCCACAAGAGGAACATGAAGCACAACACTCATCAAAGATAACCCAAGCATATCCCCGAGCAGCTGCACGAAAGACCTGCAGACAAGACCACAGAGGCATTGATAACACAGAGGCACAGGTGCCAAGTGCCCATAAGTACTGCTGCTCACAATAGCAAGACGGTAGGCAGTAACAAAGCCAAATGACCCAACATGAAGACCATTCCTGCCGAACTTGCCCCATCATACCAGGAACACCAGCTAAAGCAGCGAAAGACCAAAACTAACTATCCCTAGCTAGCAACAGTCCCCACCCAGACCACTCCTGCAACCAAGCTGTCTAGACCACCCCAGACAACTGCAGAACCAGAGCAGCAAGCAGACTAGACCAACCCAAACTCCCATAGCAGACCACACCTACAACCCAGCCGGATCTGCAGTAGAATAGCATAACGAGACCAAACCGAGCTGACTAGACCACACCTGCAACCAAGTTGCCTATACCAGACCAGCAACATGGACCACAATCCTGCAACCAAGCTGTCTAGGTCACCCTAGACATCTCTGGCAGAACATCCGTAGCAGAACCAGACCAACCCGAGCTGACTAGACCACACCTGCAACCAAGCTACATAAACCAGATCAGATATAAAGACCACACCAATGACTACTGTAAACCCAACCAAAGCATAGACCAAACCACAACCAGCCAGCTACCCATAATCTATCTGCCAAATAACAAACAAAACAGACCCAAGTCTTGCTGTTGAATAGAGACCTCAGGAAACATAGGTTCAAATATTGTTTAATGAAAGATGCACAAAACCAGATCTTACTTTAATTTTTTGGATTTTCGCATTTGTATGAAGCTTACATTTAAGCATGTGTAAGATGTCAGTGACAAGGTTTCGAGCAAAACAAAACTTATGATTGAAAATCCTCGCATTCCGTTCATTCCAAATAAGGTAGACTACCGCAGCGAAACCAAGATGGAGCAAACTGTGATGAAAAGTTGAATGCTTATGAATGTTCTTGAGCCTCAAGAACACAATAGGCGACACTTTCTGTCGCTAAAGGCTTTAGCGACAAACATATCCATTTTAATTATTTTAATTTCCAAAAATTAATTAAAAATAAAAATTAATTTCTGAAAATTACAAAATTAGTTTTAAAAATTGTTTTAAGTTATAAAAATTAACTTTTATTCATTTGAGATATTTTGCATAAATATTAATATTTATTATTACTATTTAATTTATTTAATAAATGTATTACATAAATTGATTAAAAATGATTTTATTATATTAAAAATCATTTTAAATGATAATAAAGTATTTAATAATATTTGAAGTTATAAAACATAACTTTTAATATTTTAAGGCAAATTTCATTAATTATTTAATATTAATGATATTAGATTTATTTAATAATTATATTAAATAAATTAATTAAAAATGATTTTAATATTATAAATGTCATTTTAAAGGAAAATAATGTTTTTAAAGATATTTTAAGTTATAAAATGCGACTTTTAATATTTTTAAGTAAATTTCATTAATTACTTAATATTAATGATATTAGATTTATTTAATAATTATATTAAATAAATAGTTTAAAAATGGTTTAAGTAGTAATAAATGACTTTTGATATTTTGGTGAATAATACATTAATATTTAAATATTAATAGTAATTATTTAAAATGATTTTAAATATTTTAAAAATCATTTAAGGGTAATATTAATGTTTTAAAAATATTTGAGTTATTATAAATAACTTTAATATTTTAGCAATGGTTTCATTAATAATTTAATATTAAGTAAATGATAATGATAATAGAATTATTTAATATTTAAATCATTTAAAAATGATTCCAATGTTTGAAAAATCTTGATAAATTTTTATAATTATTTAAAAATTATTATAAGCCAATGAAAAATAATATGACTGATATTTGAATTATCTAAAGGAATATTGAAATACATAATAGAGTTTTAGACTCGATAATTACCCGATAAAGCCATCGGTACACCGAAATATTTTTGAAATTGATCTGAACTTAGATAGTTTGACTAGATAAGTGTTTGTTTATAATCCAATGTCTGTTATAAATATGTGATAATGTGATTAAGTTAAGTGTTGACTGCAAATAACTGTACTATATGTTACGGTATGTTATTCTAATCGAAAGAATGATCTTATTAATGATATGTCTCTATATAAAAGAAAAAACTAAGTTGTGTAAGCAGCAAATCAGGCAAGTATCCTACATTTGCATTTACTTTATGCAATATACATGTGTAAGCAAGTATCTGAACTATTCTCTTCATTGTGCAAGTATCTAACCTTTGCATTTACTTTATGCAATGGACATGTGTAAGCCAGTTTCAAAACTATATTGTTATTATTATTGTTCATGTATTTATACTTTTGTAGACATGCCAGTTCTTAAATTCTATCCGATAATTGTTTATCATTATAGTATTATTATATAATCCAGATATATATTTTGTTCGTTAATTTCTAAATATTGTTATACAAATGTCCTCACTTGGCTAATTGTTATACCTGTTGATACATACTTATTAAATTTCGGTATATATACATTGATTAAAAGATGTCTCAGCTATTTAACTCGGCTAGACATAGATTTAAAAATAGCGTTGAGATATATCTTCGCTAATTATTCGGGCTAGAAGAACATTTGTTAGAACTTGATAGGTTCGAGAAGAGAACTCAATTATTATTGACATGTCGATGCCAATTGTTTCGGCCAGATCAAGAAAGCTATAAGATATTGAAATCATAGAATTTCATTGTTGTGATTCAAATTCTGTTTATAAGGCTAAGAAGGACAACCTTTTATACAAAGGGAACCTATTGGTCATATATTCGGCCATTGCGCGCGTTTAAGTATTATGCATAATATAGGGTATAAAGAAGTTGATCACTTATTGTACTTGCAGAGGGGTATGACTTAATCTTTATGGTTATCTGATACACCTGGTTATATCAAAGCAAATCTTTGATAGTTACTCGAGAAGAGAAGTTCAAGATCCTTAGGGATCACTCATCATATAAAGTCTGAAAAATATTACACTTTGTTATTGCGTATAATTAATTCTTGTTATTCAATTGAATATTGAAAATCGAAAACTAAGTTCATAGTCTGTCGACTGCTCACAAATCATAGTCATTACGTAGTTTCAAAAAATTTGGTATAAAATTGATATGTTGTTTAGAATTGGTTCAACTTACTTCACAACTGTTGATTCGATGTAGAAGTGTTATTCAAAGAAAACATTTAATCCTTTCAGCTAATATTTATTGTTGTTATTACTTGCTGGGCACCCAAATGCTCATTCTTGCTTTAAATTTAAATGTTTTCAGCTAAGCGTGATCAACCTGAAGGTTCAGGTAAGAACAAGGGAAAAGGAAAGCAAACAGAATAAGTTTAATGATATCTTTTGTAATAGTTAGACATTATTAAGACAATGATATTTATTATTTATCATATAATGAAATGTAGTAAAGGTCGCGTACCTGGGATTAGACAACTCTGATTATGTAAATTAAGTTTGATAATTATATTATTATTATTATTATTCTGCTCAAAGAAATGGTATCGTGAAGCACTGAGTTTGGGTTTCAAGTACCTGAATTTGGGGGCGTCACAGAAAGCTCCTAAACACCCCATCATTCATCATTTGGTCAGTGTTGTTATTTACAGGAGGATTATTGCATTCCTGATGCACATTATCCATGTTATTGATTGACGGTGACTTAATGGTCGCATGTGTTCCATTGCTTATCTCAAAATTTTCAGATGTCATTATCAAATACATCCACAAAACAAGGTTTACTTAAAGAAATTGGCATGCCACATATTATCCCTATTTTTTTACCGACCAATTAAATAACAAATAAGCTTAGGTAGGACACACTAGCGAAGGATTTACTCGTCTCTCCCCTCCTAGTTCTAATCCCAGATCTCCACCAGAGATCATATCCCTTAGCTCTGATACTAACTGTGACTCCCCCAAAATAGGTCTGCACAACCCATTCTGAGTCGCCAAATATATGGTACATAATTCAAATACAAACTTCAATTTTACAACTATTAATTATCGTGTAAAATACGACAAAACATAAGCTGTGAGTTTCAATACAAATATTGTCTTGTAGACAATATCCAAACTCAAATAAGGTTCTCATTACAATTATTATTACATTATTTTACAAGATTGTGAGGATGACTATAATAACCATCTTCGACCATTACTCTACTCCCTAACTAGTCTCAGCTACATTCTCGCCTCCTGAGAAGAACAATGGAACCAAAAGAAAAAGGGTGAGCTCAACTAGCTCAATAAAAAACATTATGACTAAGATAATGTAGAACAAATTATCCTTAGTCCTCAACAGAGAAAAATCTGATAGAATATAATAGACAACAAGTTTTAGATCAATAACTGCAGAGAAAATAACAATCCATTAGAAGAGTCAAGTAAAGCATGATGTCTACTATCTTCTATGATTTAAAAGTCCATCATCAATATTTTATCCCTCTTAACACCAATCAATAAATATTTCCAATCAACGAATTATTTATGCACTACGGGCCAAAGATAATCATTTGCATCACCATCGGTCATAATCATATCATACATTTGTCCATCTATGCACTACGGGCCAAAGAGAACTTCACCACAAACCTTTATCTATAACATTAAAGGTCATGAGTATACCAATACATGATAGACACGTAATTCATACATTTTACTATCCCTAATTTTGTCCTTTTAATTATATTAGTATATTAAATTAATATGTTTTATTTAATTTTGTAGGATTTAATATTTGTTGCAATAAAGTCAAAATCTTGGTGATCAAGGGATATTTAATGCTTTTATTCATATAAGGAATATCCAAGAAGAATCCTACAAGGAGTACGAAAGAGGTTGAACAATCTTGGTGTGCAAGTCAAATCCAACAAGAGAAGGGAAAGTATATCTAGATGATCTTTCTGAGAAGTTGATTGGAAATAAAATTGTCCAAGTTCAATGAATGTAAATTAGGGTTCAAAGTTATTTTTCCTATAAATAGGCCTCTTGTTTTAGAGAGAAAGACACCACTTGTTATTTTATTTTTCTTAGTTTTTCACTGGTGTAGAAGGGAGTAAGATATTTAGAGTTTGTCTTTTCTCTTATTCCAATCACGTGTGGTGCTACTGTCAGGGAGTATTTGTAACTTTCTTTTATTTATATAATAGAAATTTTCTTTTTAATTATTGTTCTTATTTCATGCGAATTGTAGTACTAATATTATTTATTTTTGTTGTTAATTCCATGGCTAGCTAAATTTCTAATACCTAGGATTATGATGAAACTAAGTATTTCATAATAATATTTTCTTTCCATTCCAAAATTAATGCCTAATTATTTTTGCCTTCATATTTTCCTCCGCATAAATTGCATATGATTTTTATATTGATTGCGAGGTTTTGATAAGTTATAGTTAATATGTGAATTTTTCATAACTTATGCTTACCCATATTAATTATATGAATCATTATTTTTAAAGGGAAGGGAGAATAATTTGGGAATTGATTTAGGAAATAATAAATTATTTATTATGTTAATATTTGGTGGATTCTGATTCCTAGGTATCTTTTCTCATTAATAGTTTTCGTTATTAATTAGTAGTTTGAATAATTTAGTTAATAAATTTTCTCCACCATATGTATTTCTAATTCGCCTAAAATAGATAGTAAGGAAATATTAAAATTAATCTAGTCTCTGTGGGTTCGACCTGTACTTGCCAGTTCTTCAATTTGACATTGTGCACTTGCAGTTACATATTTTTATCACATCAAGTTTTTTGCGCCGTTGCCGGGGACTAGAATTAATTTTTATTTATTCGAATTAGTTTTAACTCTAATTTTTTTTCCTAGGATTATTGAAGCGGATCGAAGGAGCGAATAGATAAAGATTTTGTTGCTGCGTTTTCTTCGGTACTTCGTATCTCCTTATTTATTTATCGCATTCATGCATTCACTCACGTAGAGCACATCCTGTTAGGTTTTTTATTTTTTATTTTAAAATTTTAATTTTTTTTGTCAGATATAAACTGTGGTGATTGCTGGAGGATTGAGGTATGTCAAAATTTCTCTTTCTTTCATAATTCACATAGTTTTAGGACATTTTATTTGTTTATAGTTATTTTTTTTATTTCTGCATTTTTATCTTTAATCTAACAATAAGGGCACAACCTGTAACAAGATAAGGTGGGGATTTCATCACCCTTCTTTGGCCCACAAACAACCCAATTTGCATTTTACATAATTATGACCTAATAAAATCAAGTAGACGTTGGCCCCTAGGACTCTTGAGCTCAATTAGAACAAGAACCTCCAAGAGGAGTCTGAATTTTAAATTAATCAAACTACTGGTGTCTAGGCAAGTGGTTCAAAACGTATACATCTAAAGATTGTGTGGTTATTCAATTAGTCACCGTTTCTACGGAGAGACTCCTGCATTTCTTACACTTACCTGGCTAGTGGTGTGATTAATTTCGAATTTGGGGGACCTTGCGGTGTAACTTGCAACAGTTGGGAGTTGTCTAGATTTTATTTAGGTTGACCTTAGAAGTAAATTTATTTTTATTTATTTGTTTGTTTTTTTGTGCTTATCTTCTTATTTGTTAAGTAATGTATGCAAAAAGGGTGAATTAGGGACGAAACATCCCGATTAGTGAGAAAACTTGATTTTTTGGATTTCACTTTAAAAGATCTCACTTTAAGAAAAATGGAGGGGGCGCACAAACTGTTTCTTTAAGAGATTGATGTTATCCTTCCTGCTCTGCCCAACTTTCATGTATGAGTCTACCACCGGTAACTGGTAACAATTTTAAACTTAAGCCACATTTTATAAATATGTTACCTAGGTTCACAGGGATAGAAAATGCATATTTATTTATTCAGGAATTTGAGGAAGTTTGTGCCCTAATGAAAATTCAACAATTGTCTGATGACTCAATTAGGCTAAGATTTATAACATTTGCTTTAAAAGATAATGCTAAAAAATGGTTATATAGCCTACCAAATAATTCCATATCATCTTGGGAGGGATTTGTTGTTACATTTCTAAAAAAATATTTTCCAAATCATAAAACTGCTAAAATTAAGACGACAATTCATCAATTTTGCCAACTTGAAAAAGAGTCCTTTTGGAAATATTTTGATAGATTTAAAAATTTGTTATCCTAGTGCCCACACCACGGAATTGAGAAATGGAGATTGTGTCAAATAGCTTACGAAGGTTTAGACTGTCCCACTAAAATAATGTTAGAGTCAATGTGTAAAGGGGATTTTTTGAATAATGGTGAGGAAAAAGCTTGAGAGTTTTTAGAAGACTTAGCAAAAAAAACCATGCATTTGGAAACCACCTGAGAGACCGATAAACCTAATTCAGCTAGGGGTGTTCATATAATTGACAATTCAATTGCTACCGAAGCTAAGTTGGCTGATGTACTTAAAAGACTTGAAGCTTTAGAAATTAGGGGACAATCGCACGTGAACCAAGTCTCAACACCAACACCTTTGTGTCTAAGTAATTCACCAAGCCATGTGATTGAGGAATGTCCTAGAGTCATTCCCCAACTTGAAGAATTTGAACAAGTCAATGCAATGTTTCAAAAACCTAGGAATGACCCATTTGCACCCACTAATAATCTAGGTTGGAGAAATCATCCTAATTTTGCATGGAACCAAGGACCCTACCCAAATAATTCTTCAAATCAGGTTAATCAGTCTCTAAATCAATCTTTTTAACCTTACCAAAAGCTACATCCTGGTCCGTACCAAAATTCAAGTTCAACAACCCAATATCCACCAGGTTTTTCTAATGAAAGTGAGAAGAGACTTAACACTTTAGAGATGAGCATAGAAACTTTAATGAAATCTCATAATAATTTCATGTAAAATACTAACCAAGCCTTTTCTCGTCTAGAGATCCAAATGAGTCAATTGACCACTACAGTTAATGAAAGAGAGAAGTATAAACTTCCTAGTCAACCCGAGACCAATCCAAAATTTTCAGTCCCTACTCAAAAACCTTATCATGTTAATTCACTTGAAAACAACCAAGTCAATCATGTGAATTTTGTAATCTCTTTAAGGTCTGGAAATTATTTTAACAATCATGTTGGCACTGATAATGAAGAAGAGAAAAAATTAAATGTTGAATCTAATGATCCATCTTCAAAGTTAAACCAGCTTGAAAATTCCACGAACTCTGAGTCAGTAGGCCCATCCACTAAGCATGTTTCAAAACATGATCAAACCACACCTTATGAGTCAATTGAAAAAGTCTTCAAACCAAAAGCCCCATTCCCTCAAAGACTTATTTCAAACAAGCAGTCAGCCCAGTTGGACAAAATTCTAGAAGTGTTCAAACAAGTGAAAATTAACATTCATCTTCTAGATGCCATTCAACAAGTTCCCTCATATGCTAAATGTCTAAAAGATTTGTGCACACATAAAAGAACCACTCATGTTCCTAAGAAAGCTTTTCTAACAGCCCATGTTAGTTCTATCTTGTCATGTCAAGTCCCTATGAAGTATAAGGACCCCGGTTATCCTACAATTTCATGCATCATAGGTGACACGTTAATTGAAAAAGCTTTGCTTGATTTAGGAGCTAGTGTGAACCTGTTACCATTTTATGTGTACCAAACCTTAGGCTTAAGGGAGTTGAAAAAGACAAGTGTCACACTCCAACTAGCTGACCATTCTGTTAAAGTTCCAAAAGGAATAGTTGAAGATGTACTCATTAAGGTTGGTGATTTTGTCTTCCCTATTAACTTTGTTGTTCTTGAAACCCAGCCTGTTGTCAATCCCAAGGGTCAAATTCCTGTAATTTTATGTAGACCATTTCTATCAACTTCTAATGCGTTAAACAACTGTAGAAATGGACTAATAAAATTGACATTTGGGAACATGACAATTGATTTAAATGTGTTTAATGTGGGAAAGCAACCTTGTGATTTTTCTGACCAACCCGTTGAAGTGAACATGATTCAGGACATGTCTGACAATGAACTTACGGGAGAAGACAAAATTTTTAATTTTTGTCTAAATTATTTTGGTCAAAATTGGAATGAAACAGAATATGTAAATGAGGTTAATGAAATGCTAGAGTCATCAACATCAATGTCTTACTCCAAATGGGAACCCGTGACTGAGCCATTCTTACAATCTTCAGAACCTCTTGAAAAGAGTCCACCAGAGTTATAACTCAAACCTCTGCCTGATAATCTTAAATATGCCTATATAGATCCCTCCAAAACTCGTCTTGCAATCATTACTTCCAATTTAACAAACACACAGGAGGAAGAGTTATTGACCATCATGAGAGAGAACAAGGAAGCCATAAGATGGAGCATAACTGATATTAAGGGGATCAGTCAAACCATTGTCCAACATAGGATCCATTTAATTGATGATGCTAAACCTGTGAGAGACCCACAAAGGCGGTTAAACCTGGTTCTAAAAGATGTTGTTAAGAAAGAAATTCTTAAGTGTCTAGATAATGGGATCATCTATCCCATTTCTGATAGCTCGTGGGTAGGTCCTGTTCAGCTGGTACCTAAAAAGTCTAGCTTAACTGTGGTTCAAAATGAAGCTAATGAGTTAGTTCCCACTCGTGTCCAATCTAGGTTGGAGGGTTTGCATAGACTATAGAAAACTCAATGCTGCCACAAGAAAGGATCATTTTCTTTTACCCTTCATAGACCAAATTCTAGAAAGATTAGCTGGTCATGCTTACTATTGTTTATGTGATGGTTACTCAGGCTACTTTCAAATTCCTATAGCCCCAGAAGACCAAGGAAAAACCATTTTCACTTGTCCTTATGGAACCTTTGCATATTGTCGTCTACCCTTTGGGCTATGTAGTGCCCCTGCCACCTTTCAAAGATCTATGATGAGCATTTTTTTTTGACATGGTGGAGATATTCCTATAAAATTTCATAGATGATTTTTCCATATTTGGGTCTACATTTCATGCGTAAGACCCCAACTTTTATGAATAAATATGAATTTTCTTTAAATATCATTTTTGAGTATTATGGAATTAAATTGATATAATATCATAGTTGTGGGTAATATTTATAAATTTTGCAAAGTACACAAGTTGTTATATAATATTCGATTGGTCGGGGAATATTCGTTTTAACATGGAATATTTGTACAACGACACAATCATTTGTGGACCCCACAACAAAATTATTATCGGATTGAGAAAACGACAAAAATACTTTATAAAAATAACGACGGAAGTTTTACCGTTAATTGTTGAAACACCCGGTGTTAAAAGTACAGTAATACGCGTGGTTGCATAGTAGCACATGGTATTGATTATTGATGCTTACGTGAGAAGTCACCCAGTTTTATTCAATTATTGCTACAGTAATTGCTGCATAATATCTCACGTTATTTGATTCAATTATTGTCAATATTTTTTATATTATTAAATCAATAATTGAGATGACAAAGTTATTAATATTATTATTTGCAATATTAACGATGTCTCAGAAGTACATCGAGGAGAGGTTTGGTCACCTAATTCGCGGCTTGATGGGGAGAAATCCTTATTGGAAAGCCCCCTCTTTCCTGGGAACGACCTAGTCGATTAATATTGCGAATTATAATAACGATGATAAATGTTGTTAAAAATATTGAGAGGATTTTTATGAAGTAGTTGTTGTAAATTTGCCTATTATTTGGATTCCTACTTACCCATTTTTCAAAATAATCGGTAAAAATCTTTAAAGGTGGGGCCCACATGTGGGGTCCATATGTGTTAAAAAACTAATTTTAGAAATGGGGGTGGGAGGAAGTTACGTACAGGGGAGGGAAATTATATATATAAGTGTGAGATGTGTGTGTGTGTGTGTGTGTGTATATATATATATATATATATATATATATATATATATATATATATATATATATATATATATATATATGTGATGAATGTGATATGGGTGAGAGTGATGTGTGTGAGAGTGACTTGTTGGTGGAATTTAGTGTGTGAGTGTGTGTGTGTGGTGGGTATTATATGTATATATTATTGTGTGTGTGGAGATTATATATATATATATATATATATATATATATATATATATATATATATATATAATATTGAAAGTGGGAAATGGTGGAGAAAGTGTGTGTTATGTGTGTGTATGGGGTGGGATAAGAAAATGGGGGAGGAGTGATTTGCCTTGTTATGAAGGGAATTGGTATATATATATATATATATATATATATATATATATATATATATATATATATATATATATATATATATATGATGAAAGTGACATTTGGTGGGTGGATGATGAATTTGGTGGGTTTATGTGAATTACGTATGGGGGAGGGAGTGTTTTTATTATTTAAGAATAATGGGAGTTGATTTGTTTGTTGGTTTCAAAATAACATGTGTTATATATGTATTTATATTATATTTTTGGTTTGTAGCTGATCATCGCTTTGAAATTAAATCGTTTGTAAGACGTCCGTGAGATGAATAAATTCAGCTTGTGAATTGTTTCTGTTGCATCCGTGAGTTATTTTTCAAATAATATCCTCCCATTATTCTATAAATAGAAGCTCATTCCTTCATTATTTCTTACGAATTCACTGAAACTCTAGAGAGAGAAATTATAGAGAAACTAAAGAAAAGTATTCTGCTACTTCCCTATTCTTATATCTAGTTTCTTTTACGGTAAGGGGTATTATTTCCTTTGTATTCATGAAGAGAACTTCTGTTATTCCACTATTTATTATTCTATTGGAATAACCTGTATACGCGGGCTACCCTATACTTGGTGAAATTCTTCTATTATTCCATTCGTTATTATTCTATTGGAATATCCACATCTGTCGTTTTATGTGGGACTGATTACATCTTTATTATTCTATTGAAATATCACATGCATGCATTTCTATTTGGACTCGATTAAAATCTTTATTATTTTTGTTGGAATATCACATTCATGCGCTTTTACGTGGGACTGATTAAAATCTTTATTATTCTGTTGGAATATCCTCGTCGTGTGTTTTACGTGGGACTGGTTCCGATTAATTATTATTCATTGGAATAACTCTTTTTGCATGGCCTATCTATTGCATGCCTGGTGATTTCTTTTGTTATTCCATTCCTTATTATACTCAGTTGGTTAAAGTTTTAACTTCTATACTCCATGAAATTAGTGGAATGTTCTTGATATTTACACTTCATCCAATATCTTTTCATGGAAATATTCTTCTGAGCATTCTTGAATTTTACTCTACAAAGAAGTATCATGTTGACAATTTGGACGTTATTAGTTCATGAATAAATTAATTCTTGAACTTGTTTTATTGAATTCTTATATCATTGTCATCATCCTCATGTTTATATTTTTTGAAAGTCATCTGTGGCCTGTAGTGAATAGATGGACTTGGTTTGATTATGACTAGGGATTATTTGGTGTAATCATGACCGTAATGTTATAAATGATGTGGTAAAAGTCCTCATTGGCCCGTAGTGCATTGATGGACCGTTGTTGGCATGATCACGACCATTGATGAATATACGAATGTCCTTGGCCATAGTGCGTGGATAATTTTTGGTCATGATACTAAAGAATATCCTTGGCCGTAGTGCAGGGGTGATTCGATGATGTGGATTATTTATTAAGCTGGGTCTCAGCGATAAAAGTCATGAAAAACCTTTTAAATCATAGAAGATAGTAGATTTTATTCTCTACTTGACTCTTTTAATGGATTGCTTGTTCCGTTGTAGTTAAACTTGATGTTTGTTATATTGTATCAGTTTAATACTGTTTAAGGCTAATGATAATTTATTCTGCATTATCTTAGTCATAATATTTCTTACTGGGCTAGTTGAGCTCACCCTTTCTTTCACTATTCACTTCAGGAAATGAGAACGTAGCTGGGACGAGTCGGGGAACGGAGTGATGGTTCGGATGATTGTATTAGCTAGTAGTCCTCACTATTCTGTTAAATAGTGTGACAATAAATGTAATGAGGACTCATTCTGAGAGTGGATATTGTCTAGAAAACAGTATTTGTATTTAAACTCATAGCTCTCTTGTTGTATAATTAAGATTGTAATTATGTTCTGTACCATGTATTTGGTGACTCAGAATAGGTGATGTATAACTATTTTGGGGGGCGTCACAGTTGGTATCAAAGCTTAGGGATATGATCCCTGGCTAAGATGTGAGACTAGAACTAGGAGGGGAGAGACGGGGAATTCCTTCGCTAGTATAACCTACTTAAATTTATTTGGTATTTAATTGGTTGGTCAGAGTTTAGAGATAATATGTTACATGTCAACTAACCCTTGTTTTGTGGCAGTATCTAAAAATGACATCCGAGAATGTTGAGAATAGCAATGGAGCACAGGAGACCGTTGAGTCTCCACATATCAATAATCAGGATAATGTGCATCAGGAAGGCGACAATCCTCATGCAAACAACAACACTGACGAAATGATGAATGATGGATTGTTCAGAGGCTTTATTCAATTCATGCAACATCAGGCGAGAGCGGCTCTTATCCAAAATGTAGGTGGAAACACTGGAAACTCTCGGACGGTCACCGCTAAACAGTTCAAGGAGCTGGGACCACCGGAGTTTATTGGAGAGCCAAAACCACTTAAGGTGGAAGCATGGATAAAGCAGATCACCAAGATATTTGATGTCTTGGGATGCTCCGAGAAGCAAAAGGTTCCCTTCGCCACCTTCATATTGCGTGAAGAGGCAGATTACTGGTGGGAATCTGTAAAACTTACCCAGCCTGACGCACTCAAGATGTCTTGGGAGAAGTTCCAAGAGCTATTCAACGACAAGTACTTTCCCGAGAGTATTCGTCACATGAAAGAGGCGGAGTTTATCAAGTTGGAACAAAACAATATAACCATGTCACAATACGAGGCTAAATTTGCGAAGTTATCCTGGTTTGTATCCCATTTGGTCGATAATGAGGAGCGAATAACGCGAATGTTTTTAAGAGGTTTGAAACCGGAGATACGTCAATATCTTATTTCTCATAAACTGTGTTTGTACTCAGATGTTGTAAATAGGGCTCAGTTATTGGAGCGCGGTAATGAGTCAACGCAACCAAGAGAAAGCAACCAACAACATGAAAATACCAGTGGTATCAGTCATCGAAGCGCTGACAACAAACGTAGAGGGAATCAACATGCCAGAAATGGTAACCACTTTGGTGGTAATCATGGCCAAGAAAGTAAAAATGGACATTTCAAAAAAAGGAGATTCAACAATGATGGAAAGACGTCAGCACCAGCAACCGTGGTTAAGGAAGGAGAATGACCACCTATCATATTCTTCAAATGCGGAGGGGAGGGACATATCAGTCCAAACTGCGCGATGTAATCCAAAATGTGTTATAATTGTGGAAGAGAAGGTCACCTAGCCCGATTTTGTTGTTCACCGAGGACAAGTTCAGCTAGAATGGAGGCACCAAAGGCCGTCCCAGAAAAGTCAAAGCCGGTGGTGCAAGGGAGAGCATTTGTTGTGACCACCCAGAAAGCAAGGAACCAGAACGAGGTCATCACGGGTAAGCTTATCATAAACTCTAGCGAAGTCTATACCTTATTTGATATCGATTCTACCCATTCTTTTATTTCTCCTACTTGCGCTCAACAATTAAACTTGACTCCGGAGAAATTAGACTTTGACTTATCTGTGGAAACTCCGTTGGGAGAAACCTTCATTACATCCACTGTTTATAAGTCTTGTTTGGTTCAAATTGGTACCCTCACATTACCTGTCGATCTTATTTCATTGAAAATACTTGTATTTGACGTGATTCTAGGGATTGATTGGTTAACTAGTCATCATGCAAAAATTGATTATTTTCGTAAGGTTGTTAGCTTTAATATTCCTAACCAACCTATTATGCGAATTCAAACAACTAAACCATTAAAATCAATCAATGTCATTTCAAGCCATAAAACTATTCGTTTATTTAAAAATGGATGTCAAGCTTTCTTAGCCACGGATCTAAACAAAAATACGTCAGTTTTGAATGATATTTCTATTATTAATAAATTCCCTGACGTATTCCCTGAAGAACTTCCTGGCCTACCCCCAAAGCGTGAAATTAAATTTTGTATCGACCTTAAACCCGGTACAAAACCCATTTCCAAAGCCCCATATCGAATGGCTCCTGTTGAACTTCAGGAGTTAAAGACCCAACTGCAGGAATTGTTAGACATTGGCTTTATTCGTCCTAATACTTCTCCTTGGGGTGCTCCTGTTCAATTCGTGAAGAAGAAAGATGGGAGTATGCGACTTTGTATTGATTATCGAGAGTTGAGTCATTTCACCATCAAAAATAGGTACCCATTGCCACGTATTGATGACCTGTTTCACCAGTTGTAAGGCGCCAAATTCTTTTCAAAGATTGAAGATTAGAACTGATGATATTCCAAAGACAGCTTTCAGAACTCGGTACGGGCATTATAAATTCCTAGTCATGTCCTTTGGATATGATGAACTAAGTATTCAAGGAATATTTGTATCACTTTGTGGTCATCTTTATTGATGACATCCTTATTTATTCCAAAAGCCGTGAAGATCATGATCAACACTTGAGGTTGATACTCCAAAAGCTTCGTGAATACAAGTTTTATGCCAAGTTGAAGAAATGCGAGTTCTGGCTTGAGGAAGTAGCATTCCTTGGGCATGTGGTATCAAGTCATGGAATATCTGTTGACCCAGCAAAGATTGAAGCTATTCAAAGCTGGGAGCAACCTAAATCAGTGACCGAAGTACGTAGCTTTCTCTGCTTAGATGGTTATTATCGAAGATTCGTAGAAGGGTTTTCTCGAATCGCTACTCCACTAACTCAGCTGACTCGGAAAGATACAAAGTTTGGTTGGAGCGAGGAATGTGAGAAGAGTTTTTAAGAACTCAAGAGGAGACTCATTTCAAAGACCTGTTACGACAATACCATCCGGTTCCAAAGGATTTGTCATCTACTGGTGATGCTTGAAAAAGGTTAGGATGTGTTCTCATGCAACATGGGAAAGTCATAGCCTATGCCTCACGACAACTCAAAGAATATGAGAAGAATTATCCCACTCATGATCTAGAGTTGGCAGTTGTTGTCTTCGCACTAAAGATTTGGAGGCATTACTTATATGGGGAGAAAGTGGAGATCTTTTCAGATCATAAAAGCATAAAATATTTCTTCACTCAAAAGGAACTAAACATGAGGCAACGACGTTGGCTTGAACTGTTGAAAGATTATGATCATACAATCCAATACCATCCTAGAAAAGCGAACGTGGTAGCTGACACATTGAGTAGAAGATCATATGCAAGTGCGAATGCGATATTGTCAATGCAAAGGCCCATTTTGTGTGACTTGCAAAGGATGGAGACAGAGTTAAAGAATCTAGGGACCCATGTGATGACGGCGAATATACGAGTAGAACCGACTTTAATTGATAAAGTTAAAACTGCTCAAGCTACAGACCTGGAGCTGATGCGTATGAGGAAGAAAGTGCAAGAAGGTGTTATGCCGAAAGCAAGAATAGATGAAGAAGGAATACTTCGAGTCAACTCCAGACTTTGTGTTCCTAACGACCCTGATTTAAAGTATAAAATCATGATGGAGGTGCATAACACACCGTTTGTAATCCATCTTGGGAGTACCAAAATGTATCATGATCTTCGACATACATTTTGGTGGGGCAATATGAAGAGAGAGATAGCGCTGTTTATCTCAAGGTGTCTAACGTGTCAACGAGTCAAGGCGGAGCATCAAGTACCAAAAGGTCCATTACAACCACTTAAAATTACAGAATGGAAGTGGGAGCACATTACCATGGATTTCATTGCCGGTCTTCCCAAAGTTTCTCAATGCATAGATGCGATTTGGGTCATTGTTGATAGATTGAACTAGTCTGCTCACTTCTTACCAATACGAGAAACTTATACACTTGAACGTCTTGCTCGTATGTACATAAACGAGATTATAAGACTGCATGGTATGCCAGTATCCATAGTTTTTGATCGAGACCCAAGATTCACTTTACGATTTTGGGTTAGTTTGCAAATAGCTATGGGCACGGATTTACGATTTAGTTCGGGCATATCATCCTCAGACGGACGGACAATCAGAGAGGACTATTCAAACTCTGGAAGATTTATTAAGACTCTGTGTCCTTGACTTCAAGGGAAGTTGGGACAAGTTCTTACCGTTGGTGGAGTTTTCCTACAACAACAGTTATCAAGCAAGCATTGGTATGGCTCCATTCGAGGCGTTGTATGGAAGAAAGTGTCGTTCTCCAGTAAGCTGGGACGAGGTGGGTGAAGCAACGTTGTTGGGACCAGAGTTGGTACGTATGACTACGGAAAAGATTCAAACGATCCGACAACGTATAAAAACCTCACAAGACCGACAAAAGAGTTATGATGATCTTCGTCGAAAGGACGTGAAATTTGATATTGGAGATCATGTGTTGTTACGTGTTGCTCCATGGAAAGGAGTTACGAGATTTGGAAAGAAGAGAAAGCTCAATCCTCGATTCATTGGCCCATTTTTAATCCTCGATCGAGTAGGAACTGTGGCCTATAGACTCGCTTTACCACCAAGTATGTCTCGTGTTCATAACGTTTTTCACATATCCATGTTACATAAATATGTGGAAGACCCGAACCACATTATTGAGTTAGAACCAGACGAAATAGCGGAAGATTTGACGTATGAAGAGGTTCCTGTTCAAATCTTAGATACGAAGGAACATATTCTACGCTCCAAGGTTATACCTCAAGTCAAAGTTTTGTGGAGAAACCACAATGTTGAGGAAATGACTTAGGAGTTAGAATCTGAAATGAAATCAAGGTATCCTTACCTCTTCGACATACCAGGTACGTACCCTAATTTCGAGGGCGAAATTTCATAAGAATGGGAGGTTGTAAGACACCAACTTTTATGAATAAATATGAATTTTCTATAAATATCATTTTTGAGTATTATGGAATTAAATTGATATTATCATAGTTGTGGATAATATTAATAAATTTTGCAAAGTACGCAAGTTGTTATATAATATTAGATTTGTCGGGGAATATTCGTTTTAACAGGGAATATTCGTACAACGACACAATCATTGGTGGACCCCACAACGGAATTATTGTCGGATTGAGAAAACAACAAAATAACTTTATGAAAATAACGGCAGAAGTTTTACCGTTAACTGTTGAAACACCCGATGTTAAAATGCGATGTCTGGTGGTTTGCATAGTAGTAATACACAGTATTGATTATTGATGTTTACGTGAGAAGTCACCCAGTTTTATTTAATTATTGCTACATTAATTGCTGCATAGTATCTCACGTTATTTGATTCAATTATTGTAAATATTTTTTATATTATTAAATCAATAATTGAGGCGACAAAGTTATTAATATTATTATTCGCAATATTAACGATGTCTAGAAGTTTTGTCAAGGAGAGGTTTAGTCACCTAATTGAGTGCCAATGGGGAGAAATCCTTATTGGAAAGCCCCCTCTTTCCTGGGAATGACCTGGTCGATCAATATTGCGAATTATAATAATGATGATAAATGTTGTTAAAAATATTGAGAGGATTTTTATGAAGTAGTTGTTGTAAATTTGCTTATTATTTGGATTCCAACTTACCCATTTTTCAAAATAATCGATAGAAATCTTTAAAGGTGGGGCCCACATGTGGGGGCCACATGTGGGGCCCATATGTGTTGAAAAACTGATTTCAGAAATGGTGGTGGGAGGAAGTTACGTATAGGGGAGGGAAATTATATATATAAGTGTGAGAGATGTGTGTGTGTATATATATATATATATATATATATATATATATATATATGAATGTGATATGGGTGAGAGTGATGTGTGTGAGAGTGACTTGTTGGTGGAATTTAGTGTGTGAGTGTGTGTGTGGTGGGTATTATATGTATAGATTATGTTTGTGGAGATTATATAAGATATATATATATATATATATATATATATATATATATATAGTATTGAAAGTGGGAAATGGTGGAGAAAATGTGTGTTATATGTGTGTATGGGGGTGGGATAAGAAAATGGGGGAGGAGTGATTTGCCTTGTTATGAAGGGAATTGGTATATATATATATATATATTGACATTTGGTGGGTGGATGATGAATTTGGTGGGTTTATGTGAATTACGTATGGGGGATGGAGTGTTTATATTATTTAAGAATAATGGGAGTTGATTTGTTTGTTGGTTTCAAAATAACATGCGTTATATATGTATTTATATTATATTTTTGGTTTGTAGCTGATCATCGCTTTGAAATTAAACCGTCCGTAAGACGTCCGTGAGATGAATAAATTCATCTTGTGAATTATTTCTGTTGCATCCGTGAGTTATTTTTCAAATAGTATCCTTCCATTCTTCTATAAATAGAAGCTCATTCCTTCATTATTTCTTACGAATTCACTAAAACTGTAGAGATAGAAATTATAGAGAAATAATAGAAAAGTATTCTGCTACTTCCCTATTCTTATATCCAGTTTCTTTTACGGTAAGGGGTATTATTTCTTTTGTATTCATGAAGAGAACTTACATTATTCCATTATTTATTATTACATTTGAATAACTCAGTATCGTGAGCTACCCTATACTTGGTGAAATTCTTACATTATTCCATTCGTTATTATTACATTGGAATATCCACATGCATAATGCTTTTTCTGTGCGGACTGATTAAAATCTTTATTATTACATTGGAATATCCCGTCTGCATGCATTTTACATGGGACTGGTTCCGTTAATTATTATTATGTTGGAATAACCTGCCTGTGCGGTTTATCGCATGCCTGGTGATTTCTTTTGTTATTTCATTCCTTATTATACTCAGTTGGTTAAAGTTTTAACTTCTATACTCCATGAACTTAGTGGAATGTTCTTTATATTTGCGCTTCATCCAGTATCTTTTCATGGAAATATTCTTACGAGCATTCTTGAATTTTCTTGCATAAAAGAAGTATCATGTTGACAATTTGAACGTTATTAGTTCATGAATAAATTAATTCTTGAACTTGTTTTATTGAATTCTTATATCATTATCATCATCCTCATGTTTATATTTTTGAAAGTCATCGTGGCTGTAGTGCATAGATGGACTTGGTATGATTATGACACTGGGATTATTCAAATTGTAATCATGGTAGTAATGTTATAAATGATGTGGTAAAAGTCCTCGTTGGCCCGTAGTGCATTGATGGACCGTTGTTGGCATGATCATGACCATTAATAAATACACGAATGTCCTTGGCCGTAGTGCATGGAAAATTTGTGGTCGTGATACTAAAGAATATCCTTGGCCGTAGTGCAGGGGTGATTCGATGATGTGGATTATTTATTAAGCTGAGTCTTAGCGATAAAAGTCTTGAAAAACCTTTTAAATCATAGAAGATTGTAGATTTTATTCTCTACTTGACTCTTTTAATGGATTGCTTGTTCCACTGCAGTTAAACTTAATGTTTGTTATATTGTATCAGTTTAACACTGTTTAAGGCTAATGATAATTTATTCTGCATTATCTTAGTCATAATATTTCTTACTGGGCTAGTTGAGCTCACCCTTTCTTTCCTTTTGTTCTCTTGAGGAAATGAGAAGCGAATTGGATTTAGTCGGGGAGCGGAGTGATGGTGGGATGATAATATTAGCTAGTAGTCCTCAGTATTCTGTTAAATAGTGTGACAATAAATGTAATGAGGACTCATTCTGAGAGTGGATATTGTCTAGAAAACAATATTTGTATTTAAACTCACAGCTCTCTTGTTGTATAATTAAGATTGTATTTATATTCTGTACCATGTATTTGGCGACTCAGAATAAGTGATGTATACCTATTTTGGGGGCGTCACATCATGAGTGTCTTCACCATCTTGACTTAGTTCTAAGGAGATGTAAGGAAACAAATTTAATCCTGAATTGGGAAAAATGTCACTTCATGGTAAAAAAAAAGGAATTGTTCTTGGTCACATCATATCTGAAAAGGGAATTGAAGTAGATAAAGCCAAAATCGACCTCATTGCCAATCTTCCACCACCTATGACAGTCAAAGAAATTTGTTGTTTCCTAGGACATGCAGGCTTTTATAGGCGATTCATTAAAGATTTCAGTAAGAAAGCAAGACCCTTGACCAATCTTCTAGGTAAAGATGCAAAATTTGAAATTAATGAAAAATGTCTTCAATCCTTTGAACAACTCAAAAAGGAGTTAACTTCAGCTCCTATCATCAAATCACCTGATTGGAGACAACCATTTGAGTTAATGTGTGATGCATTTAACTATGCAGTTGGTGCTGTTCTAGGGCAAAGAATCAAAAATATTCCCCATGTCATATACTATGCTAGTAGGACTTTGAATGATGCACAATTGAACTATTCAACTACTGAAAAAGAACTTCTAGCTGTAGTTTTTGACCTAGAAAAGTTTCGATCTTATCTTATTGGGTCTAAAATAATTGTTTACACTGACCATGCTGCTCTCAAACATCTTCTTTCCAAAAAAGATTCAAAAGCCCGTTTAATTCGTTGGGTCTTATTGCTCCAAGAATTTGACCTCGAGATACGAGACAAAAAAGGGTCTAAAAACGTGGTAGCTGATTATTTGTCACGTTTAGTAGTGGAGTCCAACCCTGACCTACCCTTAAATGAATCTTTCCCAGATGAGCATTTTTTCTCTAAATCTGCTACACCTTGGTTTGCTGATATTGTGAATTACCTAGTGAGTAGTGAGATTCCTTCCCATTGGTCCAAACAAGATCGATCCAAGTTTCTTTCACAAGTCAAACACTTTTATTGGGATGACCCCTATTTGTTCAAATATTGCCCTTATCAAATCATTAGGAGGTGTGTCCCCGACCATGAGTTTAGAAGTGTTCTGTCATTTTGTCATGATCAAGCTTGTGGAGGACATTTTGGAGGCAAAAAGACGGCCGCCAAAGTTCTCTAGTGTGGTTTCTATTGGCCTAGTCTATTCAAGGATGCCACATCATTTTGTGCTAATTGCAATAAGTGTCAACAATTAGGGAGGATCATTAGGAGGAATATGATGCCAATGCAACCCATTCTGGTTATTGAATTTTTTGATGTGTTTCCAAATTCTTTTGGAAATCTGTACATTTTACTTGTGGTGGATAACGTGTCTAAGTGGGTAGAAGCTATACCAACTAAGACCAATGACAACAAAGTTGTTGTCAAATTTTTGAAAGAGAACATTTTGTCTCGCTTTGGTATCCCTAGGGCCATAATCAGTGATTAAGGAAAACATTTCTGCAATCAGCCTTTTGCATCCTTGCTAAAAAAGTACTCCATCACCCACAAGCTTGCAACATCATATCATCCTCAAACAAGTGGTCAGGTAGAAGTCTCAAATAGGCAAATAAAATAAATCCTGGAAAAAACGGTGAGTTCCATTAGAAAAGATTGGTCTCTAAAATTGTTAGATGCATTGTGGGCTTACCGTACTGCCTTTAAAACTAATTTAGGGATGTCACCGTATAAGCTTGTGTTTGGAAAAGCTTGTCACTTACCTGTTGAACTTGAACATCGTGCTTTGTGGGCCATAAAATAATTAAATTTTGATATGTCCACCGGTGGGAGTCATAAACAATTTTTTTAATTTTTTAAATTTTTTTGATAATGTGGAGTTTCCCAACCGCAGTCGGACTAAGTCTCTCACCCATGACCAGGCTTTACGCACAGGCTCGTCCTAAGACATGGCTCCGCCCAGAAATGTGCGATCTGTGGCCACACGAACAAATTTTTAATTGGCCTTCACACTTGTTGCGGGCGAGAATCGATCCCAGGATGTCCGGGTTTACGGTTCACCCCAGGTGGAAACTTACTGCTACGCCAAGTGATGTGGTTGAGTCATAGACAATTGCAATTAGCTGAGTTAGATGAGATTAGGAACGATGCTTATGAAAATGCTAAAATTTACAAGGAAAGAACAAAAGTGTTTCATGATAAATCAATTTTGAGAAAATCATTTTCACCTGGACAAAAAGTTCTCTTGTATAATTCTAGGCTACATTTATTTCCTGGCAAATTGCGTTCTAGATGGGATGGACCTTTTGTAGTGAAGGTTGTTTACTCTCATGGGGCAGTGGATAGTGCAAAATCCAAATAGTGGAGAAATTCTCAAAGTGAATGGTCGAACGACTTAAACCCTTTTTAGAAATGCCGACCAAACCAGAGGAGGTGGTATACCTTGTTGACCTACCTGATTCAATATGACTGGCACTGCACTTGTAAGTTTGTACGTATATTTTTCTTTTGTACAATATTGTCATCCGGTTTCTGCCCCCTCGTACAAGGTATAATTCTTTCATATCTTTGTTCTCTATTTTTCATTTGCACATTGAGGACAATGCATGATTTAGGTATGGAGGAGTTTGTTTGTATTATTGTATTAGATTTTTTAATTTTAATTTTAATTTTAATTTTATTTTTTAGGAAAAATAGAAAAAACATAAAAACAAAAAACAAAATAAAATTAAAATAAAATTAAAAAATTTATTTTACTTTTTATGGATTGAATTAATTCTAATAAATGTTTGTGGAGCAAAACTCATAAGTAAGATTGAAGAATTTAGAACTCTTAAATTTTTGATAAGATACGAAATCTTAGTTCGAAACACCATATGGATTAAAATTGATTTCACGAGCATTTTTGCACTAATTCTTAGTTGTGGAGTATAAACCACGATTCGAGTAATTTCAAAAAAAAAGTTGAAAAAAAGAAATTGAAAAAAAAAGGTTGAAAAATGAATAAATAACTACTTCAATGTCCATTAAATGAAATAACTAGGTATCCAAGCCTCGTGAAACATCAATATTCACGCTGAAAAGTGTGATAGATAAAAGCAGTTTAACTAGTCTTATTTTGTGACCTTTGTTACTCGAGTAAGTAAGCCCTTAGGGGTGTCTCTACACCTAGTGCCCTAAAGCCATCTGGTTTGGGAGTCATTGGTCCAACGCTCGCTCTACATGGGTAACTCTGAAAAGTTTAAGAAAATGAGACATTGTACAAGTCAAGAATCAAAATTGAAAAAAAAATGGAAAAAACAAAGAAAAAGAAAAAGAAAAAGAAAAAGAAAAAGAAAAAGAAAAATGAGCTTGCTTGATTTTCATGGTAAAAATCCATGCTAAGAGTTACATCATATACACATGCATGCATCACATGGAATTGATTTAATGAAGGATGGTGTCTAAAATGAAGATTGAGTATTTTTGATAAGGTAAAAGTGTAATTTTGAATTTAATCTTGCTTATGTGTATTGCCCATAGATATTTAGAAGCTTTCTTTCAATTTCATAATTTGTTGAATCCAAAATTATTTTTGAATTTTATGGGTATATTCACTGCAAACCCTTACGAGACACAACTCGTCCACTTATGGTAACCTTGGGGATTAAAGTCTTGTTGCACATGCTAAGTGCAATCATGTTTCCTACGAAAATGGGGTAGTGTAATTTTTGTTTTATTTTTATTTTTATTTTTATTTATTTTACTCAAGGACGAGCAAAAGCTAGGTATGGGGGTATTTGATAGACACGTAATTTATACATTTTATTATCCCTAATTTTGTTCTTTTAATTATATTAGTTTATTAAATTAATATATTTTATTTTATTTTGTAGGATTTAATATTTGTTGCAATAAAGTCAAAATCTTGGTGATCAATGGATATTTAATGCTTTTATTCATATAAGGAATATCCAAGAAGAATCCTACAAGGAGTAGGAAAGAGGCTGAACAATCTTGGTGTGCAAATCAAATCCAACAAAAGAAGGGAAAATATATCTAGAAGATCTTTTTGAGAAGTTGATTGGAAACAAAAGTGTCCAAGTTCAATGAATGTAAATTAGGGTTAAAAGTTATTTTCCCTATAAATAGGTCTCTTGTTTTAGAGAGAAAGACACCACTTGTCATTTTATTTTTCTTAGTTTTTCACTAGTGTAGAAAAGAGTAAGATATTTAGAGTTTGTCTTTTCTCTTATTCCAATCACGTATGGTACTACTGTCAAGGAGTATTTTTAACTTTCTTTTATTTATATAATAGAAATTCTCTTTTTAATTATTGTTCTTATTTCATGCGAATTGTAGTACTAATATTATTTGTTTTTGTTTTTAATTCCATGGCTAGCTAAATTTCTAATACCTAGGATTATGATGAAACTAAGTATTTCATAATAATATTTTCTTTTCGTTACAAAATTAATGCCTAATTATTTTTGCCTTCATATTTTCCTCCGCATAAATTACATATAATTTTTATATTGATTGTGAGGTTTTGATAAGTTATAGTTAATCTATGAATTTTTCGTAACTTAGGCTTGCCCATATTAATTATATGAATCATTATTTTTAAAGGGAAGGGAGAATACTTTGGGAATTGATTTAGGAAATAAGAAATTATTTAATATATTAATATTTGGTGGATTCTGATTCCTAGGTATCTTTTCTCATTAATAGTTTCCGTTATTAATTAGTAGTTTGAATAATTTAGTTAATAAATTTTCTCCACCATATTTATTTCTAATTCGCCTAAAATAGATAGTAAGGAAATATTAAAATTAATCTAGTCTCTGTGGGTTCGACCTGTACTTATCAGTTCTTCAATTTGACACTGTGCACTTGCATTTACATATTTTTATCACATCAATACACAATTCCTGGTCATAACCATACCAATCAATAGTCCATATTTGCACTACGGCCAAAGATGACTTTCAGTACAATATAAGCATGAGGATGATGACAATGATATAAAGAATCAATCAAGTGAGATCAAAGATAAATATTAGAGATTTATAATTCAATTTATCCAGAATTCAAGAATGTCCAAATTGTCAACATGATCACCAATTGTAGACTAAAATTCAAGAATGATATTTAAGAAGATAATTTGGACAAAGAAAAGAAAATTAATTTTTATTGTGAATAGTACTCATGAATAGTATCGTATGAATAACACCTTATGAATAGTACCATATGAATAGTACCCATGAATAGTACCCCGACATGAAAAGATTAAAATTTAATAAAAAAGTTCAGGCCAATATTCCAATGAAATGATATGGTCGACGTCGGGATTTTTATTTGTCCCTTTCTGTTCTTATTTTTTGGTGATCTCATGTTAGGTGAGATTTGTTTAAAAAAATAATTTGTGAAAAGGTCCGACATGTATATGTCGATGATTGGACTGTAAGAGTCGCCAGTTGGTATTTTTAAATGGTTACACCAACTCAATCGAGAAAAGGTTTGCACAAAGACCTAGTGATGTGATACTGCTTAACTGGTCTGTGAAATCGAGATTCGATAGGGTCCGGGGGTTGATTAAGCGGAGGGAAGATGTTAGGCACCCCCTACTTCCGTGGTGACACAGTTACCACCACTTTTTAATTTAAACTTTTATCTGAATGTATGTGTAGGTCAATGTGAGTTATTTGGAAGTAGTGTTATGCCTCGTTTGCACCTATATACAAAGGGTTTGACTTTTGTATAAAAAGTTTAATTTTAACGAGATATGGCAGTGTTGTTTTGTAAAATAGGTTTTTCAAACCCTTATGCTCAATAGTAATTGAGGCATTTGATACTTCTATTTTTATTATGTGTTCGGCTTGGTTGCTTTTATGATTTTTGAGATGCGAAACATCTTAGAGAAAATAAGATACATAGCAATGTCGAACTCCTTGTGGGCATGAGAGCCATCTAAGGAAATTGAAGACACAGATTAATAATTTCAAAATTGATGCGGTGAAAATGTCCATCACGGGAACCGAATCTAGATTCAGAAACTGAATCTGTGATCACATGATTCCTAGGCTCACATGATGATGTAATATGTACAAAAGATGTAAATAGTTATATATATATATATATATGTATATATATATATATATAAACAATCAACTGCGAGAGGAATGGGTTAGTTTTCTCTCTCTACGTTCTCTTTCTCTCCCTTCTCTCTAACCCCCCCCCTCCGTTTCTTTTCGTTAACTCATTACTTCCTTTTTTATTTCCTGCCTTACCCCCAACTACTAGTTCTTTCCTACCAATCTTTTCTATTTTCCTTTTCTGTCTTCCTCCCCGTCCGACCTCCTTCTCCACTCTCCTCGTTCCCTTCCATCCTTTTTTTTTATCCTTGTCTCCCCGTACTAGATTTATGGTTGATCATCCGTATCTCTCGGCCGGTAATGTCGACGTCGGGATTTTTATTGTCCCTTTTCATTACTTGTTCTTTAGTGTTCTCATGTTAGGTGAGATTTGTTTGAAAAAACAAGTGAAAAAGGTCCGACATGTATCATGTCGACGATGGACTGTTAAGAGTCGCCAGTTGGTTTTTTATATGGTTGTACCAACACAGCCGAGAAAAGGTTTGGACATCGACCCAGTGATGTGACACTACAAAACGGGTCGGTGAAACCAAGATTCATTAGGGTCCGGGGACTTGATTATGCGGAGAGAAGGTGTTAGGCACCCCCCGACATCCGTGTTACCACGGTGACCGCCACTTTTCAAGAAACTATTATATAAGTGTGTGTGGGGGGGGGGGGGGGTCAATGTGCTATTATGTGGAAGTAGTGCGAGGCCTCGTTCGCACCTATATACACAGGGTTTGAATTTGTGTAAAAATTCAGTTTTAAATAAGATATGGTAGTGATGTTTTAGAAAAGAGGTTTTTCAAACCCATATGCTCCATAATAATTGAGACCTTTTACACTCCCATTTTATTAAGTGTTCGGATTAATTGTTTTTAATTTTCGAGATGCGAAGCATCTTCGAGAAAATAATATACAAAATAGTGCCGAATTCCTCATGGGTATGATAACCATCTGAGGAAATCCGAACACCGTTGTTAGTTCCCAAAGGCACAATAGTTATCTAGAATTGGGGGGGGGGGGGGGTTGAATAGATATTTAAAATTCTTTTCGTTTTAACTTGTTAGTTGATAATGATTAAAACATAGCGGAATTAATATTTGTTTTAATCTCCCATAAGATATAGTGAATTAATGAGAGTGAGGCAGTTATAGCAAGAATGTATTAGACACATCAATTTTAAGTGGTTCAGAGCACTTAAAGCTCCTAGTCCACTCTTCTACTCCTCGAGTAGGAAATCCACTAAGGATGTCTTTTACACTTTCTGAATCACACAGATTCCTTCTAGACCAGCAGTCTAGGCACTTCTTAGTTCACTCTTGAACTCTTCAAGTCCAGCTGACTTGGTTCTTCTTAGTTCACTTAGAACTCTTCAAGTCCTTCTGACTTGGAACTCTTACTTCAGTTGATTGGTAGTTGTTGAGTTCTTGGTTGGTTTTACCCAATTGTCGTTAAGCACTTGTTCGAAAGAACTGAGTAGCTGAGCAAGCATTCTCTTTTTCTCAGATCGTAGAGTTGTACGTTGAGTGTTCTTGTGCGTTTTGTTCAATGCTTGCTTGCTTTTCTCATCAGCATATCTTTTGCATATATGTGATCCTTGAAATCTATCCGTTGAAGCCATTCATTGAAGCATTAAATGCATTTGATATTTCTGAACTTTGATGGAGACTTTTCTGCACACCTTCTGAATTGCATTCTGGCACACTGACACAGCAGACTACTTTCTCACCTAACACCTGAAAAGGTGTTTTCCTCTGTCCTATGGTCCTATTCTTAGCTTCTTGAATACGTTTGTTTTGTTGTATACTAAGGATATCTTTTGTGCCGTTGGGACTGGTGAGGGCTTCAACGTTTAAAACCCATTCCACATTTGTTGGAATTTGTCTCCAAATAAAAAGGTA
This sequence comes from Panax quinquefolius, assembly GCA_020205615.1. Taxonomy (NCBI): domain Eukaryota; kingdom Viridiplantae; phylum Streptophyta; class Magnoliopsida; order Apiales; family Araliaceae; genus Panax; species Panax quinquefolius. Next base: position 51,471,506 of record CM035162.1, read on the forward strand.
GGGCTCGATGCTTCTGACAAAAGGTAGATAATACTCTACGATTCAGGTCATGGTGTCTTGTCACCTTGGAGCTTGATCTGATGCTATCAAATAATAGCACTACAATTTCTCTTAAACACTTGCACACTACTATCTTCACTTGCTTGCCTTGCAAGCTCTACGTCTACGAGAGCACACTACGATCTCTAAGTTGGTTTGGCAAAAGTTGGGACCACTCTATGATTTCTGAATAGGCCCTTCAAGGCACGCACACTAAGATCTTCGATGCTCTTCGTTTCTGCCTTGGCTTCTGCAATCTTGATCAGCTTGACACACTACGATCTCTTCGAAGCTTATCTGTTACATCTCAAGATCAACCTAACAAATTTGATCTATTCATCTATTCATTCATTTATTGAATGATAATCATTAAAAGCTTAGATCAACCTAACAAATTTGATCTATCACTAAGTCATTGTATATATATTCTTTGAAGGACTTTACATATAATCATGAGCATTTACTTTAAACATCAAATCAAAATATGCACTCTCCCAACAATCTCCCCCTATTTGATGTTGACATAACCAAGGAGATTTGTTGTCATGATTATTAGTTTCTAGATGCATTTGCAGGAAAGTAAATATGACTTAATATTTCAGTGAGCAGCTGAAATTTCTAGAGAATAAGCATGAATTTATTGATGTTTGAGGAATAGATATTACAATTTGCTTTACATCAATAAGAATTTAAATTTTCACTTATCTCTATTTCTTTGATCTTTTGCGTGGAGGATTGGCATACTCCTCAGCTTTCCTTTTCCTGCGTGCTTCATCTCTCTTGGCTAGATCTTCCAGCTCACTTGGGCTTAGCCTGGGATTGTGATCATGCCTATTCATGAATGCAGGATCTCCAATTGGCATTCTTAGGCATGTGGTGGTCACATTTTGTGAGCTGGTAGTTGGCCCTAGACTCTTTATTGGTTGAGCCATAATAACTTCCTGCTGATCAGATCATTGAGTCTGATGGCCGAATCGTGGAGTATGTTGCTGAGACTGTCTTGTAGGAGGACTCCTTGAAGATTGAGTTTGGAATTTTCCTCTGCCTCTGCCCTTTCCTTGATCTCCTTTCCTTTCATTCTCCCCCTTTATGTCAGCATCAAGGGTTTGAATGTCTTCGGAGAGGCGAGTCACTCCTTAGATGAGCTCGTTGAGTTGGCTTTGAGTTTGAGCAATGTCCTCTCGATTTTCCTTGATCAGAACGTCAGATTGAGCTTCCCTGTGTTGGAGGACGGTTAGAACATTGTCAGTCTGATGTCCTTGGTTGACGTAGAATTGTTGGAATTCTTTTACGGCAGTTTGCAAATTGATGATGCTCTCCAACATAAGTTTATTCTGGGCGTCTTGAGTTGTTTGTAAGGCAAGAACAACATCTTGTGTCTTTTAGCTGCTAGAAAGTGAATATCATCCTTGTCCTTTATGCTCTTAACCATTTCCTTAATGATCTCCCTCAGCTTCTTTGTAAGCTCAAAGTTTAGGGTGCTTGGGAGATTATTTGCAGCACTGATCATCTTTATCAGTCTTAGATGAATGAGTTCTATGTGAGCTTCAAGACTATCGTCGATGTCCTTGATTACTTTCTTCGACACTTCTGTCAGCTCAGCTTTGGTGGACAGATCAGAAAGTAGTTCACAGAGTTGTGGATTATTTGGAAGAGGGGATGTTCTTTTGTGTTGATCTTGCAAGGAGTAGAGGGAAAGATCAAGGTTGAAGTATTCATTTGTGGACGAAGAGGGAATATCTGATTGAGGGGCCTGTGTTTGGGTGTCTGGAGTAGGTGGCTCTACGATTTGAGCATGGGACTCTATGATGGGGCTAGAGTCAGTAATGGTATAGATTAGTGGTGTTGGGATCAATATGAAGTTGGGCATATGTGGTTCATCAGTTACAGAATTTTGGGATTCTGCAACTGGAAGGTGATTTAGTGGATTAAGAACCACTTCCATCCAACTTGGGAATTCATAAAATTGGCTGGATAAAGACAGTGGATAGTGATTAACTCTGAAAAAGATTGGGATAATTAATACCTCATGCACCATTCTTGAGGAGGGACCATTTGTGATAAGCTTTTTGGCAAAGTTGAAGTTGCCTGGAAATCCATGAGCTAGCACAGAGATGGCTGGATAATCTTTGAAGCTCCAGAACATGTGATTCCAGGAATTTAGAATTTGAGCTCTATGAAAAGGCATCATGGGTAGATAGGAGAACAACTGCTCGTAGAGAAAACTCCTATACCCATCACGACCCACAACTGTGATCTCAAGTTCATCATCATCTTCTTCTTCCTTATCTTCTCTATCTTCTTTTGAGGATTCCATGATATCAATGACTTCCTTTTGACTATCTTGCTCAGGTTCTTTCTCATTTTCTGTAGGAGTATCTTCTTCTGTCACGGGGATGTCATGGGGCTCCACCTCAACATGATCATCCATCTGCAGGACTAGTAGCTCCCCCTCAGCTGGAGCATTTTCTAGGGTGAGAACTTCAGGTATCTCCCCCTCAGCTTGAGCTATGTCCTTTTGGCTTTCTTTGGATAATTCCTTTTCAGCAGCCATCTTTTTGTCTTCCTCTTTGAGTACTCCTTCATTGACGAGGATGTACTTCGTAACCAATTTTTGTCTTGGTTTTCTAGGCTGAGCCACAGCCTCAGGACTTCCTTGAGCTTCAACTCTGTCCTGTTGATCAACTAGAACATCTGGTGTAGCAACTTCCTTGCTCGAGGTGTTCAGTCTGGTCACTACGATTGGTAGAGACTCTATGATCGAAGAGACAGATGGCCTCTTGGACTTCTGACTGATTTTGTTCTTCTTTAGCATCTGTGATATGGTAGCTCTGTCCTCGTCTGCCTTAGCATGCTGTTCTTTTCTTCTCAGGATTCTCAGAGCTTCAATGTCAGAAGACTCTATAGG